>JAOTQQ010000023.1:25872214-25917935 GCA_026546715.1 Gallinago undulata
AAAGAAAGAAAGAAAGAAAGAAAGAAAGAAAGAAAGAAAGAAAGAAAGAAAGAAAGAAAGAAAGAAAGAAAGAAAAGCCAAGAGAAGGTTTTAATGGAAAACTAAAATCTCACAAATCTTCTGTTTCATTAAAATCAGTACTCCTCATTTCAATGGAAGAATTTCTGTTTTATTTTGTTTTAATTACATGCAATTTCTGTGGTTGTATTTCAGATTGCAGGAAACTGGGTTCATACAGAAGAAATTATGCATCTAATGATGCATACCAGCACAGGCTCCTAGAGTGTGCATTGGGCTGCATCTTCTTCAAATCCCAAACACTAAAGTGAAGCAAAAATGTCCATATATTCTTTAGGAATACCATGAAAGTGCAAAAAACATTATAAAGGAGTCAAAGAGAAGAAAACCTAATTTTTAAATCTCGAGTGATCCCAGATTAGGAAACTAATAACCCAGTGGAAAAATGTGAGAATGTTATAGTCCAAGAGGGAAAGAAATTTCCCAAGAGTAACTATACATTGATTTCACACATAGGCTGGAGAAGTTAGAGTGGGAAGCAGAGCAAAGGCTTGAGAAAGGCAAAGCTGACACCAATGCTAAACTACATGCTGAAGTTTTTCATTTTTTATGAAACAGTACTCATATTGTCATGTACGAAATATAAGCATTTTTCACAAGAAACAAAGGGGATGTGAGGTTGCAAAATGTTAATGAGGTCAGATCTTCCAAAAGACAGCCAGCTTTTGATAATCTAAGAAGAGAGGAAAAAAATATAACTATTAGCTGCCAAGTCCTTAAATGACTGTGATTTTGGCATAGTCTTTCTCATCATATGATGCACATTCTACTAAGGAAATCAGAGTTGTGTAAATTCTTGCAAAGTATTTTTAGAAAGCGATGAAGAATTGTCTGGAATCAAATCAGAGGAGGAATTGCCCTAAATTATAAAGATATTTTAATTTCATTCTTTAATATCTGAGAAAATTTACAGGAAAAATAACAAGTGTCTCTAAAAAGGCTATAGTAAATCACTGTGTATAAATTTTCCACTCTGTGTGTTGTTCTTGCCTAGGTTTGTCATTTACTTTCTACAAGTGCTGTGAGAAATTACTTTGCCCAGAAGATTTTCAGGGCTTCTATTACTTTTTGGAAAATTAAAATCCCTCTGTGACTCCATATTCCAAACTGCCATTCTGCTGTTAGAGCTGAAAACATGATGAACTCGCAATGTTACATTAACAACTCCAAAGATGTAGTTTCCTAAATAGGTATTTATAGGTATTCTTCTAAAAGTGGCAGAATTTTTCAAACAGACCATTTAAAAGTCCATAATGCAGCCTTTGCATCTGCAGGCAAAGAAGTCCTGATCTGACCAGTTCGATTCAAGTAAATGCACCTGAGGCTAATTATTTATATTTCCTCTATAGCTGATGCAATGGGTTCCTTTGAAAATGAACATTTCCAAACAAAAGCTTGTTTTTATCTGTAACAGTCATTTCCTTCCCTCCCTCCCACTATTAATTATTATAAACAGTACCAGAACATCCTTTTCTTGTGTTTTGGTAGTGTTTTGTTGTCATAATGATTTCAAGACTAAAGGGAGCCCCCTGACTCTTGGGGCCAAATGCAAGACCTTGGCAGCAGAGGGGGTTACGGCTCTCTTGCTGGAGACCATTCTATCTCTGTTCTAAAAGTGGTTTTGCACAAACTGTGCATGACTTCATTGCTGAATGAAGAAGGAAAAGCTCATCCAGGTGAAGACGACAGCCCTGAATTAGCTTGTGCCTTGATGTTCAGTGCTTTCTTTTTTTTTTTTTCTTCACAGCAGTCATTAGGGTGAATTTTGTGAGGTGATGCATTCTTCCTAAATGATGAAGTGATAGTTTCAGCTGAAGGTCTGTAGCCTCATCTGTGAGATAGTTTAGGTCTATTAAGCCCTAAACTGGTCATATAGATGTTGGTAGCAAAAACTAACCTCTTTTTATTTTTCAGACCTGAAAGGTGAATGTTTAACATCCACTTAAGTCATTAGGAGTCCACGGTACTCGGCGGCTTGAAATCCAACCCCTGTTCCACTATAAAGAATGGAATAACTATTAAGAGATTGGAACAGTAGGCAGAGTGTGCAAGAATAATGACAATGGCAGAAAGGATGGAGATTGAAAGTTACTGAAAATCTAATTTTCAGAAGGGTCTGAATCAGAACTAACAAAGTACAGAAAAGTCTAATTAAATGAATGTTCACTCCCGTAATCTTTATATAAGCTGTGAATAACAAATGGTATGAAATTGCGTTGTATAAAACATAGTCCTCAAAGCAGGATTAAAGCACTACTTTCCTTTCTCTAGCTGCATCATTAAAATCCTTACTAAAAGCAGGGATGCTCCAGTCTTTACAGTTTCATTCTATTGCCAATGGGAAAGGTGGCCAATATAAAAAAAATGCAGGAACTGTCAGAAATGTGATCAAAGTGCCAGGAACAGAGCGAGATCTCTTTAGTAAACTCAAAAAAACTAGGACAGTTTACTCCCTTTATATCAAACAACAACATTTGTAAATGTCTTTGGTATAATGTATTATTACAAGACCCTCAGTGAATCAGCTGCTATATATTTTTCTATTATTGTCGGTGCAAAAAAGCATCAGCTACAGTTTCCTTTAAGAATCAACTAAAACAACTTTGTAGACTTACAAAATACATTAAATCAAAAATAGTGAAGGAAAATATGTGAAGTAAATTAAGCAAAAATTATAGTGTGTCTCATCTAACTTCAAAGTGGGAGCTATCTTAATTTCATACCCTTAATAATATTAATTTTAAAGCCTAAGAAAATATCAGTCAATATTTTTACTCTGTTTTCCTTTGCATGGTGAGTTTGTTACATCTTTTGCACTAAGCAAGGAAATGTATGACTATGTGAATATATTAGTGTCAGTGAGGATGCAAGTAATGGTGTCAGGATGGTGAAGCTGACTTGGATGAATGGGAATTAGAGAGGGTCTTCTGGTAAGAAAAAGTGGAGAGGAGGCACCTACTCAATTTAGGGTGGGGGATGTCTCATGGACGTATGCAGAGAGTAAAGATGAGTAGTTGTCCAGGGTGCTAGGTAAGATCAGAGAAAAGGTAAGATCAGAGAAAGAAATACAACTGAGCTGGAACATGTAACATATTCTAGAATGTTGGCAAATAATACTGGAGGACTCTATGTATATGAAGCCAAAAAACCCTTTCTTTTAAGTCAAATGGTTACACGCTACAAGACTTGCCCTATTGACTCTTAACCATTTCCAGTACACAGACTCCCTGTCTTTCCTCTAATTCCATCATGGAGAAGGCAGGATTGCTTCTCCCTGCTTCAAAAAGGTGGCAAATAATGAAACAAGAAAGACCTGGCTGAGCTGAATAGATAGCAAGCCTGAAATTTTCAGATGCAGCGGCCTTAAAAATTATGCATTAATATTTTCTCTAGTAGCAGAGTTTTGACTGAAATAGGCATCTTCATAAGAAACTGTTTTGGCTTATTTTATATTCAATATAGTTTTTAATCAAAGCCCTCCAGATGCTGCTGTGTTCTCCTCGTTCAAAACCATCAACAGCCATATGCTACGGAACCAAAGGCTTAATTTCAAGGACGTATCTGGAGTCCAACAAAGTCAAGGGACATGAGGTGGAATTTCGTTAGTAATCAGGCAGGCAGACGTGGGCAAGATGAATAAGTAGCAAAAAAATGTAGTCAGCATTCTTGTTATTAAGCAAGTTTTCAATTACTTCCAGGTCCTAAAAAACCAGGGTGAAATTTGTGTCTCATGTACACATATGCATTCACCCCTATTTTCTTTAAGTACCAACCAGTAATTATTAAAAGAGAGGTCAAATTAAGGAACACACACAGTGAAAGAAATAAAGTGAAGAAAACACATAAGGCTGCATTTTGGTGATGCCTGGACACTGATCTTGTGAGGAACCAGCATCTGTCCAAGAATGGAATTGAAATGGAGCCAGTGGGAAGGTGGCAATTGTGGATGGATGAAACTGATGCATAAAGATGAAAATATATGAGGCTGTTGAGATGGAGGTTGTGGTTATGTATAACGACTAAGTGTTTTTGACCAACACAGGCTAAGGAGCTGGGATTGTGCCCTGCTACAGAGCATTGTTAGGTTGGGTCTCTGTTACTGGCATATTTCACATGCTGCCATTTTAGATTTACTTAGTTTGAATAAAATTTATGAGCTGGCTTCTGCATGTGCAGCATAATAGTAATTGTGATTAATCACTGCTATTGTTCTGGGGTCTGGTTTCACCCTGCCATTCCAATAATGTATTTCGATGTACTTTGAGAAGTCATATGTGCTCAGATTTGGTTTGTATTTTTACTCAGTCAAGCATAGAATGCAAATTAAATAATTTTTTAGCACAGCAAAATACTGATTAAAAAATTATTCCAAAATATACCTTGTTTCCACTAGAGGTCAGTCAATAGATGGTAAACTTTCATGTTGTAGAAATTTATGTTAGCTTCTTTACCTGCATAACTTGTGCAAACATGAAAATTCTTGAACAATAAAATTATTGTATGTGAAAAACTTGTGCATGAAAGTTTCTTTTAACCGTAGGCTGAATTTTCAGAAGCTTATCCATCATTATTGCAAGTTGAAGTGTCATTAAATGCTTAGCTATCGAACAGAAAATGTGCGTGAAAAATTGCTGTTCCATAGTTGCAGTACAATCTGGATAGGGAGATTCTGTTTACTGCGGAGTGTTTTGTAAATTATAGAAACTGATTGGAAATCTATATAAGCCTTTTACTAAGCTGAAAACTCAGTAAAACTACTGTTTTTTTTAAAGGCAATCTATCTTAACATAAAACTTGAAAGTACCAAAGTACTTTAGTACAGCTCCTTGGCATTAAAGCTATTTGTGAGGTGAATGAGAATTCAAAAAGGTTTCATTGGCTGCATCTACTGCTGCCCATATTTGCAGCCTCCAAGTCTGGGGTATTCCTCAGGTGTCTTGATGGTGAAGAGATGTGACTGATAAGTTGCTTTATTTATCATGGTGTTACTTATTACCTTTTCTATAAGCACCATATTCAAAATTTCACTCCTTTACATTGTTTCTGGAAATTGAGTTTATTTTGTTTTTAATGTAATTGCATTGTTTATCGATCTGGCTCATTTTAGATGAAGCCCTGCTCAATAATAGGGTTCTCAGTCTCAGATGCCCTTCTTTGCCTCCAGACATGAAGGTAGTGGCTCTTCAACCTAGAAAGCAATTTTAGTGTTCAAGATTGTCTCTTGGGAAACATTGAAAGTAGTCAATATCTATGCCAGTTGCTATGTTTTGTTCTCGGTGAGTATTTCCCTAATATTTCCATTTAAATGCTTCCACTATACTTGCAAAGATCTCCCATTTTTCACTAAGTATCACTAAAGATGATGTCTTTAGGCACATCCAAATACACCTTTTTTTTTTGCTGCCACATGTATGCTGCAACTGGATCACGGCTGAGACATAAGCATTTTCTCCTAAGGATTCACCACAACATTGTTCATGTGTGGACCAAGAACATTAAAAATTTGAGCACCAGTATATTACATACATTACATATATTACATACATACAAAGACTATAAGCTTTCATATCTCTGCTTCTTACTCAGATAGAGATATGAGCCCTACTTGGCATTACTCAACACAACACTCAGATATTTAACCATCCAACTTCAGAAAAACTGAAGTGCAATGTTTCTAATTCAGGAATCATTAGCTGGCTTCTGCTGCAATTTATGTGATGCATGATTATGAAAAACTTTGAAATACAATATTTTTAAATTGTTTTATAAAAGATAATTTTATGCAGATCCTAGTAGCCCCATATTGCAAGTCGCTAACATCTTAGTGAAGATTCACAGGAGTCCATTAGCCCTTGAATTGTTTCACTGTAATTGAACTTGGCAGTTAACTAGGAGACAAAAAAGCTCATCCCTGTGAAGCCCCTGGAGGAGCAGAACTAGTATTTTCAAAAAATTCTTTTGTTCCTAAAACTATCTTTTGGATTGGACTTCTCAGTATTAAGCTAAAGTGGCATGCACAGTTTTGAGCACGGGTCAGAGGACTTTGGAATTCACTGGCAGTAATTTGAAAATCTAGTTCTGGGTATTTCAGCAAGAGAAGGATAATCTTGTAGGGCTTGTGAATCCAATTTAAAATACATTAATTTCTGTGTTTCACAGCCATGACTTGAGGTAAACTTGTTGACTTGGTATCTGGTGTCTCAAAATGTTTGGGTTTTTCGTTCTTTGACTTTCAGTCCTTAGAATCCTCTGCTTCACTTTGAATCAGATGAAGATTCAGCTTGTGGCATCTATGTGAAATTGATGAAGCAAATATATCCATAACCTTGTTCAAGAGAAAGCAGGAGGGCTGGTGGGAGGACAGCAGAACTGCACAAAGTGATGAACACGCATGGAAAATTGGTAGAAGAAACTTATTCTGCTTGCGTGTTAGAAGAGATGTGCCCAAGGGACGCAAGTTTCAGTTGAAAGTTGCTTAACTTTCCATCTGATGCTCAGAAGCGAGCACTTTGCCTAATGGCTATGCTGGGAAATTTACCCTGGAGCATTTTAAACAGATGCTGACTACAATAAACAGAGAAGGTTATTTTTTGCCTTACCACACGAGGCAAGAGTAAATGAATTTGAGTTTTCACTAAATCAAACTTTTTTTGAAGATGCCTATCACACTTGTATTCCTCTTGGGTGGATCTACTGAGGAGGCACAGACCTTCACAGTCCGTGGTCTCTGTCACATCACTGCTTAGTGCTGTTGCAGCCTCCTCACCAGGAACACCAGCCTGCCTTGGAGCTGCTAAATAGCATAGTGCCCCAGCTGAGGTGTGTTGGTTCATTATCCCATCCACATTAATACCTGGGACATCCCTATCTCCCCTTCTCCTCACTGCTTTAGGTTCTTCCTAGCAGGCTGAACTGATGAAATAAACTCTTGAGGAGACCTCTTATTAAGGGTTTCATTTGCTGTAAAAAAATTCCTCTTAGTATGCTAGGTGGCTTTCTTGCTGGTATGCGTAAACCTGTATGAGTGATTCCAGACCTATGTCTGGGGTACAACTCTAGTGTGGTTTTGCCCATTTCACTAAGCTGCAAAATGCATCATCTCCAGCTACGTGTCCTGAAAGCAGGTAAGCTGCAGAAGTGCTAAGTGTTTCCAGGGACAGTGCCTTGCTGTGAATATCCCAAATGAACAAGCCCACTTCGGCTGGGTTGATAATTCTTGGTAAGTTATGACCCCCACCTTCAGCATGAAAAACTCTTGAGGGCTCTTGAGATGTACTTGAACAAATGCTATGCAGCCTTCAGATTTAAATTCATGTAGCTCCTTTAGTCTAAGTGCAAATTATCATTTCATGTGAGCCCTGCTTCAGTCTTTGCTATCTGAAATCCTGGACCAGAAAAAGTTGTTAAAGAAATGCTATGAAAAACCCTGTTCATTTGTGTTACCTGGTGTTCAGAAACAGACTAGCCACTTGCACACATTTATTTGAGGACATATTAAAAATCACTTTGGGTACATAAAGGACTAATACATAAAGATATAACAAGATATTATAACCCTATCTATTCAGTTACATAAGTTTTGGATTGAATTCAGTAGAAGGAGGAGTACAGAAGGGTATAAAGTAATTGAAAGGAGAGTTGAGAATTCATTAGACAAAAATTTATTTTGGAATGGATTTTAAGACAGTGCAGTGCATGCTTTTTGAATGTTAGTTTTAGTCTAAGTTCAAGGCTCTACTGTGACATGAAGGACGGGTGTAGAAACACTAAATCCAGCTGTTAGAATGCCAGGTAAAACAGGACTCTGGGAAGCATTTCTCATCATATATGACAGAATAAATTGATATAAAGAAAATACTTTGGTGGTTTTGAACTCACAGTGGCTGGTGAGTCTTCAGAGGAGAAAAAAGTGGGGTTTGAATGCCATTCCTTTTGCCAGTATATACAAGAGTGCAATGTGAAGAGCAGAATACTTAAAAAGCTGATACAATAAGACAGCTGCAAAACCCCATAAGAAAAAATTCATAGAGAAGCAGAGAGATGAAACCAGACTGGACATATGATACCCCGTTCGGGGCTGGGAATCCAAACCTCGCTTGCTCAGCCATAATCAACATCAGTCTGTTACCTGATCTTTTTGATTCCTTGCATACCCATGAGAGAAAAATTAAGAAGTGCTGAGAGTTTGGATAGTTGGAGCTGCTCAGATGTGATTGAGGAAAAAAAGAAGAGATAACATGGTATACCACATCTCTTCATGCCAAATCCATGACAATGTCAGGGTGCTAAAAAAAAAAAAAACAAAAAAAAAAACACCCAAAGGGTTTTGTCTCTCTTAGTTCTCCTACATAAGCAAGGAGCTGGAGGATATTGTATGATGAACAGCTCACTCTTGCAATCAAGTTACCGCAACTCAGCAAGTTAAGTTGTCAGTGTGTGTTAGCTGAGCTGTGGCAATTGTTCATGCATGCGGTTGACACATGAAATGCCAAGCAATGTTATTTAACTCTCTTTCATTGCATCAAATTACTTCCAGTGTGCCATGAGTTAGGAGTGCACACTGGGAAGGATTCGCTGCTCTAAATTTAGAGCTCCCTATGAGAGAGGTCTGTGTCTGAGCTAGTCATCTAAATTCATGCTAAAGTCAATGGAAAGAAACAGGTGCTGCTGGAGTGCACTTCATCTTGTCTTGGGATAGCTGTTCAAAACGGAGCAGGTGAATCCTGCTCCACTGAGTCTAAAAGGCATCTACATGATTAGCTCAGATATAATCGTCTAAGGCAAAGTGAGATTAATCTTTGGAGAGTTACCACGTCTCAGTTGATGACTTGGTCATGAATCTGAGCATGAAGATACAGTGTTTGGTATAAACTTTTGCAGGTCATAGTAAAGAGAAAATTATTCAGATTTTACTGAATAGCAGTAAGGAATATTTTAATCTAGATATTTTTAGATTTCTGGTGGGATTTGTCTGGTTTCTTAAACTTTCTAAGTAAATAGGCAGGTCATATCCTGGCTGTGTCAAAATAAGCATGGCCAGCAGGTAAAAGGAGGTGATTCTGCCCTTCTACTCCACTTTCCTGAGAGCCTACCTGGAATACTGTGTCCAGCTCTAGGGACCCCAACACAAAAAAGACATGAACCTGTTCGAGTGAGGCCAGTGGAGGGTCATGAAGATGATCAGAGGGCTGGAGCACCTCTCTCATGAAAAGAGGCTGAGAGAGTTGGGGTTGTTGAGTCCGGAGAAGAGGAGACTCTCAGGAGACCTTATAACAGCCTTCCGGTACCTAAAGGGGTCCTACAGGAGAGATGGGCAGGGACTCTTTATGAGGGAGTGTAGCGGTAGGATGAGGGGCAATGGTTTTAAACTGAAAGAAGGGAGATTTAGCTGATTATGCCCATGGCAGGGGGGTTGGAACTTGATGATCTTTAAGGTCCCTCCCAATCCTAACCATTCTATGATTCCTTTCAGACTTTTACTTTTTTATTTTGTCACTTCTAATCCTGCAAAAACTGGATGAATTTTTATTTTGCAGTACAAATGGACCTGCCACTGCAATCCAGTGAGACTGCGAACTCAAGCAGCACTAAAGAAAAAGTATGGCTCCTTATCTGGTATGATGACTCAATATTTTCAAGTTTACCATCAGAGAATAATTTACTGTGGTTTGTTTCATACAATGTTTCTGAAAGCAAACCACACGCTCCTATGTAGTTTGGCACTTTTTTTCTTGCAGTAAAATTGCAAAATATCTGGAGATCTAGTTTTACTGTCCTATCTTTATCACCTTTGCCCAAGGGTGATTCCTGATGGATATGGAGAACCCCTGCTCCAGCACTCCATCTTCTTTGTTTCAGGGTAGGAGGGGAGGTTTGGGAAAAAAATATAGGGCAGCCTTCAGGTTCCTCTAGATTATACGTGTGAGCTGAATGCTATTAGACCAATGAGGTCTTTAATGATTGCCTTAATGATTGCATTCCACTTACCTAATCTGGCTCAGTCTCAACCTCATCCTCTTTTAATGAGTTATGTGAATATTACAAATAACTTCTACTGCAATGTTGCTTAAGCAGTTGTTACTTCATTCCTATCTCCCATTAGGCCATCCAGTCATATATCCTACCCTGTGCTGGCATGAGATTGGTTATTAAAAAAATCCCAAAACATTTGGGGAATCATTTTTTCTACGTGAATCTGTCTTGCAGTGTACCTGCCCAAGCACTTGATCCAGCAGAGCAAAAAAGATGGGGAAGGGGGACAGCTGCTGAACACTTGAGTACAGCCTCAGGACTAAGGGCAGAAAATTGTCTTGTTTTCCCCTCTAGCAACCTATAAACATTGGGGGAAAAGAAAAATTCATCCTCATTCCTAATAAAAATGAAGTTTAAATTCAGGATTATGATGTTGACAAGTTATAAAAGTTTTAATAGCATGAGTGAACGATATTTGGCTTTCTTCCTCAAACTCTGCATTTTCTGTCAGTGCAGCACTACTATGACTTACTTGTCTTTTACAACCTTTGGACCATTTCCTTCATTTATGGTTTCTATTAGCTAATTAGTCATAAGAAACTTAAATCTAAGCTCAGTCTCATGAGAGACTTGGATTCCATCAGGAAAACCTTGATGACTGGCTTGCACCATGTTTCCCTCTATGTTCACAGATATCCCTCATGCCTCTGGAGAGGCTGGTTGCGCTCTGGCTTTCATGCTGAACTACGAATGATCACATTTTTCTTCCCACTTCCTGGGATGTGCTACAGCTTTCCTGGCAGCCTCCTGTGTGTACAGTTGGATAAGATAATATATATACTGAAACAAATAGGATTTCAGTCTTTGACTTCAGCAGTGTCAGAACTTGGCTCCAGATTAGTTTCAATTACTGCTAGTGTTGTGAAATAATATGATATAACCTGTGTATCTTAACTGTGTTTTGTAAAATATATGCCCTTTGTGAAGAGTTTGTGAAATTCTGGAACTTGACTAATTCTTGATTTACATGTGAAGTTTACAGAGGATACATTGGTGTGTGTTCAAAAGCAGTGATGCTCAAGATTTCACTAGATTTTAAATTGAGTTGCTTAGGGCTTTAGTCTGTGTTCCTCCACTTTGTCTGGATGACTGCAGTGAGGTCAGGTAAACACATGGGGATTTACCATTCTTCTTTTGCAACATTTCCCACGTCTTCTGTGCTATGGCAGGCAACAGGGCAATGGAGGATCTGACGTTTGGTGGGTACCAAGTGAAAGTATTGGTGTGTCTTGTGGTTAGCACTGGTTTGTTCCAAGTGTTAGTCCATCTCATCTTACACACATTGTCATGCTGCTTTTAATTACAAAATAGTACAAATTCTTTTGTGGAAGATAGTATGATGCAGGGTTTGATATCCTGCCTGACTTCTTCCTCTGAACTAATAGTTTTAGGAGCAACATTCTATAGCAGCTTTTCAAAGCTTCCTTCTGAGAGCTGGGAGTTCTCTGCTTTGAGTGAAAAAGAAATCATAATTTCTTAATTACTTTCATCATTTAACATGACATGTTTGCTGGTTATAAATGTAAAAGAGGTCATTTGCATTTCTATGAAACCTACCAGGAATATACTGCCATTGAGTATGCACCTGCCATGTTGTTTTTACAGGTTCGTGATAGAAATACATCCCTTCTTATATAGGGCATTTTCAAGGTTAAAAGAAAAAAAAAAGCAAGCAAGGAGAAGGTATTAAATATGAAAATACTTCCTGTTCTTACAGTTGTTGCTTTTCTACACAAATAATTCTTTCAGTATTGGGATCTAACCTAATTGATTTTTAGAGAGATTTGTTAGCACTGCACTCTGGCTCTGCAGATAAGACTTTTAGAAAGTATAGGTTGTTAGTGGAAGAAATGGCTAAAATGACTGTGATAAGCCTGTTTCCACGCTGTCTGAGAGGGTGTTATGTGAGACGCTGGCCTGAAATGTTTATGCTTGTGCAGATGATTGACTTAAAATCCTAGCACCTGTGATCTCTATAATGTTCAATCTATTTGTGCAGCTGTTCCTCTGAGACCGTTACATGCAGTAATTGATTAGTTCAGCAGTCCTTCAACATCATTGCAGCGTTATGAAAGCTGGTGAATTCATAAGCTACATTTCAGCAGCATAAGCCGCCTCCTCTCAGTTTGCATGATACTTCTCAGGTACCAATACTTTGCTATAGGGGCCCTTATTTTCCAAAATGGCTAGAACACTTAAAAATATTGAGTTTAACATTATGAGGAAAAAGCATCTGTCTTCATCACTTCCTTTCACAAAGTCAAATAATCTCTCGCATTTGATGAAGTTAAGAGCCTTAAAAAGAGGACCAGGAGGTGGAGAGCATGGAGGAAGTTCAGTGGAGAACAAGCAACCATGATACCTTGTCTTTATTCCTTGTCTGAAGGGAAAATATCATGCTTGAAATAAAGTGATGATGACAGAGTTTAATTGTAGTCACAGAATTAATATAACGTTATTGTTTCTGAGGGACTGCTATGGTGCAAAGAAAAAATGCTCTTAATTAATCTTCTCCTGTGCTATCTAGTTGTCAGAGAACACTTCATTAATTCGCCCACACGTAGTATCAAAGTATTCTCTACTTAAAACAATGCTATCACATAGTCTGTTAAAATTAGAAAGGAAAATAATGCAGTCCTTGGTCATTTTCCTGTCTGATGTGCACAACTAAGTCTATTTTTCAGACTGACATTTTTTTGAGTATCACAGCAAATAATAATCAAGCTGCCTAAAAAGCACTGCATGAGCTACAGATTTTTATGTACATAAAGAATATATTACTGTGCTTGCATGACCCTAGCAGTCTCTTAGATAGATGTCACATTGGTTGCTGCTTGACAGTTCTTCAAGTTCTCCAGAGTAAAAGTTGACTTAGGACTAAAACGGTTTTATGTCTCATAGTTCAGATGGGGTCTGACAGGGGACACTCTCTAAATATGAGAACAACTGAGTCTTATTCTTCCAAGATGTTTCTGCATGTCTTACTCCAGCTCACAGATCTACTTTGGGCTTCTTAAACGCATGCCTGGTGTTTGGGTTTTTTTTTGGTGACAACAGTTAATTGCATCATTTATATTACTCATCAGGTCATAGTACTGCAAAATCCTGGACATTAGGCATGAAGAGGTGTCCTCATGATGAAGATGATCATGCAGCAAAATATTTTATTATGTTATTGTTATGTTACAATCATTTATAAAGTCAGATTCTGCATAATTTGTATTCGTGTTCAGGATGCATACCTAGATAACAGATTAACAAAGTGGTGTTTAGAAGAGTATCTTGATTTAGATGAAATGAATAAAATTGCACATGTAGGTGCAGATGCAAAACAATGTCATTGGAGTGGGAGGTGTTTTGTAAGTCTGGCTTGGGTATTGAAAAATCAAATACTCACTATTTGCCATTTAATGGCCAAAAAAAAACCTGGGGGGAAAAAACATGAAATACATCACTGTGATGTAATAATTAAAAATTGGTGTAAGAGAAATACAGAAAAGGTGGAATTGCTTCAGATTTTGAATTCAAATTCTTTTTGATACTAGAAGAAAATTTCTATGGCATTGTCTCATGACCAGTCCTGAACATTTAAAAAAATTTTCTCTGAAATCTTTGATTTCTGAGTCTAGATTACACTTTGGTTTCCTTGTCAAGTTTTTCTCTATATCTGCAAGAACTATAAAGTTTGATAGGAGGTGTATGTTGGAGTTTAAGTGAAAACTAATATTCTGATAAAAGCTTATGAATGATGAGCTGAAGTCTTAAAGTCACTGAACACCTTGAAGGTGCCCATAAAGTTCTGGGCTTGCAAGTGTTATGATAGACATCTGGGACTGCCTTTGAAATCAGTATGTGAAAATCTGTAAGAAAAATGCAGATGTATTGGAAACTATGAGCAAAATACTCTCCTAAAACAGAATCTGAGAAATAAAGAGCTGGAAGATATCTCATGGTTTCCTATTTCATCTTTTTGCTATGAGGTAAGAGAGTTCACATTGAAATGCTCTTTCAGATATTTACCTGACAAGCTCCAGCTTAATTTTCATAACCTTTGTAGGCACTCTTGTAGAATTTTGCTGTCCCTGTTATTAAGTAGAAAGCTGCTCTAAGCTCTAGTCTAACCTCTAGCCTTTCCCTGCTATGAAACAAACCAATTATTCGTTGTGTCACCCTCAATAACCTTGGAGAATAATTAACAACTATGCTCTTTTCAACCATTTTCTATATACATGAAAATGGCTATGTCCACTGTATCACCTTACTATCCTCTATGTACTTACAAATTGATCATTTAACATTTGCTCTGACGTCTTTCAGGGTATGAAACAAGCTGATATATGATTCCCTGGGCCTTTTCTATGGTAGGGAAAGTACAGTGCTTGCCTTTCACCATCTCTCCATGACTTCCCAAGGATAATGATTCAGAAGAGATTCCTTTGGCTTTAGGGTACGTTTCAGCATGCCCCACTGACTTTAACACAGTCAATTTATCCATTCTTTAACATGCCCTTTAACTGTTCTGCCCTGCTTTCTACCTACCTGCTAAAACTAATGGTGTTAAGCGACTCGTCACAAGTTTTGTGAACACTAATGAAGGGCAACTCAGCCTTCTCCTTGTCATCCGTTACATGCTCACTGTTTGCTCCTGTGGCAAAGGAGCTAGACAGACTTCCGAGGTGGTCTTGCTCCCTCCACAGCAGCCCATGGTTTCCGGGCTCCTCTCCTCCACCTCTGCAGGAGTGCCAGTGCCACCGCCTCACCTCCTCACCCCACCATCGCTTCTTTCCTTGGTGTTGGGTGCTATCACTCACCACATATTTCCTCCGAAGTGCATTCTGCCTTTAGCATCTCAGGCATTTGCTCGCTATTTTCAAGGATAAATGAATAAAAAAGGCCTACCCACCTAGCTGTTTCTAGTTTCTTCTAACTTAAAATACATAAATAAATAAGTAAATCTGTGAACCTGGGGCATCTGTGTCCTGCTTACCTACAGCTCTCAAATTAGTTAAAACTTTTCCTTATTAAGATTGTTAAGTGAACCTGACTCTTGTTACCTCTTAGATAGCTGTTAGAAAAGTGACAACATAAATTTTGCAAATATAAACATTACATTTATGTTCTCTCAGATCCAACGTTTTGAACAGACTGTCTGGAAGCTAACATAAAGGCTAAGAAGATTATTCTAGAACAGAAACAAAAGTGTTGCACAGGCATCTTTCAAAATGCAGATCTTCCAGGAAGATACTGTAAAACCTTGATAATTTGCTCATTAGAGAAACCATCACCCTGCTAAGAAAACATAAGCAAATTCCCTGCTTTCGGGCTAATAAAGCAAAAGAAACTGTCTTGCTTGCATAGTGGTCATATCCAAGCTTTATAATAAAATGCACTTTTTTACTTCTATGGAAGTAAAAGTTCTTCTAAGTCCTTAACCTGATATTCTGAAACTACCATCTTTATGGAGGGGACATGCAGTCAGAGCAAAGTGTGTGTTTAAGAAGATCTGGTAGTACTGCTCAGAATACATTTCAGTCATTGGTTTCTGAAGCCCAAAGAAGTTTTCTTGTGCCTTTGCCAGGCAGGTTTTCTTTTTTCCTGCCAGAAACAGGAATATTACATTATTGGTTTAACTTAAGGTCAAATGCACGGACACAGAACCGTTAGATTTATGCCAGGTCTGTTTTTGACTGGTTTGTGGTAGAGAGATCAACTGAGGAAAAGAGTAGATGTGGTATGGAGATACCAAATGAGAACATAAAATCACATCTTTAGAACAGTGGAGGGAGAGAGGATTTTAAAAAATAACCAAAAATTCAAACCATAAGCTTGAGTGAAGGTGCATGGCAAATCAATGGATTTTAACCTTTTTTACTGCTGAAATGTGACTGTGAGGCAGAAGGGAATCTAATAATAGAATGGGAAAAAAGATAAGAAAAAACTGTTGTTTACCTGTGCTTTGAGGGGATGGTGAATCCCTGTGCACTTCTCAGGTGTCCCTGTACGGTGAGTCCCTCCCCTCTTGCACTTAACCGAAACCTGTACCTGAGCAATTGTGATTTCATAGGCTCTTTCCTCATCTCCAAGACACTTGCACGCATTGAATCCCCTCCTGATTACCTCATTCAGCTTTATTTCAAACATTCAAGTAAATTAATTTAACTTAAAATGAATATCTTGCCAAAACAAAATGTTTTATAAATGCTCATTGCCTTTGTGGGACTTATCTGAAATACTAGTCTAAATGATCACATTTTATTATCTTTCCATAACATTTTACCGCTTGTGAAATAAAAATCAGTTTAAATGTACTTCAGTGTTGTCTGCCCAGAGATAATGAATATCTCTGAAATAAATCCAAAAACATTAGCAGCCTGTTCAATAGACTTCATACTCCCATCTAGATATCTTATTAATTTATATGTTGTGGAATACTTCACGTTCTCTTTGTTATTTTGTACATTAATGCAAATAGAAGTGTCAGCACTACAATATTTACCAAGGAAATTCCAGATATACTGATTAAGCTATAGCAAACTCTATGTCCTTTATGACCCCGTTAAATTGTCCCCATTTTTTAAGTTAAACTAACACTTTATGCTTGTGGGCATCCTGTCTGTGAATGAACAGCTAATTACCTTTTTATTATTAAGCTGAAAGGCTGCAAATGAAGAGCAACAGTTAAAACCCTCATCCCTTGAGAGCTTGCTGCACACACTGGCTTCCTTTTGCCTCCTCTGGTAGCTCTGCAGTCAGTGCATTTTCAGTCAAGTCACTTCTCTGCCATGGATCCTCCTCCTCCTTAGGCTTCCTGAAGCAGGGGCTCTTGTTTTATACCTACGGCATCTAGAAGGGATCTCAGGGTACAGCCGTGATGGAGATCATCTCGTAAACAAAGACCTCTTTCTTTAATAGAATCCTGCTCTTCCTTCGAAGTAATTTTATTTGTAATGAGGTTATTAACTGCATGACTTGCACTCATTTTCATCAACAGGTTGTTTTCAAATAGGTTTGCCTATTCGCTATTCTTTATTAACAATAATGATGTTGCATAGGTATAAAATGGGCTTAATGGAGTAGAGAGCAGGGTTTTAAACGTTCGTCAGCCCTTTTGCAATTTTACTCATGTGCAAAGAGCCCCGTGTGCCATTTCTACATCATGATGGTAAGCATGCTTTCAATAATGATGCTTCTCAGCTCTTAAGAAGTTTTGCTACCTCTAAATTTTGCTTCTGTTTATTAGGGTTAATTTTTGAATGTGTAAAACCCAATGCTGTCGTGTGGTAACACACACTCACATTAGCCTTGTCTATGTAACATTTAGAAACAACGCTTTCCAGTTTTCAGACAAGCTGTGTGGTCTCTTTGTAGTGGTGTGTATATTTGTTCTGTAGTTAATATATACTTCTTCAGCGTACATTTTCCTGATTTGAAGGAAAATTTAAAGGCATAACTATCCACAGCCAGGTAGAAAGACTTTTTTTACACTTTTTTACAGTTTTTATTATTAAATAGTTTATAAACCAACAGCACACAAGCACCTTGATATGAAAAGCTTACACATGGTATTTTACATTTAAAAAATGCAACATCTATGGGTACACCAAAAACAGACAGGAAACCACCTGGTCAGGTTCAAGTAACTGCTGGTGGTCAGCAGCACCGAGGAGGCAGCTTCTCAGGGCATTCTTTATCCCCCTTGCCTGGCCTGGGTCTGTGCCTGGGCTGACGGGCTCACTTTCAGGTTGTCAGACTAAGTTTAGGAATGCATCCATGGAGAAAAGGTGCTCACTGCCTCTCTCACAGTCTTCAGTGGGCTCCCAACTTTTGAGCAGCATGGGGACACTTTGGCCCCCTGATGGTGGAGTAAGTGCCATTTTACCCCTCCAGGGTGCATCTGACACTATGGTAACTGTGATAAAGGTATTTCTCAGGCTTGCCTTGCGCATTTTGGGTATGTTTTGATGTCAGTAAAGAAAAAGCACTGATGTATCATTGGTAGTAATATCCTTAGGACAAATTTTCTGTATTTCTTTAACACAAACAGAATACTTCTGTAAAAGCAACAGAATAGCAGCCTCTGCCTTTGACCTCATCTGATTAATTCAGCAACCTTTCTTGTCTCAGGAAAACCTGAAAAAGCTGTCATGATCCTGAAAGCATCCACCCTACAGCCTCCAGCCATACAGTTGACCATCACTTAAGAGCATTTGATTTAACCTATTTGCAGCTCAGAAGCACGTTTTTAGTGTAGTAGTCTGATAAAGCCTTCATCAACCGCATTTCTCCTCCTAAAACAGCATCCACTTTTTGAATGGGGGTGGGGTAGGAGGGAGGACAAAGGGATACCGAGTAGTCTCAAAATGCAACCAGTTCCTAGAAATGTTTCACTGCAGATGGTGCTGGGAAAGCTGGACTATTCCAGAGATGAAGATTGACAAATGGAAGCACCTGATCATGTGTGACCAAAGGCAGCCACCACCTCTCTGCACTGGCTGGGCACAAACCACACAGGCCAGGTGACTACAGCAGGGAAGCTGTGCCCCGGTAACCAGATCCCTGAGTTAAGTCCATCCTGCTGTGTCAACCTATTCATGCAAGTGAGTTGCATTTAAAGAGCATTATGGCAAACTGGAGACAATAACTGGCTATCTGAAAAAATGATGCTAGGCCATTATCTCTGAATATTGCTAAACAGTAGAAATATATTTCTCTAATTAATTTACATTATCAGTACTGGAGTAGTGAAAGACCCCATCAGCTGTCTCAAATCAGTAAAAAAGGGACTGTCAACCAATCTGTCTTTTTCCTTTCAGTGTATTCCGATGTCATTTCTTGGTTAGTAATTTCTGTGCCTTCTCTTAGCTCCTGCAGAAGCAATCCCTTAAAGATTTAAGAGAGTCCTCAGAATTTTGCTGACACTGTATGCATTTCTCTTATGATATCTAGTGGGAATTTTAGTACACAGAGTATTCAGTGTTTAGGTGGAAGTTTCAACAGCACTTTATAAATGAGGCTCTAAGCCAGTCTGGATACAACATGGGAACTGGCTCTGATTGTATAAAAATCAGTTCAGAGATTCTTTTTTTTTCTCTTTGCTGTTGGTTCAAGGAAAAAGTGGCTGCTAGTAAAAGAGAAAAAAATTCTGCTTTTGAAAACTTTCACAGTGGTCCATATGCAAGAAGTTTGCCATTGTTGGTTTTACAAGGAAATACCTCTAATTGCTGAGTTGCACATCTTAAACAAAACTAAAGACATCCCAGAAGTAAACCAGCCTGCCAAAGCTAAATTATTTTTATGCAGTTGCCTGTGAAATTTGGGTTCTTTTTTGGAAGCAACATTTTTCAAAAATAACTTTTAACATTGTCGGTCTAAAATGACACTACTGCATTTTTATTCACTTGTTTTTCAGCTTCAAAATTTTTTTACTATATCTGAGGCTCCACTCTCATGAATGGATATGTTAAAATAATTTTGTGAATTATTCAATGGGTCCTTAAATGTTGTCTAGCACTCACAGTGCCTTATCACATCTTTGTGCTCTTTTCTTGGCATACCGTTCCTTGTTCTTTTCTCGTTGCTTTTGAGCTGTTACTGCCTGTGACAAATATACTCTCAAATAAATGGTCAGGTAACTTTTACGAATGTATTGATAAGCGGGGTGATCTTTATTTGCTGGTAGGTGCGTGGTTGAAGCTGGAAATGGATGTATTGTAGCTGGTTAAATTTCTAGACAGCCTCATAGACAGCATTTCCCTGTCAGTGTGTTTTCACCTCTGTCTACAAAACTTGCATATAATTCATAGGTACAGAAGGGCAGACACTAAAAATCACTCACACCCGTCTACAAAGCACTAAACAGAAAGTATTTTTACATTAAATAAACTTACAGGAAACACTGAAGTGTAAGCAGAGGATAAAGATGTAATTGCAAGGTATGGAAGCAATCGTAGCAGAGTACCTAGAGACCACAGCCTTTCAGTCCTCTGGCTCCTTCTCAGGGAAGGCATTCCTAGAAGACCTAAGGTCTGATTATGTTTCTATTATTGACTTACGAGATTGTGGACAAAACACTTCATCTTCTCTTGCTTTGCAACTCTGAAATAGTACTTGTCTCTCTTTATGAAGTGCTTAGAGTTCCTAGGGAGAAGGGGTTGTGGATAAATCACCTCTTTATGTCCTCTCAGCCACGCTTGTCACACAACTTACATTCAAGTTTTATGAGGAGCTTCTCTTTTTGTTCTTGAGGTAGGTTAGAGAAGGTTATTGGGCAATACAAATGCCTGTCTAAACTGTTATTTGTTCTGCAGGATGCATTTTCAGTTGAAAACAGATTCCTGAGAATTTGTTTTGGATAATAAGGATATCAAGTGTCATAGAGGGCAGGACTGCAGCTACAGTCTTGAAGAATAGCAATAAAACTGCACAACTGGATCCCTATTAGATCACATTTGATAATTATGTCCTGCAGTCTACTGTCTTTCCATGGCACTAAAAGTCAAGTAAATTTTTTATTTTGCACACAAAAAAAGCAAATGCGTTTATTGTAAGAGTCACACATTTAGAAAACATCTGCTGGCTTTTCATAGCATCAAAAGGAGAATATTTATGGCTTGTTTTTAGAGCCTGTAATTCCACAGGCTTGAGAAAGATAATGTAAACTGACTCTAAATATCTGAGTTTTGTGGTGTCTTAAACAGCTCAGGAAAGAGTTCAGAGGAAGCGAGCACATGAAGAAAAGAAATGCCTGACTGAAGAAGATGACTGCTCGCAGGGAAGACAGTCATAAGAAACAAGGAAGAATTGTGATTAATCCCACGCACAACTCAGAGGAAGGTATAAAGGGAAGGAAGGATATCTTGGAGAATCCTTTTTCCTATGTAAGCAAAATTTCTGTCTCATTATGGTAAAGAAAAGCATAACTGGGAAAGCAATGAAGTCTATTCTTTAGCAAGAAAAGTGCATACCTTGTTCAGCACTGACTGGGTGGTGTCTTGAGGAAGGGCCTGGTGGAAAATCATCACCCATAACCCTTAAGGCAGAGTCTGCTCAAAGCTTGTTCCTGTCTTTATTTCTCAAAGTGAAAAAAGTGTTTTTTTAGAGTACGTTTTTCTGCTATTTAGTACAAATTATGTTGCATACAGTAGCTATAGTTATGATCATGCTAGACAGAAAGGAAAAGATCAAGACTTTTTTTTCTGACAAGGATGATTTTACAGTGCCTGAAAAGAGGTTGACCCCCAAACCAGAGCTCAGAAAGAAGACACGAGAGCAAACTCCTACCTGGCAGCAGAATATAACAGGGGGAGCCTCCTGCAGCACAGTGCTGGGAAACCTCATGGGATTTGCTCCAGCTTCTAGCAGTGCTCTGTCTCCTGATTCCTTGGTGGGGAGCACCTAAGACCTACACCAAGCACACATAGTTTATTTTATAGAGAGACTCTGAAACTCTACTAGCAGAAGTCATACGAAAATTTTTATCACAAACACAATATCTCAGTCCCTTGTTAAAACATACCAAACAAAAAGTAACAAAAAAACTCAGAAAAAAAACCAAGCTGGTGTTCCTGAGTTCTTTCCTTTCCGTGCTACATATTTGGGCAAGAGGAAACCATTAAGCCTACAAAGTAGCAAGTTATTTTCTTTGGTCTTCCCTCTTCCTATAACTGATGGAGAAAGTGTTTGTTTTCCATCTCTGCTGTTTGTAATTGTGTGGTGGTGATCTGTGCAGCAAAACAAGCTGCGCTTCTATGGCTGTTCTTGTGTGGGGCCACTTATGACTTTGTTATATTCCCACCCATCCTGGAGGCCAAGATGTGGAATAAAACATAGGATGTGCCAGTAATCAGTGATCTAGCAGCAGAGCCTGTATTTAGGGAAACTTAATCTATGTTTTTACTGTATTTCTTAAAGTATATATCTCTTGATAAAAATGAAGCTAGTCACAACTTGTCAGCTTTAGCTATAAGAGGAATTGAAAGAAAAAAGGGTTACAACTCCAGGAAAAAAAAACCTTTAAATATAATTCTTTTCTAATGTACTGTAAGATAAACGCTGCTAAGGAAGAAGGAGAAAATTGATTTTTATCAGAATTTTTAGTGCAATATTCCTTTTCAGCTGAGATTAACTGTAAAAGGCTACTCAAGGTTAATATGTTTGAATCCTTGAGGACACATAATAATCCCTCAATTAATCTCAGTATCCAACAGCTGTCATGTGAAAAACAGTTCATACAACTAAACAAAACAACAGATTCATTCGCTCTTTAAACATTAATGCAAAGAGTTAGCTTAATGGTATTCTATCAGGCTCATGGGCACCCTATCATCCATGGTTTGCCTGCAGGGTCTACTTCATCAATTTTTTCAGAGATTAAGATGAAAAGAAGACAGTTGTTATTCAAACAGAATTGTTCCCTGCCTGAGCTACGCGCTAGCTCTCACAGCATCACAGCAAATTATGAGTTCAGTATATTAACTGCAATCAATAGAATCACATTCAGTAATGCTCATTTGCTCTCATGGCCTGGGGTTGTTCATCTGCTGCTGTATGCTAAATCTCTGAAGTACTCTGGGGTCTACCCAGAGAAAAACAGAGATGATCTGGAAATGCAGTCCATCTGTTTCCCTCCATTGTCAAATGTATAAGGAGAATCAAATTCAGAGGAATGGCTGTGGAAGAGCAGGGCAGCACAGGGATGTTCCATAAGATGCAGGTTCACTCACTGTGTAGAGCCACCTAACCTTGCTCCAAAATAGACAAGGAGAAATGGCTGCACAAACTGACCCACAAATGCAGAAGAGGTGGATGACTGATTCTGTTTGAGATACTATTGATTTATTACCATATTGTTTCTGATTATTCCACAAAAACATAAAGGCCAACACAGGTTAATGGACATCAACAGGCCAGTAATGACAGTGCTGCTCTTGAGCTCTCTGTGCACAAGAAGGGTCTTGTATGAAAGCATTGTTCTTTGTTCTGTAGTTAAAATAAAAAAAGGATTTGCGTGTTTAAAATTTCCTTAGTTTAAATTTTGTGTGATAGTCTAATACTCTAGTCTAATTCCTCTATAGCTTGCTGAACTTCAAGAACTGTATGCAGTTGAAATCGCCATGTCCTATTGTGAGAACTACAAGAACTTTTCAACATGGAGAGCATTATGGGAAAAGTCTCTGCATGATTAAATAAAAGACAGAACAGTGAATATATTGGTAGAAAGATGTGAAGTTGTTATGTAGATGAGCAGAGCAACGTAACTTAATTTTTATAGATGAAGCTTTACTTGGCCTCAATATTCTCCTCAGAGGTTTGGGATAACCTTATCAAACACTCAAAATAAAAGCAAGTCGAGATCTAGCATTACATGACAATGGCAACGATCATTTATGTGGACATTTCATTTACCAAAAGCAAACAACTTTAAAAGAAAAATGTCAAACCTATGCAAACCAAAACCCTGTGGTTTCTTCCAGGATGGTGCTTTCTTTATCTTTTGCACTCTGGCTTATTAATGTTGCTCAAAATTTCTTGTTGTTGGCTACGGTGCTTTTATAAAAAGTTTCTAACTGGAAATGGTTTGGCACTGCCAAGTTCATGGCTCATCTTGTTCTTAAAATTCAGTACAATCAGGACAATCAGGCTTTTTATTTCAGCAGTTTGATGCTTCCTTGGATGAAAAATATGTTTCTTCAGAAAAACATTTTTATCTTCAGTTAAACATGGGATCCGTTTCTATAAAGGTATTGTAAACACATCCTTGCTTACAATGGAACAACTTTGAGCGCAAGCTTATGTTTGAGACTGGGGAAAACACACCCGAGCTTGTAGTCAACAACTACAAATCAATCAGGAAATGTTCGGAAGCCTCTATTTCTAATCCACTTGATTTCACCGTTTGCATTAAAAGAACTGACTTGTTCTGAGGTGGATTTTGTGTCCTTACAAAACCTTGCTTCAGCAATTTGCCCACATTCATGTCCCTGCCCTTTATGATCAGAACAATTTCTGTTCCTAGGATTTGTGCCAAGAAAACTAAACAGGCTACTGGAAATCTTGATGGCATCAGTACGTGGAATGTCTCCAGATCAGCTTTCATGATTTGTTTATTGCACAGTATAATTTGGTTATAAGAACAATACCAATTTTTAAATGTTAATGAAACAAATGACCAAACTTTAGGTGTTTTTTTTCTTTCCATTTGCTTTTAACCAGCTTTTCTTAGATCTGTGGGAGAGTTGCTTGGAGCCCTAACCTTTCAATTCAGCTTCTTTAATTATTCATAATACAATAACCCTGCAAGGGCTAAAACAATGGGATTCCCCCTGCTTGTGGAAAACAAATCTTCCAGCTATATTTAATATTTAAAGCACTCACAAGCTATTACTCAATGGAACTGGCAGTGGGAAATCACTGTTCAGACACCTACACTGATCAATAAAATATCAGAAACTGAATGTATAAGCACTGGTCATTATCACTTGTTCTTTATGAAGCTATAAATTAACTCAGCCTTCAGAAGGTAGTTGTTGCCAGTAGAGCTGAGACACATCATCCATGAATTAGATGAAATGGGGTGGCTGCTTTATTTAGCCACCTTAAAAATCCTTCTTTGAAGCAATGCTTTAAGTAAAAGGGATCTCACTAAAACATCATAGATTATTTGCTCTTAAAAGAAGATCTATACCATAATTTTAAGAGAACAACATGGGCTGTATATTACAAAATATTTATGAATAAGACAGCTGATTGCAACTCCTGCTGTTAGAAGCACCCCTAATGAACTCCAAAGCCATGATGCTCTGCTTGTACATGCCTGCTTGTATCTGTATTTTCAGCTTCTGTTGTACATGTGAAAAGTATACTTGTACATGTATTACCATCCTTGTTGGCATAAAATCTCTGTCAAAGCTGTTTAAAACTGTTCTCACTAACCTTTCCTTCTTTTGAGAAGTCAGATACTATAAGTAATATTTATGGAATTACTAATTGTTTTTACAGTGTTAAAAGAAAAAGGAAATTCCTAACAGTGAACAAAGAGTTTAGGGGACGTTGCATTATCCCTAAACGTATTTTGGTTAACATCTGCTTAAGTGAGCTCTGAAAGCATTAACTGGTTTGCTTACATTAACAATATGTTTGTTGTCTGTAGTGGAATTGGTGTGAGGAGGGTGGGTTTTGCTGAACCGAACCAAGATGTATTGGGCCATGATAGTATGCAAAAAAACTGAAAATAATTAATTGAGGTTTTGCTGTCCAGCTAAGGTAAAATAGATTTACAAATCTTTCTTTCCTTTGTTGTGAAATGACTTTTAGAAGCTTTTAGTCAGTCTCTAAGTTATGACATTGTACTTTGAGATAATAACAGAAGCAGCACATGAAAACCTAGGTCTTGCAGGCTGGTCCACCAAAAGACTCCTAAAATAATTGGAGATCCTAAGTTGATTGGACATCCATCAAATCCCTGTACCTGGCTCTGAATATTATTTTCTATGCAGTAATAGTAGTGGAGTTGTTTTGGGGTTTGGCTGTAAACAGTCACAGAAAAGAACCACTTTGGTGCCATATCTGACAGACAGCCTACCAAAGCACGTGTGGTGAAGGTAACAGTTGTCAGCAGCAGACCTGTCTGAATATTCAATCCCGTCATCACCGCCACCATGGAGGGGGAAGTATGGGAATGGCCAACAGAAAGGGCAGGCAGAACATGGGTGCTCTAACAGTTTTTTGGTACTAACAATTTTTAATTTAACAAGTAACTGGCGGTACCTATTGATGGTGAAAGCAAGTTCTGTCTTTATGTCCTGCCAGGGGAGGGACTGTGTGGCAAAAATAGAGTTTTATTGAAGTAAAGGTGAACATCTGAAGTCAGCAACAGGAAAAGCCAGCTTTAAATCTCTCTTTCACGGGCTATAAATCCTAGTTCTCCTGCTATCTGGATTGAACAGTCTTACAGAAATAGCTTTTTCAGACAGGTGTGGGTTTTTCTTCAGGTGTGAAAGCTGTAAAATTCAGGAGACCAAAGGAAAGCTATTTGAACTCCTCATCTAGCAAGTGTATTACTAAAGTCTGTGGTGTTGGCAAAGTGCTGCTAACTCTCCTCATTTCCAAATCAGCAGCGTAAGCTGAAAAATCTGCTCCATAAAATAAAATTAATATAAGGAAAAAAATAATTCTTTCCTGAAATTTGGCAATACATTTGGACAGTTTGCCAGTAGTCAAGCAGCATTTTCTCATATACAACAAATGATATAGGTGCTATAGAGCTTTATCTCTCAAGATGCTCACATAATAAATTAACACAAAACTGGTTTGCACGGCAAACACCTCGTACTGGTATCATCATCCAGGACAGAATCTAAGAAGAAAGATCCTGGAAAACATCATGATAACATATTGGAAGATAAGAACAAGGGCAGCAATATATAAAAGATGCTTCTCCCATGTCATTTAATTTGGGCAACACTTTGTACTGATCATTAGCAACCTTAGATCCATCCTAACAGCACACTATGGGAGTTCTTTCATTGTGAGCCATTTGCTACCTGGTAGAATTTGGATATAAGGGTCAAGAAAGAACATGAGATACCTTACCCCTATCATTTTCCAAAAATCATAAGGAGCAACTGGGGAAGCTTCATCTTTCAGCAGAAGCTGCTATGACTGATAGCTGGTGTCAAAAATTACTTTGGCACTCTCACTCACAAATATCAAGACTTCAGCTGTCATTAAGTCTTGCTAGTATTGTTAAATGGATTTCTGCAAACAGATGAAAGAGAATTAAGGGCAGCTGCATCAAAGATGATATAATGTTCAGGAAATTCTGAACTAGTCAATTAACAAGAGGAAATAAAGCTATATAATCCTAGATCAAAAGTAATAAATTGAGACCTCTAGATATAATTAGCTAAGTTGTATTGGGATTTATTTAACAACTGCCATTCCATCTTCTTATATCATCAGAAAGTTGCCTCCTTTTGACTCCTTTTAATATGCTTTCTCTTCTCTACACTTGTTAATTAACAGCAAAAATGCAACAGAAGTGGAGGACGAAGACTGTTTTACGGTCACTAGCAGAAAAGTAAGTAAAATTGCCATGTGTGCTTTCAGTGAGATAGATATAGTTCTGGTTAAAAAACAAGTTTAATTTCTGGACAAGGTCTTGCTGTTTCTCTCTTGAATGTGAAATTATATTGGCAAAACAGGTTTTACACATGGTTTTCTTTGCTCGTAGAAAAGACTAGATTTCAGGGAGCTCATGGGCATTGTATAGCTCTTGCCTTTCATGGTCTTCCTTTCAGAAAACATGTCTTTAATTCTAGAAGTTCTAAATGAAACCTTGGAGAGACAATCTATGCATAAGAATATGCAGTCTTGCCCCCTGCCACTGCAAGCAGCCTTCAGGTGGGGAGCACTGCCAACAGCTGAGATCACCTTGTGTGGACCTTGGTTTTTTGAGGTGAGTATAAAAGTCTCTTTTATATAGTAGAAGTCAGCAAATAGAGGAGACTTGCAAGATTTCTTGGCTGTGAATGACCCTGAGCACCACCAACCTATCTCTACATGTTACCAGGTAGAAGAGAGATAGACTTTGTTTTGGAATTTTCCTAGTTGGCGGCCAAATGCCAGAAGTCTTGCCTCAGAGAAAGCTGAAAAGAGCCTTTATGCTTAATCTGCACCCATTCCTGGCAGTGGTGAGGCCACAAGCAGTGCCTCTTTGAATAGAAATTCCCTTTCCTGATTCCCAAGCACAGCTAAAGCTCAGCCTCTCTGCACACTCTCCTACAATTGGATCATCCATTCAGTACCTCTCCTTCCATTGCATGAGGCTAAGAAATTCATGGTATGAAAGATTTGGAGTCGACTTACTTCCAATATCTGTGGACACAATGTCATTTAGTTTGGCGTGATAAAATAAGATCTGCCCTATGGTATGAGTGTTCACATGGGTGTTTGTAGGAAGATCTTACCAGTTGCTTATCAGCTGAACTGGAAGGCTAAGCAGTTATCTTGGGTGCTTTCCTCATGCTAATAGTGCTTGAGGAGTGTCTAGGGTAGTTTCCTACAATGAGGATTATATTGATGAAATAAATTGCTTGGGTTTCAGGAGTCTCCAACTGTACTTGAAATGTCCCTGATTAGTGCAGCCTACAATCATCTGCTGAAATCACAAATGTACCGTAATAGGCATTTTTCATCATTCTGCATGAACAATTTTAAATAGAAGATTTAATTCCACCTCAACTACCCCTTCTCAGCTTAAGCTCTACAGAGCCGAGCATTTAGGCTACTATACTCTATTGTAGTACTATGGCTTGTTTTATATACCTTGTTCTCTGAATATATTTTTCTGCAACAAATGCGATATATTGAAGCCTCAAGACTCTGAGCTAGAGCTGTTATTCAAATTCAGAAAAAAAAAAAAAAAGACCCATTAATAAACCCCCTTCATTTTGTAGCAACAGTGTCATGAACAGTTTCCATGGAAACATCATTTGCTGGAGCAGGAAGTGTTCATTTTACAATTAAATTATAGGAGGTAGTTAAATTTTTGATCAAACACACATTAGAGTATGGAGAATTCCCAGCCAAGTGCCTCACACTGTTAAAAATAGAAGTACTGCAGTATCGGTGCAGTGCTGACTGGAGTAATGTGTGGAGAGACGTGAAATCTGCAGAAAGTGAAAGAGCATCTGCAATTTCCACCAGTGAAAGACTCCAGTTTTTGGTTCCCATATGGCAAGGACTGAGCAATGGCTGGATTTGGCTCATGCCTGCAGTCTGACCTCAAATGCACTCATTAGCTCGTTAGCCATCAGGACAAATGTAGGATGTGATGACTGCAGCATTTTACCAGCATCTGGGTATCAGGTAGATAATGATATAAATAAGCACCAGTCCTAAGGGTCTGCCTACACTGTGGTTACTGCTATGCCATCTTTAATTTAACACAGTTCATGTGGATTTGGCAGTATTGTTTACAATTAGTTAGCTCCAGTATATGTTGTAGTTCAACCACATTAGAAGCTTTGAAAGTTAGTAAATTTAGGCAATTATCCTCTGGAGAACATTCTACATTGCTGCAAGAAGACTGCTTGTGATACCAGAGTTAGCTATTTTAAGTTGAAGTTGGGCCTGTATGTCCCAGAACAGTATATACATGCCCTAGTAAATTTTTGGGGGAGACAGCATCAAGCAACAAGAGAAGTTGTAAGAAGCTGGGCTGATGGGAAGAGTGAGAAAAAGCAGTAAGTGGAAGGACACTCTGGATGTGCTGCTAAAAAGGAGCATGTATAAAGATTCTTGGCGGAAGGTGAACAAGGTCCAGATAGCAGAAGGGACCAAGTGTGAGGTTCCTTGAGCTGGGGAAGAAGCAAATGGAGGATGATCACACAAGAGTAGAGTCTGGCCAAGTCGATGGGAAGGACTAGTGGCAGTGGTGGCATCCTGCTGAACATGTAAGGACTAAAGGCAAGATCCTGTTGGCATAGAAGGAGCAAGATCTGATGACACAATTACAGAGATATTGCCAGATGTACATTCATGTGCCTGAAGCAGGTGTCAAGGAAACTTCTGATATTTTCCTTTCAAGAAGGAGGTTGTGTTCTGATTAGTGTTTAGATCAGTGCCCTTGGGACTCTGTCTTTTCCTGAACTAGTTATTCATCAGAAAACTTAAATCTCTACCTAAGCCAATGCTATAGGATGTGGGCACATTTCTGCTTTTTAAAAAAGAAATATAAGAAATATGGAATTACTGTTATTAGATTTGGAATCCCAAACTTCAGATGCAGTAGGAAGTCTTTACTTATCTGGAAGTTTTAATGGCCTTCATGATAACAAATAAGGGATGAATTGCTGATTTTCAGAAATCGTGACTCCGACTTGCTACCTTCCAAATCATAAGATTATAAAAAATAAGATAACATTTTTCTTAACGGGCTGTTTTCACAGCCTTTATGGTCATGGTTTTCTGAAGATAGGAGCATTAGGATTTCTGTTTCTCAGAAATAAAATTTGAGAATTTTGGTTGCATTTGACCTTTAAAGAATGCACTAACTATTGTAAGACTCATGATAATCATGGAAGCTTAAGGCACAAAAGTTAAGTCTGCAACTTAAAAGGATTAAGAACTTAAAAATATTTTCTGGCACAGCCTTAGTCAACCTGACTTAGTCAAATTGGTTCTCCTGTAGTGCAAATACTTTATATATATTTGTGTCTTTACAACATGCTGGTCTGAAAGGAAATTGGATTGAATGCTGCTTTATGTGCATTGCTACATATTAGTGAGCCCACAAGCTGGGAAGTGCCGAGAAGAAATCTACTTAACTTTGGGGTTAAAGTGAGACTGTGATTATGCTGAGTCCAGCTACTTGGAATACCAGAATAAGCCATAATTGTGTCTCCAGAGACTCTACAGCAGCTTTAATATCTGTTCTCATTTTCCACTGTAAACTAAAACACTAGAATTTTTAGTATCAAGTCCAACAGTTTGCCTCAGCAGTATGGCTAGGTATCACTAACTGCTTTGTAAAATGACTTCCCAGCAGTCCTGTGTAAGTGAGATAAAAATCCTGTGAAAAATGTGAATGGTCATTAGGATTGGATCTCAGAAAGCCATTTTTCTAATGTGACCTAATGAGCATAAGCCTCATGGTTTCCTACTAGTTCGCTGGGCATCAAATGCAGAGGTTTTAAATCCACATCTATTTGCAAGTGGAAAATCGCATTCACTCATGAAATCACTTCTAACTTTTAGAAAAAGTATCTCCTGACATTGAAACAAACTCTTCTGAAGATATAGAGATGCAAGCTTCAAACACAGGCATCTTGAATACATGAAGCCATCAACACAGTAAGTTTGCACTAACACAGAAAGATTCCTACACTCAGAGCAGAGCTGGCTGTAAGGATAGGACCAGGTCATACTCCACAGCTCTGCAAAATACTCTGTGGGGGTTGTCAAGGAGCCATGCTCTTCAGGGGGTGGGAAAGCACGTTCAGGCTTGTTCTTTTCCTGTTCCATGTGCTGCTTCAGAAAAACTTATTTTCTGGGTTAAGCTATGACTGCCCCAGGGCAGGTCTTCAAAGACATTGCTTTCTATGTGGGTTTTCTTTTCTTCTTTGATTTGTGGAATTGCGGATGGAAGGGGAATTGAATAAATTGTGACCCTTCCTTAGTCTTTTGCAGCTGTATAGGTAATATGCTGAGAGGAAATGACTTTATAAATAACGGTATTTCAGAAAAAGAACAGCTGCCTTAATAGCAAGACATTCGGATCCCCCAAGAATATGTGTTATTACTGTTAGTAGCTGCTAGGGGACACTGAGCAAACATTTACCACAGTCTGAAATGAGTGAGGCAGGACTTATGGTAAATAAATGTCCAATTTCTCTCATTAAGAGAAAGAAATATATCAGTAATCAAAAGAGTCCAGCTTAAGCAATGTGTCATATTGCTACTATACTGGAAAGGCACTGCAGGGAGGACAAGAGGAGTGCCAGAAAAACAGGGGAAAGACAAAATGTCAGTTTTACCATTTCACTTGTTCTTTCTGAAAAAAAAATGGAAAAGGAAAATAATTTTCTGGGTATGTAACAGAAAATCAGCGTATGGATCTGCTGACTGCAGAAGGGGAGAAACATTGGTTTTGCTTTGTAAAGGGCTCCCAGCCCGAGGTTGGGGATGAAGAGTCCCAATCCCGTAGGGTTTCATACCACGCTGGAGCCTCTGGAGCAGGCACCTGCAGAGGTCACATAGAAGGAATATAGATAAACATATAGGCTGTCAGGAATGAGTCTTTCTACTTGCCTTACAGCTTTTTTGGGTGCCTCGATGGGTATGTGAAATAACTAAATTAGACTGAGCTTCCCCAGGTGTGTTTCCACATTCCAAAGGATGTCTGTTTTTTGTCACAGCTTGCATATTTGATTGACAAATTAAAAGCATCAAACCACTGTCAAATACTCATAAATCACTTGATTTGGTGCTGTGCAATGCATGAGAAGTCCAGTGTTTCAGCAACGTTTTGCTGCAAGGGAAAGTCAGTCATTGAAACCGGACCAGATGACTATTCAGTGCATGCATTTTTTTGAGTGAAGAGTGAAATGTAAATAGTTCCAATAAGAACCTCAAGCTGAAACAGATCTATTCCTGCTGAGTATGCAATTACATTATTTTTAATGTTTAATTACCCATGAACACCTCTGGCAGGGTTTGAATTTTCAATTGAATTCTATAGCTCACTTATAAAACCCTATTGCTAATACTTTTTCATTCTGTTCCACATAAGTTACGAGAATAAAAGGATGAAATGGGTAGATTTATTTAATTATTATTTGTCCAGAATGAAGGCACAAATATTTCCTAAAGCTTGTTTACATTGTAAAAAATATATTAACTGATGAAAATGTATAGATTTTTTAAAAGTTCTGTTATCTGCACCTTCCACAATAGTAAACCTGAACAACAGCAATTTTGTAAAATAATCAGAGTTTTATTATTAATCTACAGTGATAAGGACTCCATTTATCTAAAAAGGAGGAAAAATGCTGAAGGGAGGACACGCTGCTTTAAATGTATGGGCTGCACTGAATAGAAACTTCTTCTTTTGATGACAGACGATTTCTTGATCTAAGATTCCTCTGATATATTTCAAAACTGCTTTAATAAATGTCCATACTAGTTACTGCTGGGCAGGAATATATATTGAACAAGTTCCTCCAATCATGTAGAAATTGAAGCATTAAACAAAGTGGAGGAGGAAATGAATTTCATATTACGACTTAATAAAATACCTTTTTGTGAAACCTGTTTAACACAGTTGCTTTGAATTCAGTGATGAGCACTAAGTCATCAGCCTAATTTCTGTTTTGGAGTTATTTGAATCATAAGAATCACTCAAACAAGCAAATTAATTTTAGCATCAACAGCTGCCTTTAACATTCTAATAGTGGGTGAAAATGGAGTTTCTGCACATAATTCCTTGGAGTTTAACACCAGGAACAGTAACTGAGTAACAGAATAGGCAGAGTAGGCAGCAGAAAGGCATGTAAAGGGTTACAAGGAGGGGTTAAAGTTGTTTCTAGTCACATTTCTTGGACAATTTAGTCTGAAAATTGCATGTTTCTTGAAACTCTTTTATGTGGGATTTCTTGTGTGCAGACTGAATTTCACATGTGGTGAAGAGTTTTTAAGATTGGCTGATTTTAATTAGTAACTTACTGTTAATCAAAACCATGGTTCTGGTTACCTGGGGCTATGGGAACTTGTGTTTGTGAAAACCCGCTTCTTAGACCCATAAACAATTATAATTAATTTCTGGTGTTTTCTTGCCGGTGGAAGGGAGAAGACTTCTCTAAAATATAATCTACAGAAACACTTTCAAAACCTTTCTATGTATAGGAAGATATTTGTGTAATAGGGTCTACCTGAAAGGTCTCCTTATGAGAAAGACTTGGTTCTCAAGAGCACTGATTGATGTCAAGTCCTTCTCACAAAGTCTTCATGGAAGGGTTATTCCCCTTCATGGTAGTCCTATGGAAAAGCACAGGACAACCTTAAAGTTCTCCGAATGGAATAGACCAAGCTTGATAAAATAAGAGGAGACATTGGAGGTTGCAAGAAAACAATTTTGAAGAAATTGGTCTTCTCCTACAAGTGGCAATTTTCTGTGATGGGTATCTTTAAAACTCTTCATAGAAATGAAACGAGTTACTTGTCCGGTGCCAATTTACTACTCAGTAGGAAGAGCAAGCCCCACAATGAACATTTTATTAAATACCAAAAAAATTGCAGAGTAGCCTAATAATTCATAGTCTTTGTAGTATCTGTCCAGTATCTGTCATTCTGTTTGCATTAGTACAGCTTCTCTATATATTTACCAGATGTCACTGTGCAATTGCTGAAAACCTCCACTTCCAGAAAGGGACTGTAGAGGCTGTTTAAGTTTTCCTAGTTTTGGGGAGACCACATATAATGCACCTCTAGGTTAACTTATCCCTTTCTTCTGGTTGTTGGAAATCCAGCAGTGAATAAATGGATTCAATCTTGTTAAACTGCAAGACAGTTATAACATAGAGCACAACTGTAAAACTTGAGTCTTGTTCAGAGAGGGAAAGGACATGTGACTGTGTGTATGAGGTTACCACCAGCCCTGCAGGTCCCTCCACCAGGAAAAAGGGGGATGTTAAAATGAGAACAATCCTCTTTCCGTGTCTGTTTGGTCATTATTTCTTGTAAAAAGGTGCTGGCTGCTCAAACGAAGTGATACAAGTGGACAAAAAAGGAACTTAAGAAAGCATGATTTGGGGTCTTTCATTTGAAGTCATATTAGAAATTGTATCCTCATTTGCCTGGCTGACCATTTCCTCTGCTGCCTTTCTTATGAGTCTGTGGTTCTTTCAGTCCTTGGACAAGTGTCCAAGTCTTTAGGGCTATCTTGGGGAACAGCCTTTCTGAAAGAGAAACATGTCCTCTCTCTGGCCCTTACTGCATAGGAGTTTAATGTGTCTCCTGGGCTATGAACCAAATGATAACGTGCCAAAACTCTTTCCCATCAGGAAATGTTTGCAGATAACCAAGCCCGAAGGATGACAGAGGGGAGAAAAGCAAAGAGAAAAGACAGAACAGAAATTCCAAAGGGAAACACAGTTTGAAGAAAAGGAGTGAAATCCAGAAGGCCCCAACAAGCACCTCAATAGACAACTCGTCTCACTGAGTCTTGAGCAGTAAAATTAAGGTGGAAAAATATGAAGAAATTCATGGAAAGGAGGAGAAGATACACATGGAAGATTAAAAGAAAGGGGCTAGATGGCAATTTTAAACAAAATCTGCAGAGAATAAACTAGAAAGGAAAACAGCCTTGCAATAAGAAAGAGGATAGAGCATATGGGAGCTGGGTGGGCAGAGAGCTGGAAAGGGTGAGGTGGCAGATGGGTAGCTTTGCTGAGACAACGCGTGTGCATTTACACTAGTCTGCCTCCTCATAAGTGAATTGAAGGTCTTCATCAGACTTTTCTGAGATTTGCAAATCTTGGGTTTCACTGAAGCTGGCAGATGTCTCCCAGAGATGTTATTGATATACTGGGTCTTTCAAAATTCTGCTTCCCTGGAGTTTGGCCCAAAAAAAAGACATTTTACTTTTGTGCTATCACCTCATTGTCCTTATGTCTGGGCTTCACATAATAATTTAATATTATAAAGTATCTGATGACAGCCCATTATACATTATTATACAAAGATCTTATTGTTGTTGGTTAGGAATATTCACATTATTCATAGATAGCGAGGGCATGGCTGTGTTGGGCAAGGAATTTTAAGTAAGTGTTGATAAAGTGACATGTCCTCATGAATTTTGCTACACTGTGTTTCAGAGGAATATGTACAACTTCAGGGATTTTTAGGTCTACCAGTAATGTGACATATAATTTCTCTGATCTATCTAAACCATGTATTCTTGCATTATTTAATCCTGGGATTTTTTTATTAAGAGAGTTTAAAATGTATTTGGAAAATATTTTATGTACTTGAGGTCAAATAGTCAAACCATCATGGACCTCTGGACACTCATACTCTAAAGACATCAGACAGACATTTTTCATGTAGTAAAAAAGCAGGATGACTTCATTTTGAAGCTATAACTATGCTTTTATTAGCTTGTCTTTTTTAAAACAAACTTTTGTAAAAAAACCTGCATCTCGGCAAAGGAATTAATCCGTAAGTATGATAGGTTTTATTATTAAAGAAAAAACAAACCCAAACAACAAAACCATGCCAAGATACAACTAATTGTTCTGCATGTACAGTATTTTTTCCTAGAATAGCTTTGTAAAGCATGCTTAGCACATTAACGTTGGCTCTGATTTTGATCTTGGCATGGAAATTGGCAAGTGCTCCATTCATTCTAGGAGGAGCATCTTTCTAAGTAATTAGATTCTTTCTTTATGACATTTTTCAGACTTCATATGCATCCAGTCTATTATAGAAAGTTCTTCATTGTCCCTTGTTTTTCAGTGGTGAATGATTAGGAAATTAACTCTTGTTAAAATCACGGATAGTAGAAACAGTCTCTGTAACATGGGAAAGACTGGTTCTTTCAGACAGCATAGTGTTAACTTTAGCATTACTATGTGAGGGTTAAACTGGACAGGATCCAGCCTCAGGTGATAGCTCACATTTTAAAGGATTAGCATTTTTATGTTGTATTCAATTGCTAATGAAGTAAAAAAACCAGAGTTCTTAAATAAGCAACGTTTTAAGCTAAAATGCTCTAAAGGTACATCACTGAACATAGCCCTGTTTTGAGATCAGTCAACTATAGTGATTTCCACTACCAACCTTGTAACCTAAACTACCTGTTAGGTTACAAGTTTTAGCTAAAACATGGTATTCGACAGTCTGAAATGTGAATAAAATAGTTTAGCTACAGTTGACATTAATAACACAAAATATGACCTAGGTTTCTAAAATATGAGAATGTGGGATTAACAGAATATTCACCATTTAAAAAGACGTAGGAATATCCTGTGATTTTTCCCCTAAGTATATAAAGCTTCAAGCTCCAGGTTCAAATCCGGAAACACACATCAACAGAAGCTGGGCATTAGACCAAATTTGTCTTAATGTGTTTAATATTGTAGTAAAAATACTGTAAATGATTCATTATGTGAAGCTTTATAAGGGGTTAAAATACACATTGTGCTTCACAGGCTTAGTCTGTCATCCTTTTTCTCCAAGATAAGAGCTGTGATCAGCAAATAACTACTTCCACTGTACTTATTATAGTACCTACACGTTTCAGACTGCTTTATTCTTCTTATCGAAGTGGACATGTCACTGAACAGGTAAGAAGTAGATAACAGATGTCTGCATCCTGCAGTGTGGAAAATCACTTCAGGGTTCATCTTGTTTTGTGTGAAGGCAAACGATGCAATATCTTCATCTCTGGGAAAGAGAAAACATTGCTGTTGCATGCTGAGGTGCTTAAAGAGCAAAGGTATCACTCAAGTGTCACTGTGTTTACTGGGATTCATAGCCTCATAAAATGAGATAATATGATGGAATATTTTGCAAGTCATTAAATGTGTTCCCAAGGATGCGAAGCTGTTTCCTGCTTCCCGTTATTCTTGATGTTAGTCATCTGCAGTAAATATTTTACGGCTGACTATCTAAACGAAGCGTGAGAACTGGTGTCTGACGGAGGGGAGTTGTTACCGGCGCCGCGTCGGGCTTTCCCTGGGCGGGCTGAGTTTCGGTGGGAACTGCTCTGCCACAAGGAAGGAGCGTGTGCCGGGTCTGGATGGCGGCGCTGAAGTGGCTGCCCTGGCAGTGGCTCCTCGCTCTGCACAGGCTGGCAGACAGAGGTGAAGAGGGCTGCTTGGTTTTCCCCTGAGCTAAGCACATTGTATGCTTCTTGCTTTTCGCAAAGGCTCAATTACGGCAGAGGTTGCTTTCAAATAATTAGCACCAAATTTCCTCCTTGTAACAACAGAAGTTTAACCTAAGCAAGAGCCAGCAGCCTCGCTTACTCTCCCCCCAAAAGTTACAGGTGGGCTCGGAAATGATGTTCTTCTCAAATGTTTACTGAAACCACAGTCTTTGCAATACTGAATATTGGCTCCTCCACTGAGGCTCTTGTCTTACTAAACTCACAATGAAGATTGCAGGTTTTCTCTCTCTGTCTCTCTTTTTTTTTTTTTTTCAACACATATATAAAGCTCATTGAGTTAATTGCTGAGTGTGTGGTGGTTTCCTTCACTCGCTTGGGGGTCACTGGATTTCTAAGAATTAATATCAGTGTGTACTGACCCCTGCTCAGGCTTCAGATCTTGTGGGATTGCAGTTCATATGCACCAGCTTTTAGGCCCAATACACAGCAAAGACAGATCTTGACTCATATTTGGATGGTGTTCTGATGGGAACTAGTGCAACTCTTTGCACTAGTACTTTTTCCTCTATCTGCTGTACATTGTGCTCCAGGTTTTCAGCCTTTTCACATATGAAAAATTAGTCACTTGATAGTAAGGAAATAGAGACAAAAAAAAGTGGAAGGTAAGATAAACAAGTCCCTTACCAATACAATGGGCACTGGTGCCTGCCAGTGTCTGCAGACGGGGCCGAGCACTGAGCTGTGTGGACTGACATTTGGGATGGGTTAGGAGTCAGATTGCCAAAATGCCTTCTGTGGGCAGAGGGAATGAAACTGCCTCTCTCGGTTCCCTCAGAGGATCTGCAGAGACCCCAGCTTTTCCTTGGTGTCTACAGTACGTTGGCTATGAAGCCCCACAGGAGGAAAGACAGGTTGAACATACCTCAGAGGTGTCTCTGAAGCTCACCTAAGGAACAGCCATCCGTATTTTCCATCTGTTCTTTCTTTACTCTCACAATAAGGATTTTTCCTGAATACATTTATAAAAAGATTGAAAACAGTCCTTAAAAAACAGGAGACCTTCTACTCCCATGTGCATTAGCAAAAGGAAGATTGATAAGGTGGCTCTCCTTGTCCTGTCCTCTCCTACTCCTCACACATTATGATGTATGTTCAGACTATCTCAAGATCAAAATTAGTCCACCTCAGCTTTTCCAGCTAACTTTAATTATGGTTTTAATCAGTGTTTGCAACACATTCAGCCATCAAAGTCTTATTTATATGCATAGAAGCATTTCTGATTCATTACCAAGGCAGACTTGAGGTTATCATCTACTGTAGTCAGACTTAAACTTTTGACACAGGCTATTATTTTATTAAATATTTAAATTATTCAATGAAAGAATAATATGACAACATGACAAGTAAAGTCCTTAGAAAATGACTTTTTTCCCCACTTAATACAATTTTGAATAAGCGAATAACTCTTAATCAAATCTTTCATCCCAAAATTCTAGGTTCAGCACCTCATCAACAGAGACATTCATACCACCTGCGCCATTTATAACACCATTTAAACCATGTCGAATACACACTATTTCTTGTTCAGGTAGGTAAGGATTAAAAGCTATCAGTCTCTGAGTACCACAATGGCTAATCACATGCGAAGATAAATCAAGCCTGAACAGATTTAACGATCACTTTTGCTGCATACAAGGCTCAGAAACAGGATCAGCAGTTGGCTAAATAGGGATTGTTAGGAGAATGAATCAGTATGCATCCTGCTGAAATTACTTCTTTTTGACAGTAAGCTTTTAGAAGATGTTTTTACTCTGAAAATGAAAATCTAACAAAGGTTTTTAGACAGTTGCAGTAAAGAGAGCAGGCTTAAAGGAATTGTCTTCTGGGTTATTCTTTTAAAGAAGCTGGTATTATCAAGCAATTTTGGGGGAGGTTTAGTTCTGTTTTGAGTAGAGATACCATTAGACAGATGGATGTTCCTATGGTTTATGGCAGTCTACTGAATTACTTTTAATATCTTGAATATAAACCACAATAACATACGCTTAAAAGTGCCTCAAGGTTAAGAAATGTTTAATAGCTCGTGCCAATTCAGATGGTTTTGTATTGGGCCTTCAGAGCAAGGAATGAATTCTAAGAGCATGTGTCAGCTACCAAGAAATGCAAAAAAAATGGGTAATTATTTGGTTTGCCAGTATTCTTTGACAGACACCCTGCAGCTTAGCAGCGCAAATAATTCCATTAAAAGGAAACTGCACAACAGAAGAGAATGAACTTGTTCACAGAGTATTTAGTGTTCAGTTCAAACAAAGGCTTCTGCTCCTTGTCTAAGTCTGAAATAGAGTTGACATTATTATCATAATATATGTAAAGCAGCAATGTAACATATTCAACTATTTCTCAATCTTCTAGGCTCCACTAGAGTTTAAAATGGTTGGGGTTTATGATTGATAATCTGATATAAATTTTCTGGTTTAACTTCTCCTGTGATAAGTAGAATTCCACCGTTGAAAAGATGTTTAAACAACAACAAAAAAGCTCATCAAACTCCCTAAATCCTTCTATCAAGACAGGAGAGATATAAACAACAGCTAATAAACTGTTGCTACACTACAAATTCAATGTCATGTTACAATGTACTGGGCCAAAGAAGTCTATTTAAACCATCTCAATAAAGCTTTCTTATCAGAGTAATCCCCTCTTGCTACTACTCATTAAATTCAAGGTCAATTGAAGTCCCGTAGGAGAGTCTTAACTCTGTTTTATGTGCTTTGGGAGAAAACCATAACACATAAACAGCATCATAGCTTCTAACAGACCTAAGGTTAACAGACCCTAAGAACTGAGGGTCCTTAAAATACAGTCAATAACAGATAGGAACACATAAACAAGGAAATAAGAATTGTACAATGGCCTGGAAATACGTATTGAACTTGATTACTGAGAGCACTGTGTGCTACTGTGTTGTACAGAGCAGTCAGTAAGGAATGCAATGATCTGCCATCTGAATTATAAAATCAGTTTATAGTTTCAGTTAATTTATAGTGCAATCATTCCTGTTAATTGGTCTGCATGGAAAAAAAAAAACAAACAGCAACACCCCTGCACTTGAGAGTTACAATTTTATAGGCGACTTAGTGTGACAATAAGTATAAAATTATTCCCTGACCATGAAGATAAACTTAAAATAATACAGGTTTCTTATCCAAATAAATCTCCAAAGTGTGTTACCATTTTGATTGTATGGACAATGTAGCATGCAGCACACTCATGTAAATACAGGATAAACATAGATTTCTCATTGTTCAAACCGCACTTTTTTTCAGGCCTAATATTGCAGTCATTTGCCTGAGCATGTAACGTTATATCCTGATGGTATTTCCATTGGTTTATGTAAAATCAATGTATTTAAACTAAAGGGATTGACTTACTGCAGTTTTGTGTAACACAGATTCTGCTGACATTTGAGGTACACAAATTATTTAGGAGCCTTAATTTATTTTAACATACACTTTGCATATTGTGATATAAACAGAATTAGATGACCAGGCCCAGATGGATATCATGACTCTTCCCACTTAACAAGTGCCTGATACTGGCGGAAGCTTTAAAATTCACAGATGGCTACGAGCGGGGCCCAGCTTCACCCAGCCATGACAGAGCTAAGCAAGGGAGAGCATCCTGCTGGCATCCAGAAACAGAGCTTTCCTCAAGGACGTGGGCAGAGGAGATCTGCTGCTTCTCTGAGACCAGAGAGCACCTAGCAGCCTCTCTGGGAAGCCTGGGAGAATGCCACCCTGCCTGCTTTGTGTTCTGCGTGTGGCAGGTATGAGGTGCACAGAAGTCACATATTTATTTTTACAGTTTTATGGCCACAGAGGGGCATGTGCAGAGAAGCTGGTCTGTAGAAAGCAATTTCAATAAAGAAAGCTTCACGTTATTTGAAGGTCAGGTGCCCATTGATAATAGGAAACATAAAGCTTGTACTTTTTCTCTTAAACTAAAAGGCAAGCTACAGTCATACTTAGTAAAAAAATACACACACAGAGAAACAAACTCTGGGGGTCTGGCTTGGTATCTGAATGATGCTGACAGTTCCAGTTCTGCACCCTGAGAGCTTGCGTTGGTTTTCAGCTGACAAGAAAAGGATTAGATTAAGAAAGCAGAGAATTAAAACAAAGCTGCATTAACAGTTGATTACTTTCATCATGTAAATCATTTTGGCTTTATTCAGTAACATTTTTGACTGACTTTTGCCATTGCCGTTGCATTGATTTTGGACATTGTTACTTACCAGAAAGTAATTATCCTGCCTACATACTTCCTTGATTCAATGAACAGATAAAAATTAAAACTGCTAAGAATAAATTTAGGCATATGATGGAACAAGATGCTCAAATACTGGTTTTGTATAAGCATTCCTTCATAAGCAAATAATCTGTAATTGTTTCACAGGTCTTGTGAAAAGATGTTTGATTTTGCCATAAGCCATAATTTCAAATAGAGTGTAATTATCCCAAAGGCTGCTGTCTCTATCGTGTTTCCACAGCTACAGGTGTATACAGTTGTAGAGACATTCAGAATAAAAATTTAATAAAGATCCATGAGCATAAAGCAAGCCCCTTTTGGTGTAGGAGCGTGCCTGGTGAGATGACATGAAAGGTGTGGGCTGTGGGGAGCTGCAGCTGACTGCAGTTCTGCCTCCGTTCTGCCATCCAGCAATTCATAAATTTTGGCTTCAGATCAGGATATCACAAGAATATTTCAGTGTCTCTAAGTTATATGCGTATTTCCCAGTGTTCTTGTAGTTTGTGTACTGAGACATAAAGACAGAAGAATAAATCTTGCCTTCTCTGATGTCCTGTAAATAGAGAGTGTTAGCACCATACGAGATGAACACTGAACCTTCCCCACTGGAGTAAATAAAGTAAGTGGAGGTGACTTCTTGTGTTACCATAGTAGCATAAAGTATTGAATTCATCTCAGTGCTGGCAGAAAAATATATCTTTTAATCATTATTTCATGCAGTTAATGCTAAGGTATGTTGAACGCACACTCCTAAATCATGGGAGACCCCTGTGGGTGATTGTATAACCAGCACAGTAACTCACTGTCTGGAAGCATGGAAGGGTGCAGGGAGGTATTTGTACCAGCCCGTGTTCCAGAGTACGAGATAAATTATTACAATAGGCTGCAGAAGGGCAGCTGGTGGAGAGACAGGGGAAGCAGAAAAAGCCTGGGGAATAAGGAGTTTGACCACTGATTGCATAGCCCTTAGTCACAAAGAGGAGCAGAATTTCTGTTCTAGCCTGTGGATGTCTTTACTGCAATAGGCTGGGGTTTCTGTAAGTTCCCCCTATTCCTTTTCCCTTACAGGTGTCCGAGGTTTGACCACAGGGAGAAATATAACAGACTTTCCCCTATTGTTATTTTATAATAAGGAGAAGCATGCCAACATTTATAACAGCATCCCTACAGTGCTGCTTTGTCTTTCACACCCATCTTTAGGGTCATCATAAAAATTCCCTAAAACAAATCCACAAAAACTTCAAGTCCTCACTGTGAAACCACGAGTTACTGACAGTAAATTTCCCCTTTTCCCTTCAGTTGCCTCAGTTTATCAGAGAAAGACTCAGAAAAAAACACATATACAGCAGGTGGAGGACATCATCTTCACCACTAGTCTCTCACCTGCTTAGCTTCTCCCTTAAATGAAACCCCAAATTACAAATAGGAGTGACCTGGCTGGCAAATTGGGAATGCAGTTGTCCTGGAAGTGAGTGGTGTGCTCGGAAATGGCATCCTACCTCCTGCTGCCTGGAGACCTTGTTGAAATCAGCTACTGGATATTGACAAGAACTGAGTAACCCTGTAGCACAGTTTGACACCAGCCCAAAACCAGGTAGGGGAAATAAGGGGTTCTAGGTGCTGTTCTTGTTTGCTGGATGAGGGCTGCTGCTTTTAGTCTATATTTTGATATCTGGGAATGACCGTTTTCACTGCATATCTGAAGTAGATTGCAAGTAGAAAATTAGATAAATGGTAGTTATGCCTTATTGTTCACAATTTGTAATGTGCTGCTATAAATAATGCAGTGTAGGTATAGAAACACAGAGTTATGAACAATGTTGTAGAAATTACTGAGGAAAAGAGAGATCTGAGCTAACTCAAAAAATCCTGACAAGCTGTGACTTTGGGCTTCTACGCTTTGGTTTGCCAAGCTGAATCCATTTTATAATGCATTTTTGAAGGGCTTTCACGAACTGATAAGACATCCCTGTTCTTTCTATATACTCTGAGGGAGAAGATGTTTACCTACTTTAGCTTATTCCCTCATGATATTACCTTTTTACATAAATTGTTTTAAAGAAATGGTGACGTGGGCTTGTTTTGTCTGTGTTGGCATGCTCTGTCTGGTCTCGGAGTGAGTCTCACGTAGGGGTGATTAAATTCTCACCTCTGTTTAACCAAGAAGAAACTTCTCATCAAAAAAAAAGGAAGAAAATTTTGAAAGAAAGCATGAGAGAGAATTAATAGAGATAGACATACATTGCTTTTTCTGTGAGGTCTTTTAAGACGCATATTGCAAATTAAAATTGGCGATAATGTATCTTTATGAATCTTGCACTCCAGTACAAATATCTCAGTACTCTCTTGCATCCATAAATTAACTCTCTGAACATAAGACTGTTAGACATAATTCTGGAGCAAACAGAAATAAAACTCAAACAGAGGTTTTAAAAATTAGAGTACTAAATGTTATATTCCACACTGTTACTGTGAGGTAAATGTTCTCGGTCTCGCAATTAACATAAACATGCTTCTACAAATTTTTTTTAAAGGTTTCCTATGATACTTTTTCAGCATTCTGGAAAAATACTTTAACCTTGAAGGATAGTTGTTCCCAGCGCCAGGGGCTACATCTCCAGTAGCACTCAGCATTTAATATCTCTGCAATGTCACCGTCTGCCTTTTAAACGTTATGGTATAAAAATAGTCAAAGCCTTAAATATGTCATAAAATTACTACAGGATTACACTTAATCCTAGAGATCTGCACGTTATGCAGGCATTTTGACTGAGAATAAGGTGTAGTGAGGGCTCTTGAATTTTACTTTCAAGACTGTGGTTCGTTTCTCTGATACAGTATGAAAATTAATAGTGGTTTTGGGCATAAAAATTGAAAAACACAGAGGGGGGGGTTTTCCTCCTAGGCTTGCATGCTGTGGGTGGCAGAACGGGTTCTTCTCAAAGGCGGAACATGAAATGTTTGTGCTCTTGTTTCTCTGATGCCGACTGCGAGAAGGAGAAAATCCTGCTTTCCCGTGGCTTGTGCTCGCAGGGGGTGTTCACAGCCGGATGGAAGTGGGCTGAGGGTGGGGGGAAGGACACGGGGTTTGGCTGGGAGCAAACACCGGGCAGCCACTTGCCAGCTCCTGGGGTCCAAATTTCCACACCACTGTCTTTTTGAAAGTGTCTTTGGCTGCATTGACAGATGGATGTTCTATTTGCATTTAGATTAGATTAGATCATTATGATCAGAATAATACGCTTCACTGATTCAATTTTGGGCCTCTGCTTTCAACTACGAAGATGATTTTCATGGCAAATATATCGAAGGAGCTTGTAATTTGGCTAGGAAGTACAAATTGGTTTTATTTCTATTAGGTATAGGCAGAACACAGTCCTCCAATCAGTCTTACTAGTTTTTGAATTGTGTCCCTACTGAAAGGGGCACCAAAAAAATACAATCTCAAATTAGCTTAATTTTTTTTTAAAAAAAAAAGGGTTCTTAAAAAAATAAAATTCCTTTGGTCATGGCAACTTTTGAATCACTTTAAATGACAATCTGTAAAAATATATTCATTCATACCAGTATGAAACCTAACTCTTTGCTTGAAAATGCCGCTTTTATTTTCAGAGCTCTGTCAGAGCTGTATGAATTCTAGCTGTTTTCAAGTGATTAAATGCTAAGCATGCAGCACCTCAAGCATGGCAAGCAACCATGTATGTAACTTTGAAGAAAATAAAATGTTTTAGTCTCTTGTTCTGCTAAAAGTATAAAAAAAACCAGTGAACTCAATCAAAAATTTGAATACAGTTTTGGATAAGAAATACAGGCCTACAGAGAGCTGATCAGTATCTCCACAAGCAATTATTCTTCAACACCATTTTATTCTTACTTACAAATAACCAAAAATTATCTCAGTAACTACCTATTAAA
>JAOTQQ010000023.1:25918035-25938019 GCA_026546715.1 Gallinago undulata
ACAAGCAATTATTCTTCAACACCATTTTATTCTTACTTACAAATAACCAAAAATTATCTCAGTAACTACCTATTAAAGTCATAAGCAAATATACAATAAATAGATACATGTTTTAAATAGTTACTTCATTGGAATAATTTATAATGGAAATAATCAGGCAATCCAGTGCTCAATTATCACATAATTTACTATTTCTAGATCTTATGATACAGCTGTCATTTAGAAGACAGATCTTAGGATGATTGACTTTTGATTACAGGGTACAGTAATTCTCATAGACATCTTATTGTTATGTCACATCAAACTGCCATGTGGGTATTTGGGACCTTGCAGGCAGGAGCCTGGTGACCACAATGCCCTTCCCAGCCCCTGAGCACTCTTCTACAGATGTGAATGTATTGTACCTTAAAATCTTAAATGTATTGTGCCTTAAAGTAAAAAGTGAATTTTTGCTGATCTTGAGAACACTACTTCCACTTCTACAATCTTCTCTAGTTCTTCTATCAGAAGCTGGAAATGATTTGTCATTCATAGTAGATTTGGATAGTGTACCCCATTTTGAGTTTTTTTTCCTCTATTTTATTAATTGGCTGTTTAAAACAATATCTGTGATGATTAGATCAAAGTCTGCTGAGAGGCAAAAGTCACATATAAGTATTTGGTGGACAGATACTTAACCAACTTAAACTACCCAACAACTTTTGTGGTAACATAGCAACTGTCCAAGTGTCTGTCTTGCTGTATTTAGGGTTTTTCTAACTAACTTGATATTTTAAAAAAAATTCAATAAGGGTACTTATTCTTTTTCTGAATGGCTTTTTACTGGTAATTTTGTGGTGTTGGAAGGTAGTTATGTACTTGAATATTGCTGAAGTATTGTGTAGTATAATTCAGGATTGTAAAGTATAATATGTGAAATATAATTCAGGATTTCTACCTCAGGGATGTTACCTTCCTTTTACTATTTGAGCTTTCCATATGGATCTGAAACCGAACATTAGAACTGCCAATTCTAAGGCTCTGCTCATTTTTCTATGTGTTACTTTGTCCCGTGTTACATGTCAGTATTTGATTTACTTTAATAATTTAGTTATTAATGTCAGTGTCCAAATACCTATCTACAGCACTCTTCTTTAGAAAACTTTAAATTCTGTTCACCAGAAGAAACACTTGGGTTGTACAAGGGAAAAGGAGAAATCAAAACTTTCTTGTATCTTCTGTTCCGTTTATCAGACTTGTAACAACTCAGAGGTTGTTGAGGTTTTTTTTGTATGGTTTTCTTTTGGTTGTTTTTTTTAATCAGAGTTAGATTGATGGTTGGACTAGATGATCTTGAATGTCCCTTCTAACCTAGACGATTCTGTGATAAGTGCAGTGTCAAACAAACCACCTTGACCTCAGAAATACAGGAACTCAAATGGATTATTTTACAGATTGCTCTTCCCTCAAATATACAAAATATACAAAAACGGTATTTAGGGCCTAATGAAAAAGCTTTAAGTGATAGTGAAATGGTCTGTGAACTTTGGGTATTTTTCTTCCAGCCAGCTGACACCTGTAAGTTTTAGTCCTTTCATGGCATTATCCATCATCACATATAACGCTGTGGCTGCCAGCCTCTGTGGCAGATGTGCTCCTGTCCTTACTGCCAGAGCTTGGCAGTGGTCGCCACAGCAGGCACACGGGCATGCTGTTAGAAGCTCCTGCTTGCATGTACATAAAATATAAATCTTGTAATCTCTTGCTTAAATTATAATTCTTCTTGGATGCTCTACAGCTCTACTGTGATGATATTCAAGTGGTAGCGTTATGCACAGTGAGGGCTTGTGAAGCAATTTGCTCTGGTTGTGCTTTTTTTTATTTAGCTTCCAAAATAAGTGTCTACCACTGAATTTGCAATGTCTTCTTTCTCTGGTATGCAGAATATTGCTCGTTTACTGGCAGTGCATACATACCAAGTCACAAATCAGGGTGCGGGATGCTAGAGATCTAATTGCTGTATAAACCAGGCTGCTTTAGGTCCTAAGTGTTACAGTCTTATTGAACAGAGGAAGATCAAGGAGGAGGAGGGAAGGAAGATCAAGGAATACTCATCTAAAAGCTCTTCTCAAAAATAAACCAGACCTGTAGGTCCCAAATTTTCAACTGTGTTTGTGTTCCTAATGAAAACTCTACCCTTTAGATGATTTTGGCATCCTCTAACATCTGCTGTTCAACTCTACAAATGCCCGCATTCCCTAAGCACAGCACTGCTGCAAAAAAAAATGACATTGCCTGAAGTAGGGGCTCAAAGTCACCCTGAAGTACCCGCAGAACTGAAGTGGACTCAAAATAGAGATTTCCCCACTTTCCTTGCCGGTAGGGCCAAGTCATTTAGCTATGCAGTGAGTGCATCTGCTTCTACTACTACTATGTATGCCTCTCCCTGTAGGAACCCCTGTTAGGTAGTCCTGTTAGGACTGTTTCACTTTAGCCCAGTTCCTGTTTTATTAGTACAGAGAGAAACCCTATGGCCAGCCACCTGTGACAAGGTGATATCTAGTCTGGTGATGGGGCTTCTCATAGGCCACAGCTGTCACATCCTGTCCTGACTCGCTGAGTAGCATCCAAACCCAAACGACTATGTGCATTAAGTACTGGGTGCACTGGATAACATGAAGAGTCCCTTTTTTCATAGGTGTGCTTTAGATACCTGACTCCAAAAGATAACTTCCAGGGTAGGATACCAAACTGAGGGAGGCATCTGCCTGAATGGAGAGAAGGTTTTACCATTCAGTCATTACCTCGAGACATTGAGTTTCCTTTTTAGCCTGCTCTAGCCTTATTCATCTCCATGAAAATGATTGTTTCACCACTGAAATGTCACCTGATAAGGGTAATGAATGCTACTGAAATTAGATTTGCATGCCTTGTGTGTGCAATGTCAAACTTATGCTCTCTGATCATTCAAGTTGCTTTTTATAAATGTGGTAGCCAGGTTGACAAAAGTTCAGGTGGATACATTCATAGTCAGTAAATGTGAGCTCACTCAAAAGGAGAGAATTCACTGTGACAGCTGAAAATGCTTCTATATATTCTTAGGGTCAGTGATTTGGACTTGTTTTCTATTACTATGACAGCCTTTCTTTCACTAAGTAGGGAACATTTTTTCTTAAACCAGTCAATGCCATCTGCTACTATTTTTATGTAATGAACAAATAATTAGAGCAAGGACCTTGAGACAGTGAGTGACTTCTAGAGCTACTCGTAGAACAGCTTACAGTGAAACGGACTTCTGGAGATCATCTAGTCTAGCTTACTTCTCAAAACAGGATCAGTATCACAGTTGGATCATAGATTTAAATTATATGCCGGGAATTAATTTTGTTAAATGTGTACTACATATGCTTGTGATGCATATTATGCAGCATATGCATATACACCTTAATTTTATATAACATTAATAACATGAAACTATGTATATGACTATGAAAGTATCTCATACTTCATCCCATTCCAAATCCATTTTCACTCCTCTGCTCCTAGACACTCTTCCCTCCCTGTCAGACACCAGAGCCCAACCTCTGCACCACAGCTGGAAGAGGGGGGTGAAACTTCCCTGTTGATAATGTCACAGCCTGAGCAGTCACCCAGAGACAGGCGGTCACATCCAGCTTCCTTCTCAGCAAGAGCCTATTCTGGCATCCCTCTAAATTGTTTACAGCACAGTGTCACTGCTTCAAGATTTGTTGCTCCTCAGAGCATGAGGGAACATAAACTTGTAGTCTCACACAACCAGCAGTTGTACTTCCAACTCTCTCAACTGCTCAAAGGGCTGGCACACTTATTTGTTCTTTTTAAGAGTTAAGGGATTAAAAAAAAAATATCAAGAACTAACCTGATGGATGCACTAAGGGAGCAGGACACAGACTGATGATTTCTGATGTGTGCTTCCTTCCGGGTCATTGAGTTCAGGTGTCCCCTGGAGACCATCACCACTGCCACAAGACTAGCCATGTGCTTCTCCCCAAGCCCACCCCGCAGAGGCAGGTTACTAACGGAGGAGTGAAGAGTGAGCTGTTGAGGGATGTGCAGTGTGCATCCTGCCTTTTATTGCTCCTGGTTTGTAGGAAATGGCCCAGACCAGCCCCTTTGGTTTTAGAAAGAAAATTTATTTCTGCTCAGGGAAGGTTTTCTAACTTCCACCACAGATTTTTAAGGGTGGATATTGCTCTGTTTTGTGACCACTTTGTAGCTGGTTGCCGTTCTCTGTAACCACTGGCGGTATTGACCACTGTTTAACCATTCATAGCTCAGCACAAGAAAACCAGGTTGAGAGGAGGCTCTTTTGTAACCTCTTTTGAGTTTTTGTTTTTCATTAACTGCAAACTCTAGGTGATTACTCTTTGGTGATGGTGAGAATATAACCAGTCACAGCTTGTGGGTGATGACAGGGAGGACTGGAAACTGGTAGAAATGGTTTGGAGAGCTTCACTGTGGAAAGAAGGGCAGCGCCACATGTTTTGGCAGCTGCAATGCCATCAGCACTGCTCCTCCAAACGTGTTACACAATTCAGTAGCCTCCTGAATACTCCGTTCTGCAAAATGATCTGACCAAAAGGGGGCTTCAGGAAGGTTTGTCTCTCCTGGAGAATTAACATTTTCTCTCACTAGTGACCAAACAGCTTGTAGAACTGCAGGAAAGTCCTTCTGGACAGCTGTCAGAGAGTTCCCCCTTTACAAACTGGGAATCAGTCCTTGAGGTCTGCTGACTGAGGTGGTGATGCTTTACTACAACTGTGTAGCCTCACTTCGCAGTGTCACCAATAACAAAGGGGCGCTCTAGGTTCAACTCCATTCATATCTGTTTGTTTTCTCATGGAAAAAAGGGAAGGATGACTTATGCCTGACAATAAAGTCAGTTTTGCAAGGAAAATGCTTCATGTTGGTTTGATTATGAAAGACACTATCATTGTTTGAAGGAGATCACTCCCTTCACAGCTGCATCTCAGCTTCAGAACATGTACTTACAACACATGAATTAAGTAGGTAACTCCATCAATCATATCCTTACTTAGTAGCACCCAATCATTACAATACTCATAAAGAGGAACAGTTGGCTTGGTTGTATTCTAGATGCTGTATACACCAAACAGGATGTGGAACTTACAATTTTTTTTGGTGAAGACAAAGACTCATTTTGGTAAATACTGCCCACTAACTGTAATGTATTTGCAGAGTGATAAGAGTACATTTGTTTCTGCTACATCAGCTTGACCAGTCACTTTGGCTGGTTACTCAACTGTCACAAATTACTGTATTAGAGCCAGGCAAGATATGCCCGCCCTGGTGATAGTGTAGCTCAGTATATATAAATATAACCACAAATGTTTCATTTGGGATTACTGGGGGAAAGGTGTACCAATTGATCTCATTTGCTTATGACACTAGCAGGATCTGAGCCATACTGTGCTCCTGTGTTTCTCATTCAGAAATGAGAATCAGAAACTGATTGTAGTAGTGTAAACTGGGCATAAATTACTATTTAAATATAATGGTGCCACTTAGGCTTTACCTTGAGCATGTGAAGTGACTGCACAGATGCCAGGCCATGCAGAAACATCTGACACTTTCATGTTTGTGGAGCACCTAATGTGCTGTTACATGAATAATAAGGAAAAATAAAGACCAGGCAGTAAGCAAATCTCAGGCTGAACTGCAAGCACTGCAGAAACCTCATCTGACAGGCAGTGAGATCTGGCCATAGAGATATAAATAGTTAGGGCTTTGGGATGCAGTTCAAATAAATTTTTTCTGAGACTCACAAAGGAAGCACTAACTTCTAGAGGATTTTATGGTCCCTAAAGTTTGAAAAAACAATGATCTCTTTACAGTGACAACAGGCTGGAAAAATAGCTCTTAGTACAGGCATGCATCCTTTGGGTTATTTGCTGGTAAGCAGAAGTAGTAATGAGATTGCAAATGTTATAAAAACACAAAGATGATGAATGCTTAAAAAAACCCTCCGGAACTGTACTGCCCACTATGAAACCAGAGAACAGAGGTAATTTTAAACAAGGTCAGTACTACCTGCTCTTCCAGGGAGCTGGCTGTTTAATGTAGTGGTTTTACTACATGGCTTCTGTTAGGAGAGGAGGAACATACTCAAGTATAAGTTTGAAGGAATGTTTTTCACATCTCAGCATAACCTAATGTTTCTCATAAGCTATATTTCTTTCAGAATTGAGACCCTTGGAGAAGTTGTGGTGTCCGAAGGGACAAATGGGAACATTGAGATCAGGACAGAGCAAAGTTTCACCTGGACAAATGTTCCCTCTAGGGACCTCTCCCTCTTGTTCCTTTTGTCTGCCACAACCCTGCAGCCTCTCAAACATGCTCTGCTGTGTCCTGGGAGAGGTGCAAACCCACCTGGCCATGATGCACTACCTAAATTTCTTTTAGCAGAACAAATACTAGAGTACATGCTTGGTATGAGGGGAAAAAAACTGCAGAACAGAAAATAATAGGTGAGTGTCTGGAAAGCTATAATTCTTGTGGGACACCACAGATGACCTTTCTCTACCAATAAAGGTAACAGATAATTAGGACCTCAGGTTGCCTAACATCTAATTATTTAATCAAGTGATGACTTTCTGCTTGCCCCAGAAGGAGAATTTAATTTTTGAGCCCTTGATAAGGGCTCAATGCCTTTTGAAAAATAAAATGAGAATGCATCAACTTCATCTCCTCTGTGTACATATCTATCAACATTCCCCAGAAACCCTCAGAGATGTGTGTCATGACTTTTCATTCAAAAAGCTGTTTTGACTGCTCTTCAATGTATTATTTTTCATATGTCCACAAACTCTCTTTTTATGGTTCAAACCACTTGCCACAATACAAAGGACCACAGTGTGAGGTGGTTTTTTGTTGGTGGTTGACTTTGGTTTTTTAATTCCATCCCATTTGCCATCTGTTTTTGTAACTGGGCATTTTTAAGTACCAAACCATACACTGCACTTGCTACTTAAGCTATTTCATGCTTCAGTTCCTTCTGAGCTCTTCGATAAATATGTTCTGGTCCTGATGGACCAGTTTTATGGCCTTTTCTGAATGTCAATTGAATGCAGAACCATTGACATATTATCCATTTAAAAAAAAAAAAGTGTGTTGATGTGGCAGTAAGGAAGCACATTCCTAGTGGGAGAATTTTCTAAACTCTTCTGCATTCAAAATGTATAAAAATCCATTAAATTTATCTGCTCTGGCCTTATCTTCTATCAATATTCCTTTTGTGCCTTGACCATTTATTGTTGTACAGTCTTTCTTAGCAGGCTTTTGGCTTTTGATGGTTTTGGAAAAGGTTTTATTACTACTTTTGTTTGCCTTCTGTGAGTTGTTTTTAAACTCTTTGGCCTGCCTTCTTGTTTTTTTACATTTAACCTGCCAGAGTTCATTCTCCTCTCTTTTTCTCATTTGAAGATGATGTCAAATTTTTAAAGGTCACCTTCTCCCTTCTGAAACCTCATCTAAAACACATGTTACTGATCAAAACAACAGCACAGGAAGTTAAAGGTGAAGCCACTGCTTGTCAGTGAAGGTTGTGGTATTAATGAGAGATACAGACAGGATGGGAGAGCTGTGGGGTGGTTGGTAATGGAGCTTCAACAGAACTTAGAAAGCAGTCCAAAATCTCTTTTTTTCCACTGTGTGCTAGCTTCTGCCTGGAAATGCAAATAAGCTGCTCTTGCTTGCTGTTGCCCTGAACACAGTGGTGTAAAAAATGAGAATTTGTAAGTGTGCAGAATTACATCCAAAAATTGTCCCCTTTTCTTCAGTTTTTCTTTCTAATGGACACAGGGCCCTCAAAACTGGATTATCTATTTGGGAAAATATTAGAACTCTTGAATGACATCAGTACTGGGTTTAGAAAGATACCATATATTGCAACTGTAACACAATAGAGTGAAGTAATGCTGGTTTTACAATACAATATAGACATTATGACTAGAACAATTCTGTCTTGATTATTAATTAAATTTAGAGTATTTTTGCTCAACATGATGAGAAGTCTTAAAGCAGAGTACCCACATTAATAAAATTAGCATAAATAAGTCAGTTCTGAAGATTACAGAGAAAAATTCCATATTTTTTTTTTACTCCAAAATCTAGTAAGAATGGGTAAAAATGATGTATGGTTTATTCCATGGAACAGAGCTTGGCTAGTTTGCATATGAGTAATTGTTTTCTCACTGGACAAAATATTTGATGTGAAATGGCACCTGTACCTATAGCACACTTGACTCCGCTTAAGAACATATAGAAAAATATCAAGACTTCAAAGTATTCTGAGAACTTGGAAACACATATTCAGACATGCTTAGTGCAGATGGGACATTGGTTCACTTGGAAAAAAAAAAATCAGTAATTGGCAATACTTCTTTACTAGCAGGGTTTAAGAGCTCGGTCTGTTACAGCCAAGTATTTCAGCAAATAATCTCTGTGAGTGCCAATTGGCATAGAAATATTCCATATCTGTGCTGCATACAAGGGTTTTATCCTCACTTTTAATTGCCTTTTGTATCGCAGCTTCAGGTTGGCTTATAAAATTCACTTCAGTGTCTTGTGAGGTGTGATGGGACTCGAAAATCCCCTAACAATAGTGCTTGGGTGATAATTAAGTTAGATGACTGTTTTTCGAATTGCTTCCATTTATTGCTTGAGAACTTACACAGATTTTTTTATGGATCACAACTGAAAGAAGATAAAACTTTCTGAAATTGCAGCAGTGGCATAAGGTGGTAGCTCTGTCATATAAAACACTTTACAGTTACATTAATTTTCCACCACTGTGAAGCCATTTCTTTTATGGCACTGCTCCTCACAATTCCTTGTATAAATCATAGGCATGGTAGTCTCTCAGAGTGTTGTTGTTTTTAACACTTTAAAAAAAAATCACTATTCTGTTCATTGGTTTAGTGGTGAGAGGAACAAAACAATGAAAAAATGCCATTGGGCAGCTGGTGATGCAAAATTGTTCTTCTGTTCTTGTTATAGATGTCGTCGGGACCTAATATGAGGTGTCAACTATGGCATCCATAGGGGAGAAGGTGTATCTTTAGGGCTGCAGATACAGTGTGCACTGGTACCTCTGTTTTGTAAACTCCATGGTGTATAGCAGTGTTGTGGTTAATATTGAAGTGAATTAATACAACAAAATTCAGTATGAAACCCTGTGGAAGGACAATGTGATAGCTACTTTAAACAAAACTGATCTCACTCCTTAGCATTCACAGATTTCACTCATTACCAAGACACAGACCCACGTGGTTTGGCCAGGACAAGGGGTGCTGCCTACGGTGGCCTTATCTCTCTCACTTCTTTTGTGTTTGGCAGGAACCAACTGAATTTTGAATGTGTTTTTTATGCTCCCTAGGTCTGGATGGTGTTTGGATGTCTTTCATCCCATCATTTTATTTCAGCCCTTGTAAGTCTTGGGCAAAACTTTTGCTTTTAATGGTTCTCTTTTGCCTTACCAGTTCATCATCTTGTCCCCTGGCTTATTCTTCCTATCTGGTCATTTAAATGAAATCACACGTATTGTGCTCCATAGCAACTGACACATATCATTGTTTTTCATGCTCACATTTCCATTCATACTTTTTTTCATACCCATCTTGATATTTCTGCTACAAATCCCTACCATCTAATGCTAGGCATCAGTTATTTCTCAGAGAACAGCCAGAACTGGAGAAAGGTGGGACCACACAAGCCTTTCTAAAGAGAGGGTGCAGAGGAACTAGCGGTAAAAAAAAAAAAAATACACAAAAAAATAAATGCAAGTCAGTTATGGATTTCTACACATTCAAGAAGGCATTTCTTTAAGGGCTACCACGGCTACCACTCTGAATCTATCTTCTCTATGTCAGTGCCAATGACTTAGCTTTTCTATCAGAAACATGTTGATGTTTCTACATACCTTATTTTCCTCCCTTTTTCTTTATAGCCATTCAGACCAGGGCTAGATTTATTTCCCTGTCACACAGTCATGGGGGAAAAGACGTGGAGCTAAGCTATCTCTCCAGCCTGTTGTAAAAATGCAGTCTCTTCCAAAATTCTTCTGTTAAATTCCCATTCCTTCAAACTATTGACTTCCTGTCTCCTAGAACATCTCCAGTAAGATTCTCTGTCTCCTGCATGCAGACCTTTGTCTCTCATAACACAATTTGCAAAGTAACATTTTGTAGGAGCGCAGGAAAAAATGTTGTGGTTTTTTTTAACTACCATTAAATGGTACTTTTAAATATATTTCAAACTATACAGAGTCAAAACCTCCAGTAGAACTAAATTTCAGATCTTACTGGCTCCAGTTCAGTTTACTTTTGTTTCATAGGTCTTACCAGAGAATTTCAGAAGCTGAGAGCTTGAAGCCACAGTTTGAACTCTCTAATCCCCGAAGAGTGAGCTATGGTAAAGAATTAATCAAAAATTTGCAGAGAAAACAATTCAAGCAGTCCAGAATGAAAATGAATAAAACTCTGTACAAAAAGTTCCACATCTAGTGCCCAAGGAATTTAGAAGTATTCAGATCCCATAATGATATATTTAATCATCAAGTGAGGTTTAAATATTTAAAAATCAAATAATACTTCTATCGTGCATTCTTCTTTAGCTAAGCAGTTCTTGTTTTGAGAAAGTAATTGCAAGATACTAAAGTGGGTTTATTATGCATTCCCAAGGCATAAAATCATAGCAGTTGTGCAGGGCAATTTCTTCTAGGATTCAATCTAAGAAAACATTTAAATCTTTTAAAAGATATAGACATGAGCCCGGTATGTGTGTGACTACGTGCAGTGTGTTCTACCAGAAAACCACCCTGCAAATAACAGCTTGGGCCTGAGACTCTTAACCTGGAGCTTTCTGTCTCTTAACCCGAGGGTTTTTAAAGGATTTTTTTTTCTCCGAGTCTGTCATAAAAGAACATTCTTGGAACAGAAGGCATCTGTTATTTGGTTTACTTTATTACACATCAAGCTTATTTGAAATAATGATTTATACTTCTATCATTCTTTTTTAAACCTGGAACACAGCTGAGTTCATCCTTACATTGCATGCAATTCTTTAATTAGTATTTTACACTCTATTGCCAAACAGTCATGGAAGGTACAAATTATCTTGATTAATGCAATTGAGGAAATGGTATATAGATACTGCCATTTTTAGTTATGTAGCTCAGCTGGGGCATTAATACGTGTAGTTTCATACCATCAAACAGCCACAACTTCCCCATAGTCTTGTAAGATATGAAAACTCCTGACCCTGCAGTTACTAGAGCACAAAGGTGTTCCTTTCAGGAGGAGAGTGATCTACTGTCTTTATTATAAACACGTTGCCTCCTGCACTGGTTGTTGGCCACATGCACAGCCATACTATTTATTAGCACAATCACCATTCGTTGATTTGACCACAGGAAATGTTTCAGCTCTTGGCTGTGTCACACGGGCACGGCTGCATAAGAGACGTCATAAGAGCCACGTGGGGCCAATGCTCTAGGTTTCGCTAAACAAAGCATCCAAAACATTTCTACTGAAAATCACCCATGAAGCCAGCAGAGGTGTGCAGACAGAAATGCAGAATTCCTGTACTCCAAAACCTGGTAGGTTACGCTGTTCTGCATTTACCAAAATGCAAAAATCGGACAGAAGTTCATACAGCAGCCCATGGGGTGGCTTTTCTCCCATCCCTCTCTATAGATCACCAGAAGACATTTTCCCACTGACTTTCTTATTGCAGCAGAAATCCTGTTACGGTCAAATGGTTCTTTTCCTAAACCCAAATAAGAACTAAGGCAACAAAGCCCATGAATTTTTAAGCTGGTTCAGCTACCTGAGCCAGCTTAGTAGATAGTGTATGAAAGTAACCCTTGCATGAAGAAGAGCAGGGATGAGCACTTGAGTGTTGAGTAGGCTCAGGTATGGGGAGCCAGCTCTTTCACTAGAAAAACAAGCTTATTTGGACAAAAAGGAGCACAGCCCTAGAAACGGTGGTGTTAATGCTCCAGCGTGGCAATGCTGTTCCAGTATTCTTTGCTCTTCTGTACAGGCTTTCTGAATTACTTAAAAACCAAATGTTTGTGTGTATAATCATTGATGAGCATTCAGATGGCATGACTGCCACAATAACATTTCAGTCAGTTTACTGGTCACCTGTGAGTGTGGGCTTAGGACTTCAACTTAAAAAATGTAGGCAGAGATCTGCAATTTTTCAGCTGGCAGGATTTCACTTAGTGCCTGTCAGGTCTTCATGCCTTGGGTCCCTACAGGCAAAGCAAGGATGTCCGTAGTGCCACCCGCCTTGCAGGCATGCTGCAGAGAGTGTCAGCTGCAGATCAGGATGGACTCGTGTATCATGACCCACGAAACAAAACGCAAACAACTGATCAGTGCCAACAATCAGTTTGTTGATGCTCTGAGCAGTAAGGAGGTGAAATTTGCCAAGTTACTATAGATTTAGCTGTAATGCTTTAGTCAGAAACTACCAACTAGGAAAACAAATATATGGAGAAGGGTCTCCACAAACTCTACCTAAGAAAAACGTTTAAAAATGCCGAAATCCCAAGTAGGGAAGAGAGATGCTTGTGATCAGGAAAACAGTAGTCTTGTTGCTCTTATTCTATGCCTCTGTGTGACTCATCTCCATATTTGGTCCTTGATTGTCTTCCCACAGAAGGCAGTAAACAAAATAATAAGGGGAAAACAAACTCTCTCATACTTGCAGCAACACAGCCTGTAAAGTAACACATCCTCTGCAATAGAGCAATGATGGCATCACGTAACAGCAAGAACTGTAAAATGGGTGATAGCAGAACTGTATCTAAATTATTTGTAATATATTTAAATTGCTAACACATCCAAAAGAGATTATACAACAATATAAACTTATGCCTTAGTTTCGTTAGTAGAAATGCTGAATCTTAACTCTTCTTGATTATGAAGAACCTGGGAACCTTGGGGTTAAATCTGATTTAAAGTCAATTTTCTGAAGGCGTTCAGCAAGAAGATTTTCTGCTTCCAAAATACCCAACATTCTCAGGATAATTTGGAATCAGAAGATCATATTTCTCCCTCGACTATAAAGAAACATCCAAACTCTTCTTAGTAAATTGCTTTTTAAAACAAGAATCTAATTATTTTTAAAATCTGGAAACCTAAGATGCTTAGTTTGTCCGTAGTGTGAACAGACCTTAGTGTCACTGAATATTTTGGGTTATTCTATAAGACGAGAAACAGTAGTTGGAAAGAGTTCTGACGACTGCCTTTGCTTCCTGTTTGCAATCCAGTAGGCTCCTAATGGCAGAAGTTGAGCCACGAGCCCTGTGATTGCTATTTCTCTGAGCCTCTTCCTGACCATTCAATTCTCCAGGGAAACTATTAGTTAATCACCCTGATACCTCTTTTGTTGTGAGCCAGGAATCCTCAGAGTGGAAACCTGCACCTGGGTATTCACTTGAATGCTGTGGGAGGGAGAACCCTTTCTCCCACTGGTTGTTCTGTGTCCTGGACACATCTTCCTCTTATGATATATTCCCTCTGACAGATGTGACCATCAAAAGGGCTGATTTGAGTGAGCTGACTTGCCTTCATCCCAGAGTTATTAACCCACAACTACAGTTTTGACTTGGCCCATCCAAGGCTGTAATGTGGAACACTTTTATCTGTTTCCCTAGTAATTTTATTAGTCTTCATTAAAGAATATTCCTTCCTTATCCTTGCTGGCGTTACTGCCTGTAACTTTGAAAAACCTCATCTGCTAGCAAAAGTACAACCAGATAACTCCTAGTGCACATGAATAGGGGATGCAAATAGTATGTAGCAAATAGAGATTTTTTTTTTTTAAAAATACTGTGATGGAGCATACTTGCAAAATATTAGTCCAGACAGTGTATAACTCAGTGACTGCATGCTGCAGTGATATTTCACTTGATGTCTCAAAAGTCCTCAGAAATACCTGTTTAATGTTCTCCCATCAAAATAACTTTCTGAAAGAAAGGCTTTTACAATGCTGGATTGCCCTATTTATTGCTTCTAGTGCCAATTCAGGGTTTGTTTTGCTCTGTTGACAATGCTGATGTTCCAAATAGAAGTTGAGACAGCATAGCGGAGGTGGGAGACTGTGGTGCTGGAAAGCTATATTTATACCTATGGATGTCCACCGCTGGTGCCACATGCATTAGTGAACTTTGAAATGCAACGCTGAGATGGGAGCTGTTTTCATGCTTGGAGAGCCAAGGGGCACAAAGGCCTCCAGTGGAAAAAGTTGCCATGTTCAATCTCATCTGAGCAGCACTTTTGTAGATATTGTTTTGCAGTTCTTGTTACATTCTCTCCCCACTGCCTGCAAAAAAAAAAAAATATATATATAAGTAAAAGCTGTCTTGTTCTAGATGATTTCTCTGCTCTATGGGGAGGGAAGAAATTTCTTTGATTTATTTAAAGAAAACCACCCGGCAGGCCTGTGTGCTCGGGTTTCCATCTCAGTGTGGAGGTGAATTACCAGTCATCAACCCGGGTGACTGACGGAAGAGCTTTCTGCTTACGCTTGCACGTGCTGCTCTCTTTCCCAGTCCCAAAGCAGTTTAACTGCGCAGTAGAGATGTGTGTTGATTTAGGGGCACTCCTCCAAAAATAGGAGAGAATGAGGTTTCCACAGCACAGGGCTCTAAACTGCGATTTTATGTTGCTGAAAACGTCCTCCTTAACAAATATCAGTGAAATAGCTTGAGCCCCTATGTATAGGGGAGGAAAATAACTTATAGCCAATAGCTAACAACTGTGATTCTTTTGCTTCTCAGCGTTTCCATTATCCAAGTTTACTTGCCAAATAACTGCTATGAATAATGCTTGGTTTGTAGATTTTTTTCCAATAATTTCCAGTAATAAAAACACTCAAACTTTGAACATTTATTAAATACAGAGGTTGCATGGCATTCACATTCTCCAATTACACATAACTTTTAGAAACAGGCTGACAGTTGAAGGGTTTCTGATTGCAAAAGTTATCTTGCCCAGCTCTTCTGCTTTAAAGTAAATGTGTAACATTTGCTCCCTCTCTAGTTTGTAGTCAGGAACGTTCCCAATTTGCCACTGCCTTCATGGGCTCTCTAAGGAGTATAAACGTTGCCAAGAAAAAAGCTTTATACCTCCCGAAAGGTTATTCTTAAAAAGTGTTTAACTACATTTGATCATCTCACTTCAAATGAAAGATACTATCAGCAGATGTAAGCTGGTAGATAATTTAGCAAGAAGGAAAATATGCTGAAGTGATAATTAGGTGTTTCACTTGGAGTAGAAAATCAAAATTAACATATACAAAGCGAAATTAGAGAATTTCTGATTCATGCTGGTCCAGCACATGGATGTAAACACCCTTGTTTCATCCCTTTGACTGTCCTCAAGTATTTCCAAATTGTCCTACAAAGCTGCAGCAGTTACTGAAGCGGGAGAAAAAGGCAGGATCTCCCTGGGTGGCTGCTGCTGCTGTGCAGGGGCTGCAGCCTCTGTTCAGCAGGAGCAGGGGGCTGCCCAAGCAGCTCCCACCAGCCTTTCCCCCCAGCACCTACCTTTCCTTAAAGTCTTTAAAGAAAAAGTCTTTTCCTCATCTAAAGCTGCATAATAACAAAGTAATTTAAATTATTTTAGGCTACTTGAGGCTTACAAAACCCTATATATTAAAAAATTATTTCAATTGCAAGTCAACCTAAACCCTCAAGTGCACATCAAACAGAGAACACATCTCATCTAAAGTCTGTAGTTTTAAAAGAAAATGAAGTTGGGTCTGTTTCTACATGGGCAAAATTCTATGTGATAGGCTTTTTTTCAGTATACAGCCAACTGTTTAGTCTGTGTACGTGAGCGATTAAAATATCTACAGTATGATAAAATGTGATCTCATATCCTATTTGAGTGGCCAACTTAAATTAGAGGCAATTAGGACTAATTTGGCTTCTTCCTGAGATCATAAATGTGCAGATGAAAGCTCTGATTAGAGAGCAGGGAGTGTAGCTTTATTTGATTTTTGGCTTTGAATGGCTAATGTGTTCATACCTTTGAAGATATGAATTACTAAAATGACAGCAAAATAATAAAAACATCAAAGCTAAATTGATTTTAAAGATTAAATGGATGAATTAAAGTGAAGAGGTACAGATTTTTTTTAAGCAACTGGTAAGAACCATTGGTATTTCAAAATACCTCAATATCAAACCTTTTGTAATTATGGTCTGTGGCAGAAAATGCATGAAACAGAAGAAGGTTCCTAAACGCTCAGGTCTTGCTCTTGTAACCTGAGGAAACAGAGTAACTTTCCATTTCTAACAGGGATCCCTGTAAACCAATGAGAAATTCCTTCTAAACTATGTCCTTGAGATGAATTATGTTTCATCTCAAAAAAACTCTTTCGATCTCATTTTTTTCAGCTCTAGACTTCATGGCTTCAGAATTTCAAGCATTTGTTCAGCAAACAAAATAGAGACATAACATTCAGACTTATTTTGAATATAATTTTACACTTGGGTATGGCCTATTAAAGTCATTGTTGTTATTCTCTAAGGCAAATTATTCACATGTTCCTAAAGATACAATATATGTGTGCATATACATATATATGAGACTGTGCCTGAGTTCTGTAACCAGAACACAATGAGAACTTGTACGTGTCATCTAACCAGAGACCAGAAAAAAAAAAAAACCACCACTTTAAAAAAAATGTCATAGTGCAGTATCTGAATTAAATGGCAACTTTCTGCCTATTGAGCAGATTGGTTGCATGAGGTGAAGGCATTTCTCAGTATGTTTTTTTTTTAAAAGCAGATTTACTGTAATGGCCCAGTCCCTAGGTCTCCAGGCACTCAGAGGAACTGCTGATCTTTCTCAAATAGGTTTGACTTGTCTTGCAAATTTTAAACCTGTCTGTCACCTCTGCCCAATGAACTGATAGAGTAAAAAAAATGGGAAGATAGTCTGGCTTCAAACACCTTTGATGCCTACCTAAAGAAGGTGGTTTTGTTTAGAGATACTAAGAAGTAAATATAATTTATTTTCCAAAAGAAAAATGGTTTAATATCCCAAGCATTGATTTAACAGGCAGGTCATTTAGGAGGCTGCACCAGTGTGCTATATGGTGCCACATCTTTAGAAGGCACCAGTTTAGTCTCTATGTTCCTATACTATATAGACAGGGAGGAAGGTGGCCAGGCAGGTGCCAGTTCTTCTAGAGAGTTTCGTATTTGTTGGTCAGAGGTCTACCTCAGCCTAAGAAGGCTCAAACCACTTATTAAACTTTCTATTTGCATATTATCATCCCATGTGTGTTGAGAACAGCTTCTGCTATTGAATTCAGACCATTGTGGAGAAAAGAATGCAAGGTTAGGACTGAAAGTTGGGTACCTAAATCACTTATTTTACTTCTAGTCAAATTCTAAAATTCAATGTTGTTAAACATAATTGGCCTAGATCCCCCCCCCCCCTTTGGAAGGCAATCTAGTGTCCTTAATCTCAGTTAAGCTTTAGGAAAAGTCAGATCTTCTGAAAAAATGGGTTATGTCTTTATACATTTTTACCATCTCAATTTGGCCAGGCTTTCGTGATGCTTTATCTGAGCTGGTTCAGACAGTTTCTGCACATGGAGCCTCTAGATCTGTTGTTTCAAGATTCTTTGTTGTGTTTAAGAGTTAAATTTATGTTAACTTTATGTCAGACACACATAACTGGTGGTTTGTGCTTCTAAATTTTTATTGATTGCTACTAGATTGCACCTTGATTGGGAGTTTCCCAAAGTATTCAGCCTTCAGTCATAAAATTTTCTGCAATGTTATTATTGACTGACTGGCCAGTCTGGAGCACCAAAACCTATTACTGACTGGTATTTTGGCAAGTTGCTTTTCTCAGTTGCCATACATTGACGTTATGTGAGAAATAACACATGTGCCCAAAAAGACAAAGATAGTAACCAATGAAAGTATTTGTTTTTCACCCTAAACTTTCTCAAGAGTATCCCCCACCTAATGGGCCAGCAGCATCTGCTCTGCAGCATTTGTTTAAAATGCTAGTTTAAAAAAAAAAAAAAACCAAGCTAGTTTAAAAAGGAGTAATGAAGAAAGGAACAAAAAAAATATCCCTGAATAGATATGGAGGAAGAGGAGGTGAGTGTGGTGTGTGCATTACAGTCAGAGCAGAAATGAGATGCCTTTGAGAGGCTTGAGGATTTTTTTCCTTTGGGGTGAAATTTAATCTGTTTCATGTTACTTGCATAGTAATGAGTGCCTAAGGGTTAAATACAGGGTCAAGAAAACACATAAGAAAGATTCAAATTCTCTTGACGTCAGTACAAGTCTTAGATTAATTTATCCCTGAATTGGGTAGTAAGTAGAAATAAGGGAACATTAGCGCTCAGTTGATTCCCTTTTTTGACCTCAAACTTATCCATTTGAGACCAAAAGTATATAAGGCGTAATTTTTTTCTTAAAAATAGCCCCCAGATGGTCTGTCTTATCTTTGCAATGCCTTTGAGAAGCTCATACACAAACGAGGGGTTACTTAACATGGTTGTTGGCTTCATTTAGCTCCGGTGAGGGCCCTAATGCAAAAATAATGTGAACGCTCCCACTGTTTTGTTGCCTGTTGTCTTCTGGGGTTGTAAGGAGCTCTGGGTGTGTGAGTACATACAGCAGACATGTAGCCTACTAGTCTTGAACTGTGTGTGAATTGCAAATATGTCTTCTGAGAGTGAGGAAACTTGGAAAGAATGAGGTCATTGTGCATAATAAATCCCCCATATGCTTCTCTTCTGCCCTACAGCCCACAAGAGAAACATTTCAGAGAGGGTTACTTTATAATTTACATTCCTATTGTCAAAAATGGGAAATGAAGCCCAGATACAGTATGAGGAATGGCTTGTTCATTTTAAGTGGAAGAAAAAAAAATTGAGATATAACTGCCTGGAAGATAAATTTGAGGTTCATTAAATCAACCATGTTTAAAGGGGGTGAGACTCTAGGTAAGGGCAAAGAAAAACTTATATACGGTACACTTTTTACTGCTGTACATAGCATCTGTGTGATATCACAGGTGTTAAATTAGCCACAGGAGGGCTCTCCTGTTCTTCACTTGAAGAAATACATTAGGAACAGGGAAAACTGCAGGGGAAAAACCAAATTGGTTCCCAGGGCATACTCTGCTTGCAAGTAAATATCATTTAAAACGTGGCATTAGCACGGTAACTGCATGCTTTGCTGCTTCATACAAAAATAGTCATTAAAATACTGTCACAAGATCACTGAGTTCTTGATCAAGCAGGGAGGGGGGAGGACTCCAAGCTGTAAAGAATTCCTCGTATAGCTGGGTGCTGAGCATTTAGTCATGAGAGAATAGTAATTACATACGGCCATTTGTAGCTCTGGCCCCTTGCCTGCACAAGGATTAACCGCAGGTTGACATCTGGAGCTCCAGGGCAGCGCTGTGGCGAAGCAACAGCCTGTTAGAGGAACTCTGAGGAAGAGCTCTGCGTGTCAGCAGCTCCGGCAGGATTTCTCCTTGTGAGAGGCAGAAGGTCCCCAGGGGTGCCAATAGCAACTTACTGAAGTATCTGATTGCCTCGCAGCCCTGCAGTTACTCTCGCAACAGCCCGAGGAAGCGGGCAAGAAATAATAGGCTCATTTAACCGGCGGAGAACTGAGCAGCCAGATTCAAAGAGGGATTAACACACTCAAGTCTAGAGCCGTGATCCAAATCTTTTGTTTCGCCCGTTCCCTCCCAGCAGCAGCCTGGTCCTGACACCACCTAAATTCCGCAGGGGCCTCCATGTCTTGTCTGCAATTCATGGCTTAGATGGCTCATGGCTTAGATGGGTATACTCTCCGCTGGGTTAAAAATTGGCTGGAGGGCCGGGCCCAGAGAGTGGTGGTAAATGGAGCGAAGTCCAGTTGGCGACCGGTCACGAGTGGTGTCCC
>JAOTQQ010000023.1:25938119-25979518 GCA_026546715.1 Gallinago undulata
TTTGTGGTTGGACTCGATGATCTCTGAGGTCCCTTCCAACCACCACAATTCTGTGATTCTGTGATTCTGTGATTCCAAAAATGCTGAGGGCTGTGCAAATATCCCTAGTGGTCTCTGACTGAAAAGCCAGGCTCTGTAAGCTAAACAGAGTGGCATCTCTAACTTCCCAAAGGGATTTTCAGGTCCAGGACCATCCATCCCGATTAACTCTTAGCGTTTTCCCTGTCTCAGTTTTGGCCTCTGATAGTCTGCTGCTTCTCAAAGAAGACATAGAATGGCTATGGGGGATAGCATGTGTCAGAAACTTTGCTAACAAGCAGCTTGAAGGCTCTCAGTTTTGCAATGGAGAGAGTTCAATGGATACAAACCAATTTGTGCACTTGACCTTAGAGCAAGAAAAAAGTTTCAGAGATGCTCTGTTTATCTGTATAGAAATAGATATTTAGATTCTCACAAACAAGAGTTTCACATTTTCTGGTCAAGGTTTGACTGGAGCAATTGTGGACTACAATTTTAATGTTTCATGGTATCCTAGTAGTTACTAAGAATACTTGCCTGTGCATATGGGAGAATTGAGTTCACTTCCACCAGTCTAAGCTTTCTCTTCCTATAGAAATACTCCTACACCAGGGGAAGTTTTGCTCATGCTGAGTTTCATTCTTGACACAGCATTTATTCTTGAAACTTTCACCATGTGGATAAGAACATAAAATTTGGGACTGTATACTGCAGGCAGAGGTTACAGCAGTCCTTTGGGGATTGGCTTTCAGTCCCATTTAGGTCTGCTTTGTTAAAGGCTGTGAAAAAAAAAAAACAATTATGTTTCTGCCTCACCTGAATTTGAACAGGTCTGATAACTAAATAGTTTTTCCTTCCTTGGAAGACTTACTGGAAGTTCTTGATCTCAACTAGGGAAAGGAGTGGTTGGTTGGATATGAAACCTCTGGAGATGTGAGAAGCTCATGCTATGAGCGTGGTGAAGCACTGGAACAGGTTGCCTGGAGAAGTTATGGATGCCCTGTCCCTGGAAGTGTTCAAGAGAGGGTTGGATGGAGCTTTGAGCAACATTGTCTAGTGGAAGGCATCCCTGCCCATGGCAGGGGGTTTGGAACTAGATGATCTTTACGGTCCCTTCCAATCTAAACTATTCTGTGATTATGTTGGATGTTGGCTGGCTTCAGGGAGTTTCCTGTTCAGTGGCCTTCTAGTATCCCTATCTTTTGGAGACTTCTGGTTTCTTTTGTTTTATATAGGAATGCTGGGTTCCCAGCCGGGGATTTAGATTTCACTTTGAGGCACTACTCAATAGAGTTTAGCTTTGATTTTAGGTCTTTTACTGGTTCCAAGTCATTGACCTATGGGCATAGCATTAACACACAAGAAAAGCATTGCATATGGTTTCTAGCCATTTATCTAAGCCCTGGCTTGTCCTTCCTACCCTTGCTATTCTTCTTCAATGTATGTGCTTGGCTAAACAGAATGAGGATTACCTTTTCTGTTAGTCCCTTATGTTACAATACACTTCAACAGTTAATTCCCTAAAGAACAGATTCTGTAATGTTGTCATCTTTTTTTAAAATGTTTTTTTCCCAGAAAAAGAGCTCATTTACTCTTAAGAGCCTAGCATGTTAAATGCAAACTGGTCCCATGGTTTCCAAATACCACTGAAGGACTTTTTCTTCTGGTAATCTTGCCATCAGAAAATGTCTGGATCAAAAAGATGCAGACTTTGCATCTTTTCATTCACTTTCCTTGTCAGGTAGCATAATTTTCACTCGTCAGTCAAAGCTGGATTAGTGGTTCTTTCCCTCTTCCTTGTCAGCGCTTGTATGTTTGAAGTGTCAGCACTTTAAAGTCCTTGTTTTCCATAACTGTTTTATTTGCATTAGCCAAAGCTTTAAACCACTTTTCTTCTCAACCTTTTCAGTTTCTGCTTTGCCTTAATGAGCCTTTCTATTTATTGTTGTACTAAATATTCAACTCCTATTCCTCACCCTTTCCAACACATTCATTTTTAGCTTGTTTTTCATGATGTTATTTTCCTACATCCTAGTTGTTTAGTTGAGGTTCACCTGCTCTAATGCTAGTATTAGTCTTCCAAAGTAATCAGACTTGGGCAATGTAAGATTAAAGAAAGGGGAAGAGAGAATAGAAACACTCCCTGTCTTACTGGAAAGGAATAAGAATATAATATGTTTCCTTTGCTACTGCTGTTCCAATTTCATGACCTAAGCAACAACATTTGCTCCTAAGTATCCCTCTGGTGCAGTTTTAGGCTGCTGGATCAAAATAGTTATTGGCACTTGCCCTTCTCTGTCAATTAAAAATTTAGTGTTTCTGGCCATGGTCTTCTCTAAAATGACTTAACTACGTGTTTTAATAATGTGAGGATTGAGGATGGTATGAGGAAAGGCTATTTTCTAGCATTCCATTCACTGGAAACTAAAATTGACACTTAAGCTGTTTTTTAAAGTTCTGCAATAAAAGCACCTGGAATTCTTGCTTAGTTTAACAGACTGCTGCTTTTGGTTTTAGTTCTGTGTGATGTTCTAGCTGTCTGGGTATACCCAAGACTTGCATGAAACTCCAAGCCCTTTGGTGCTTAGATCACCTGCTGTTTGTGGTATGCTGCACAAGTATTTATTTCCTTCTGCATCAGCTGCTTACGCACAAAACTGTAGGAAAATAAAGCTGAAAAAAACCTTGGCAAGTTATAGAGTCTATTACTCTCTCATAACATTCCTGACTGTCTCTTAAAGACTTCCTGTGATAGAGATCCTGATGCTGTCAAAGCCATTTATTGCAGTTCTTTAGCATTCTTAGCATTAAAAAGCCGTTGGAAGTTCAATTATCTCTTATTTCACCTCAGATTAATAATTTCTTGTCCTCCCTGCTACAAATATGGATAATAGGCTGCTCCATTTCTTTTTGAAGATGATTAACATAGTCCTCAGTCTTTTCCTTAGAAGAAATGATCACACTTCTTTCTTAGGTGACGTTTTCTCATCATCCTTGGGATATTTACCCCATGCACACATTCCACCCTTGACTTCAAGGGGTATTACTGTTCCTGAAAAAGGACACGGGGGTGGGAAGGGTTTCCTGGGCCTTTCCTTGAAATAGATCATGTTGATCTGAACGTGGACTCGGTTTCAACTTGTGATCTACTGTCTTCCATAGGAGACCTATGCCTAGCTAGTTGTTTTGCAACCAGTTAGATCCATTTAAGCATGAAAGCTTGCATTCATCCCAGCTTTTCATGGCTGATTTTGTCTTTCGGCATCTTCCTAGTCCTTTCTGGCTCTGTCATCTACAGATTTGTTATCTGTTTTGTATCTATTTCTTTCTATTGACTGTACGGTCAACCTAGCTCAGCCATGGCGGTCCAAATTGGAGATACCTAAAGTCAGGTAAGGTAGTTCTCACCTGAAAGATGGACAGTTAAATTTAGCTCGCATAGGAGTAACTGAGAGCATAGTTATTACTGAACAAGTCGATGTGATATAAACACATGCCTAACCATTCCTTCAAAAAAAAAAAATCAGTTAAAAAAGCAACACGTCAAAGCCAGTTGATTTTCTATATTCTGTCAAGTGGAGGAAAACGCTTGGATAGATCTGAGAAGATGCATTTTATTGCTTTACATAAGACCCAGCAGTCTTCCAAAGGGCTGAGATGAGAGGGTTGGACTGAGAATATATTGCAAATCACTATGCAGGGCATGCAGATTGCCAAGGGAAGACTTCTAGGTCTCTCAGCAATGGCAGTGCAACAACCACTACTCCTGAGTTCCTGTTAGTGTAATGGTAATACGTCTGCATGCACTGGTTCAGGGAAAAAGTAACCTCTCTTCCCCTTGTCTCATTTTTCCAAATACGACATGAAGTTTCAGATTTCCTGCATAAATATTACATGGGCCTCAGAAATTAGTTATAACCAGTGCATTTGAATTCAGAACCAGCTGTAGAAATAAATGTCCAGTACTTCTGAGGCAGTTTTACTTGTAGTAAATGCAGATTAAATATGCATTTTTCCAGTTTATGATCTCTCAAAAAACATATGGAAAAAAGTGATAAATGACTTTATTAAAATTTAAGCATGTTATAAGAGTGCCTGAGGTTTGATTACTTGTAGCTCTATCAGTAATCAAAAGGACAGGTACCATAATAAAGATTCTCACTACCCTTCCACTTATTAATAGTGATTTTTTAAATCTTATATTGATATAGACATTTATAAAAGATGATACATTGAGTAATTTGGAAGGAAAGAAGTAACCTGCAAACTTCCTGTCCTCAAGCTGAGCCTGACAATCTTTTGACTATACCTTGAAATGAATAATGAAATGAATAAGGAATAAGCTCAAGAAAAACAGGAAAAAAAAATATTTGTCTGTATTTAAATTCACTATAGTTCTGTCAAGGTCTACAAGTAGTGTGCCACATTGGGAGCAAGAGAGTCATGGTGTCACAGAAACTTTACATTGTCCTAAAATCACCAAGGGCATCAAAATGGACCCTGGGAAAACTCCTTGCATAAGAGAACTTCCATATGTTTTTTTCTTTCAGACTGTAGAAAAATGGATATGTCAGTGGGGAGAGCACAGGGGAGAAGAGAACAATAGACACTGTGATGTATTGTTTTGGCCTTTGAGGCTGTATAGTATGATGAGAAGCAAAGCTTTATGCAGACTGCAGAAATAGTTTTAGATGGTGCCTGGAAAATACTGTATAAGCTCTGGTTGCTATTATTATTATTTGAATGTAGCTTTATGGTTTTTCTGAGTCTTCAGAGAAAAATATTCAGGAACAAAATTGACAGTTTTGGCTCTTTGTTTCATATAAACAACTGAAAAGCACTGTTTGCTCCATATTTTCTTGAAGACGACTTATTGCGGGACATTTTTTAATTCTGTTGGGATACAGTTGTTTACAAAAATTAAATATAAAAAATACTGTTGTCAGAGCATTACCCATCATTTAAAGCTGCAAACCCATTTCTGTTCAAGAGTCAGATTCCAAGTACGTTCATCTTTGGGCACAACATTAATGGTTGGTGCCAACCTGAAGGTTTCTGGGGGGAATATGATGTATTTGAAGCTACCCTGGAAAAAAGCACAAATACTCGAAGAAAAATGATCTCACAGTTGGGAGGAGGATAAGCGTGAAAAGCTGAATTCCAGAGTAACTCTTGTCTTTACATTTTAAAGTCTTGCATGGCTGAGGAACTATACAGCGCACTTTGAGTATCTTCAAATTGTCTGCTTATAGAATATATATATCTATATGTTTCAAAACACCATGCTGTATATACTGTCCTGTGCTGTGTCTTTTCAGTAGCTGTCTCAAATGCATTTTCAGCACTTATGTTGCAACTGAGAATCTCCGTTCTTTTACCTGATGATATCTCTGGCCTCAGTCTGGAAAAACATTCTCACCATATCAAACCAGAGGCCCAATGCCCTTCAGGAGAGGCAGGAAAAACCCAGAGACAGCCTAGAAGAGGAGAAAAACAACAGTAACCTGGTCTGTGGAAAACACAGCTTCTGAAGGGAGGCTGAATACATTGCTATTGTATCTAGATAAAGGTAAAAGCATATTAATTGAAAGAGTCTTCTGTAAAGAGAGAAAATTACAGTCACAGAACAATTCCGGTTGGGAGTGTCCTCAGGAGGTCTCTTGTCCAACTTCTCCTTGAAAGCAAGGTTAGTGCTGAACTCGGACCAGGTTGTTTAGCATTTTGAACTGCCATGTCTTGAAAATCTCCAAGGAGGGAAAGCTCATCAACCTCTTTCAGTTCCTAATGAACCTCACAGTGAAAATTTTGTCCTGATGTCCAGCCAGAACCTCCCCAGTTCCAATCTATGACCACTGTCTCTCTTTAATATACGACGTCTGTCCCCTGCCATGCCCCTCAGTATAGAGCTCAGCACCATCTTCCCAGTAACTTTCCTAAAGGTCTTCAAAGGCTGCTGTTAAGTCCCTTTTAAGCCTTAACTGGATATTCTTCCCATCTGAGATACTTAAGTCAAAGAAATAATGGTTTCTCAGCAGAAGGCTTAGATTCAACAGAAGAAGCCCCAGTAGGGGAGCACAGAGAGGACTGAACATGGGGAAGCTGATAACCTCTGTCGCTGGAGGTTGTTAAGAAATTAGAAAAATATACAGTTATCTACCCATGGGGTAGAAATGCCAGGGGGTGAATGTGGTGATCCCTTAAGATGCCTTCCAGTCCTGTTTTCTGTTGCTTTGATTCTGTGCTAGAAGAGCACATGAATACAAGCTCTTATGCCAGCTTAGGGACACAGACATATGTATATGGCAAGACTGAGCCACATGTGTATAATAAATTTCAGCACTTATTAATATTTCAGGAAGTTATGAATAACTGAAAATTACCAGGGAAAGATAGTTATAATGGAAATAATGTTGTAGGCTGAATTATTGCAGTGTTAGCAGATGTCCATTCTGCTTATGTCTAGTCCCCTGAGATAAACTAAGTATGGTGCATTTATTTTTTTTAAAACAATGTGAAGCAATAGGTCTACCATTAATGAACCTTTAAAAAAAAATCTGACACTTCTGCTACCAGTTGACCTTAATTCTTTGTATTGAATAATTTCAATTAAATATTATTTATCCATATGTCTAAATATCTGTGTGGAAGAGATTGCTAATGGTATTACTATAGATACAGTATTGCTATAGGCGTGGAAACCAGGACTTAGGTTGTCAAGCATGATGAAGAATTATTGAAAGAAGAAAGAGAAGTTAGATTTGTTTGATGCTCTTACAAAGCACGTGGGAATGCAAAGTGTCCCCTGGAAAACAGTGAACCAGATTGCTTAGACCTCTCTCCTTGCCAATTAGGTTTTTTTAGCTGTATGCACAAAAGCAGTTGAAGGACTCCAAATCAGTGGCCACTCCTGGCAATTTTACCTTTCAGTTACTCTGTAGGAAGACATTTGACAAAGGCAGATAAGGATTAAGGGGTAAGCCAGCCCTGAGCAGTCTAACACATCACCCGTCCCGCTCCGACCTGGGTAGCCTGAGTGTGTGTCTGAAGCAGTAGGAACGCCACGTGCAGCAAAAAATAAGCCAGGCACGGCTTTGAGTGTCTTCAGACAGCAGGGACCCCTTTCTGACCTATTCACTGTGAAACATCATTCTTGCACTCTATTTTTGAAAACCTTCATCGTTCTTTTCACTGTCTCCAATGTGTTTCTACAAAGAAACACGTTTCCTTCTGCAAGGTTTTGATACCCAGCAAAAGAACACCCACCTCTACTCTGTGTTCATTTCTGCTCTGCTGCCACAACCTGCTGATTGCAGAGGGAGCATTTCACTTCCATTGTAGTTTAAATGAAATGATAGGCTGGCTACGTAGGGAATCCATTAGCCTTAAGCAGTCTAGTCATTGTTAATTACAGGCTTTAGACTTTGGAAAGCTGGGTCAAAATTCTCCATTTTTCAAGGGAAAGCTGTGTCATTTAAAGGCTGTCTTCTGTGCATCATTCATTCACGGTTCTGCTGCTCAAAACTCAGCAGCAACTCCTCTGTGGTAAGTGAACATCTTCTTTTTCAGTCTGTGCCCAGAACAGAACCTAAAGCAAAAACCTCATTAAGCAGAATTCACTCTGCAGGTGAGTCATTTGCTTAACAGTTTGCTGGTGTGAAGAGGAAAACACCTTGTAAAGCTGAAGCTTGTAATGTGATCTAAAAGATGGAGTTGTGAAGGAGAAAATGAGGTGGTGGAGGCAGTTTGGAAATCATGTTTATTTCAGTGTTTGAGGGTTTCTCCAAAGCAAAGCCTGACTTCAGGAGGTGATCCTGGAGAGGATGTTTATAGAAAATGTAACCCTTTCAAATGGAAATGGAAATTTTATGTAAAACTGTCTAGTCAACTGTCACTTTGTGTTAAGCTTAAAAAAAAATAATCACAGGCATGATGTTTTTTTTTTAAAACATTTCTACCATGCGGTTGAAGGAAATAGTCTGTGAAAACCTTGATAATGCAAGTCTACCTTTCTGTGGTCAGTTTTGAAGGCACCAGCTGAGTCCCTGGTACTCCTGTTTGCACACAGAGGGGAGAGGGGGAGTCACAGAGCTTGTGTTCTCTGCCACACACTTCTTACAGAACTGCTTTGCAAGGGGTCTGTGTTTGTACAGAGGCTGTCTCCTCTCGGCTGGGTGTGTTTGGGCAGGGAAAGTCCTCCTGAGGGCCACCCAGGTCAGAATGGCTCCCTGGGCAGCCCCAGCGCTGGCACCTTAGGAAGCGCCATCAGGAGGCTCTGCTTTCCCTGGGGCAATAACACAGGAGAAGATAACGAAGCACAGGACAAATACAACCTCAGTTTCTCCTTAGGAAACATGAAGGGAGAATTGCTAGGACAGTCTGGAACATTTTTTTGTTTTTTTTCCCCATTTTGCTGGTAATTCCTATGTAGCAGTGTCCAAAATCACAAATGGTTCAATGTGACAAGGTAAGAGAAGTTGTCCTTTTCTGGCAGTATATTAAAGTGTTTTAACTGATAGGAGCAAACAGTGGGAAGATTTGCTGAGGGACACAGACAATTCAAATGAAATCCAGAGTGCTGAAGCCATCAGAATTTCGGTGGTTGATTCTGTGTGAAACATCAGTTGCAAAGCCCTGGCAGAGAAGAACACGAGTCACTGTGGTGGCATCTTGTCAACTGTTTCTCACTTATTTAATTTTTTTACTTTATAATAAAATGACAATTTTGGTAGATGAGACTTTCTTTGCCCAGGAGGCAGTTAAGTGACAAAGTTAAAGCATTTGGGTCAGATATCTGCAACATGGCCTAAACACAGGTTCATTCAGAATAGTGAGCTTACCTCCACTTTATACTTTATTTCCTCTTGAATTCCTCTTAGACTATTATTTGATCATGAAAATTCATAATAGTCATAGAGGAGAGTTTCAGTGAAGTAGGAGCTCAAACCTCATTCAACTTGAGTAGAGAGCTATAGTACAGGAGTTTAGTATCTGAAATCTTATAAGCTGCTAAGTCTGTTGCAGGATTTTAATGATCAGTCTTTGAAGACATTGCATCGACAAAAGTAGTACTGCATTTTTGAAATGTGCCATCTCCATCAGAGTTTAGTAAGAGAAAAATAAAATGAGAATGTAATGTGGTCATGTTGTGTCTGTGTATGACCTAGTCCTCTCATATATAAGTTCCTAAACTTATATAAGAGTATGGGAATAAAGTATTCATGTACAGTGGGTGTCTAGCTGTGAGCGTGTTCTGTTCAAATTTATGAAATAACTGATATGCTTAAATGTTTCAGTAGATCAGTACCTTTACCGATTTTTCTTTGATAGTACCATATAAATAGCAGAATAATGAAAAAGGATGGGTTTACATGTGTCAGTGTAGAGATAAATATAACATTATTCAGGTGACTTCTCTTTATGACTCATCTTTAGTCAGCGGCAATTATTTGAAAGTAATTTAACATCGTTTCATTAAACATTAATGGTATTTCTACTTTGAGGGAGTTGAATACAACACAGATTTTGCTAGAAATACGGATCTAACCTTCATTTTCTTTAATTATTCTAGAGCAATTTCCTGTGAATCTATTAAGCCATAAGCAAGGTTTTATTGAACGGAGAACTCTGCATTAAGGTAAGCCTAACACAATTCAATTTAAAAGGTTATTTATTACCTAATATGTCAATGTCCTTACAAAAAACAGTTGTTCATTTGTGCGTTTAATTATTACTATTTAAGTTAAAAATGAGTGTTACCTCGCAATTTAGAAACACATAAGACTATTTCCCTTGATCCATACGGTCATGCACCAACTCCTAATTACGGAGGTACTTCCCTCTAGTGGACAAGACGACACTTTGGTTGCAGGATGTCTCGGTGCCTGACTGAAATCAGGCATTTAGGGGAGAATCTGAATCTGATCAGCATTTAGGGGAGAGAGTGCTTTTAAAAAGGCAGGGAGCAGGAGTGGGGGTGAGCAGTCGCTTCTCACGGGAGAGAGCAGGATGAGGAGGGAGATGTATGGGGTGGCTCAGGACTGGTGCCGCTGGGCACAGCCAGCGCGTGGGCTGCGACAGAGGATGATCGCAGGGTGCCACTGCTTGCAATCGCTACAGAAATAGCCAGGAAAGTCAAAACAAAGCCGCCAAGGGACTGTGGCTAGGCTCTCCTGATGCTGTGAAAGCTCCTGAGTGATGAAAGAGTAGGTAGGTTTCAATATATGCAAAGCAGCGTACCGCAATTAAAATAAGCAGACGGAGTAACAGGCTCTGTGTTAGCTGTTACCTGTCAAGGAAAGATCCTGCAGTCACTGTGATCTCGGTGTTTGTTCTCCAGAAATATCAGCAGTGGTAGAAAAGATAAACTAGATGTTAGAAACAATTAGAAAAAGGATTGAATTGAAATGTCACACCCATCTGAGATTATAGTCCCTTTGTTTTAAAGATCGAGAAGAATGATAGAAATAAGGATGGGCTTCCGTGTGAAAAGAGATTAAATCAAAGAGTCAAAACTAGAAATGGAAACACAAGAAATGGAAACTCCACTGTGACAAAGAGGCAGCTAGAAGGTGGTATGCTGGAAGTATATCATATCATGAAAGGTAGGAAGAAAATGAATAGGAATTATTATTCCCATTTCTCATATCAGAAAGAGTAAGATGTTCTAATACCCTCATTATCACAAAAGGTTGAAAGTATAAATAGCCTCCAAAAAGGATTGAAGTAATATAGGTGTGTTGACAGTTACTAAATACAATGGTCTCTTTGAAGCTTCTATCTCGTAAAACCCCTGAGCTGCTGAGTCTCAGATGCAGGTTTGGTTGGTCATGGTGAAAAAACCTATATGCCTGCTCTGATTCCATATATTCTTTTTATAAATATCCAACACTGTCTGGGATGGGAGATGGGCTGGCAATTTTAAATCTGTAAATGAAATATGGATAGCCTTAATCATTCTTACTCTACTGCATATACCCACAGATTTATTTTTATATCCTGTTCAAACATTTTTATATACTGTTTGTATTTAGAATGTATATATTTGCCATGCTATTAATTCTTGAGATTTTATAAAGATTCTTCCTTGCATTGATTTTTTGGTTTTCTTTTTTTGACAGTTCTAATCACAGGTGATCTTGTAGTTGAAAGTACATTTTAAAAAAATAAAATTAAAAAACATTCTAACTGTAGTTAATGTAGAAAAGTTTCATGATGCATATTCATATATTTGAAAAAGAGGGAATAAACATTTAGGAAAAAAGTTTATTCCACTTAAAAAAAAAAAATCAATAATTGTATGAACCTTCCGTATTCATGCATGGAATTACCAGCATATCGTTTTTAAAATGAAATAGCAGTGAAATGTTTTAAACATATGTTATGCAAATCAGCATTAAAATCTCAGGTCCTTGTATATCTCATAGGAATATGGCCTAAATCAGATCTAGAAAGGTAATGTAATTGGTTTCTAGGCAGTTTCTCTTAAGCATAATGTACATGTTTAAAACTCAGTGGCATAGTGTATTCCAGTATATGTTATGAGGATTTATAAAGGTGGTAATAAACAAAACATTGGGGTTTACCTTTCTCCTTTGCTGGCTTAATCACCAAAGCCCAGGAGTTGCTTAACATCCCCTTGATAAATACCTTGAGGAAATGAGGAGTCAGTAAGCATAAGAGCAGTGTACAGAAGTGTACGTTGCACATCACTCAGGCACCTTGTACAGAAGAAAATGCTACAAGTCATTAGAAGAAAAAGACAGCGCGGCTGGAGAGGCAGGGATGTTTGTGGCTGCCAAAGCATGGCAGTATAAGGACTGAGGGTAGCTGGATGTAAGAAAGGGTCCATGCAAAAATAAAATTTGAAATAGAAGTAAAAAAAAAAAAACAACCTGCAAATCATTCACAAATAACTTATTTCTAGCCCACTGGGGTTTTAACAAATTTTATGTTTTTATACTTCAGACTGAAATTTTCAGTTTCCATTGTAAATAATAATGATTAGTCAAACACACTCTTTTCCAACATTTTCTCTGCTCAAAATACCAAGCAGGACATTTAACTAATGAGCTATTTCAAGTTCAGCCAGTGTTTTTTAGAGCTGTACTTATTTTGTCAGCTCTCCCTTTCCTGTAACTAAAGAAGAAAATTAATTATAACTTCTTTTCCTCTCTGTCCATTCTTTCCTCTGCCACACAATTTCCATCCTGCAGGAAAATGTGTCTATACTTATGCTAGTCAATCTGCAGATACAGTGACAAATAAAAATTGGCTAAACTTCAATATTTAAGTAGTAGGTATACCTATATTGCTCAGATTAGGACTGATTAAACTCCAATATTCGTGCTGTTATCCGTGGGTAAACAGAGATTTTTAGCTTCTTGGAACAGCCCCCTTATACTAGCTGGCAAAAGCAGCTAAGGACACTGACCATCACATGCCCATTTTATGGATGTTCTTGATGTTTTCCTAAAATTAAGAGACTTTTTGTGGGATTTTAAGCAAAATACTGACATTTTTGACAATCTGTCATGGCAGCAAACACCCACTTTTTTTCAAAAGTGGGAAAAGGTGGGGAAAGTTTGACAACTCTGAATTATCCCACAACCTGAACTCTCCACCTTCTGTCCCATGACCCAAACATGTTCCCAAAGGAGAATTTGAAAATAAATTATCTTTTCCATCAAAAAAAAAAATGTAAAATACTTCATTAACATAATCCTCTGCTATCATTAGGTGATGGCCCATGAAAGAGTCATCTCCATAGTAAAAATAGTGTTGCAGGACCCTTAGGACTTATATATATTGCTGGCTTCTTTTCTGCCTACCAGAGAGCTTTCCTGGCTAATGTTGTTCACTGGAAGATAGCCTGCCTCTTGGACTGTTGGTTCTCAGATCAGTTGGTATATAATGGTAAAATGCATGGGATGACCTACAGCCATGGTTAGACTTCTCTGTTCATGGGCATGTTGAACGCTGCTGTTACCCAGCTCATTCAGAATCACACTTCATTCAAGCCAAGTTAAGATATGAGTAAATAAAAACAATTTATAAAATAGCTGACACTGATATGTAAGTTTAACAAGACACAGGAGGTGGAAATTAAAGATCTGTGTTCAATCTACTTGTGCGGAGATCAAATCTGAGCTGCCTCACTGTGCCACTGGCAGTCTGTCTCTAACCCAGGTTGTTGGGGACTCGGGTCTCTTGCAGTCTGTGCACTCAGCAAATGTGCTGTCAAAACATATGGTCTTTTATTTTAACCCCCTCACTTGGAGGGCCATTCAGCTTCAGCTCTTCTTTTTCTCAAAGATTATTGATCTTTTAACTTCTCTGGAAGCAATTTTGCCCCTCTGCCTACTGAAAATGCTCATGTGCCTTTAGCAGAACTATCATCATCTCTTATACATGACTAAATTATTAGGAAATTGTTAACTTATGAATGAGAAAATGTGAAAATCTCATTGAGAATTTTTTTCCATATGAAGCTTATATTTTGTATTCATATGTAACCACCAACTGCTCTGATATAAAAATGTAAACACAGTTGATGCATGTATCTTATTACTGACTCTGGCTCTCATTCTAAAGCAGAAACCTGGGTGACTCACTATTTTGAGGTGAGAGTGAGCTTGGAGCAAGTGAATTCAAACAATTAATTATTGGCTTTATTCATTAATAAAAATTGTTACCTCTTTGCCTGACAGGAAGAGCCCACACCATCTTGGAATTGGAAAATACATCAGAAATTAAGAGTGCTGCACAATGTACCACCAGCGTAAGGAACAGTATGCTTGTCAGATGTAAAAATCACAATTAAAAAGATTTCAAGAAATAACACAATTACGCTTTGGAAATGTCAGCACAACCATTAGAGCTAGGAGCAATGAAAGCACGGTATGATTTCTGCTCTGTCTGGATTAGTTGACTAATGAAGGAAGAACTAAGACTTTGCTCTTTAGCATCAGGAAAGGGGAGGAAGAATTAACACGTCAGCACAATAGCCCTCGCAAGGAAGACAGGCCATGGTGCTTTTTCCATTGTTGTACTCAAATCTAAGCAATGAAATCTGCTAAGGCACAACATGTCCTTTGCTTGGAACATCATCCTGTTCTATGACAAGTCTAAGACAAGTTGGAAGAGAGAAGTTGAAGATGAGGTGTCAGTATGTTACTAATACTGTTCAGATCTATGAATCATTACCAACAGATGTAGAGTAAGTGAAAAGTTTCCTGTAAATTACAACAGTGAAATCAAAAGCCACTCAAGTGGGTTTACTTTGGATTTCTATCCACACAGCAGAGAAGTATGGTGCAAAGATGCTAAGCTTCTTAAGAAGCCATGCTTCCGAAAGAAAAATAAATAGACAAATGAAAACTAATAGCGAAGTAAACTAAAGCTAACTTAATAATGTACTTAGAGAAAACATAAGTATAGCCTTGATTGGGATTTACTGGTTAATCTTTGTTCAAGAGAGACTCAAAACACATCTAAGTATTGTGATCTAAAGTTCAAAGCAGTGAAAATCAACACAATTGTGCCAAACTGAGTTGCCTTAACAGGAAGTAGTGATGCACGGGAAACAAAGAAAACTTCATTTTGAGTAAGACATAAAGGGAAAGCATGTGAATTGCCTGTTTTTCTTAGTCTGTTATGTTAAAAATGCTTGAAATATATTTGAAACAAGAATTCAAAATCCAGTTTTCTTTAACATTATAGCTTTTCACCACATAATTTATTACATATGTATTACCTCTACTGCTGGATAATGATGTGTGCTTCCCAGAATATGTCTGAACTGAAACTGCATGAATAGGCCTTGTAATGGAGACTTCTCTTGAAGAACTGAATTGCACATGACTGATGGCATTGTTGTCTGGCTTGCACAAAGCGTGCCCTCGACCTTCTCAGACAAACACATGGCAGTGCCCTTTTAGGATTATATTGAAAAACAAGCTATTTGAAGAAGTCTCGTTTAAAAAAAAAAAAGAAAAAAGTAAAAAAGAAAAAAGTGCACCTTTTTAAAACTCTGCACTGTATTTCATCTGTTTAATATGGAGACTCTATAAAGTACAGAAGAGGTCATTTCCCCATAGGTGTTGGAGCTGATTCTTTTTTTAATTTTTACCTGCCACTTATTTCTGGATCATCTGAACTTTCTGGTTTCTGTGAAGCTAAAGGGCAAATTCTTCCCTTTACAGTAAATGGAAACTTTTGATAATTCAATCATTAACTGCTTTTTCTGAGCGCTCTATTCTTTTTCCAAGTCCTGTTGTGTAATATACCTTTGCCATAAAGCCTTTCCCATTGAAATAATTTCTGATTGAGATGAAGGAAAAACCAAAGTCAAGGAAGAGCAGAAACAAAGTTCTTGGACAAGTCTTCTCAAGCAACCTGGCAGTTTAAGGAAACATTGCAATTATAAGACCTGAGCTGTGGGAAGTGCAGCACACTCATATATCTAAGCCAGGTAGAGACTTCCCAGCTGGGGTGTAGGTGGCAGTCAAGTTCCAGCAGTTCAGCTGGATCTCTTGCCATATCTTCAAGTAGCCTCACAGTTCTGTAAGCTACACCCTGAGCTTTTAAAAATATTATATCATCTGTTTGCGTGCTGCAATTGCTGTATTTCTAGGTACTAAGGAGTAGACAAATTCATCAAAATACAAGGAGCATATCCTGGATGGTCACTATAGCCAGCAGCATCCCCGGCTCTGGAGCTAAAAGATTGAATTACTGCCAGAGCTGCCTAGCCTGGGCTGCAGTGCATTTGGTGCTGTACGTAGCGATGGGCACAGTGTCAGGGTATTAGGATAGATGGCAGTGCCTCCTGCCCAGGCTGCAGGTGGCTGCTTTTCTTCAACCGAAGCTTACAGCCACAGGGTCTGGCCTGACCAGTGGCTCTTTTGCTTGCAGCCATCAGAAAGTGCCAAAGAAAGGCTGAGAATACAGAGAATTTTCAGCCTGGGAAATACAAAGCAGAAAAGGCAAATTATAGTCATTTCTCCAAGACCTCAACTGAACAAACCGTTCTGAGTTAGCCCCTTATATGGATTTTTAATGGAGCTTGCACTAGTCAATGCACTTCCAGGACCAAAAAAATCCTTTCTTTTGATCTTCTCTTCTTAAAGTATCTTCTTGCCTATTTTGAGTTATTAGCCACTTTATAGATTTTCTTAGAAGATAGTGTTTCATCTACATGCTGTGCACATCTTTGGATTTGTATGTGTTTGGAGATTTGGTTTTCTTGCCTTGAATCTTTAAATTTGACATGGTTTTATATAACTGCTTTTTAAACTGTTATAATTAATTAAACTCAGATGTTAAGCTCTGCCATTGTATTTGAAAACGGCAATTCTACTTACAATCCTTTTCAAATATGAGTTTGGATAAATTTAGGAAAATGGAGAGAGGTTCTTTAATATACTTCTTAAAAACATCCAAAAGTAGTAAAAGTATTTAAAAGTACAAGTCCTTTGACTTGGAGTAGATTTTCTGCAGCTTTCTCCCTCTGGTATGTGGCTTGGTGGTTTGGGGTTTTTTAAGTCTTTGCTATGTGTTTGTTTATTACCTATTAAAAAGAAAAAAGCTTGGAAAATAACATTAGCCACTTTAATGAGGACTTTAACGGTTTAGATGTCTGTGATGTTGGAGAGATACTAGATACCTATCTGGGTACCTTTGTTAATTCATTCTGCATTAAAATACTGAAAGTCATTTTGAGCCTTACTTGGCCGTTCGGTGGTTTTCTTTTTTTACAAGTTCTACTCATTTCAAGTTTTAATAGGTTTTTCAATTTAGATTAAATCAGAACAAAGCCAAGGACTGAAGAGACACAGCATTCTGGGTAGAATTTTCAAAGCCTTTAACCACAGGTCTACATGCAGTCACTCAAATAACTACAGTGGTATGGTGCAGGTATCTGGGCTACCTATATAATCATTCACGCAAAATTTTGCTTTGGCAATGCAGAAATAAATTTAAAAGTTACAGGGGATAGGGACCTATCCTGGGTATGATAGGATCTATTAAAAACTGTCCCAGTTTATCCTGAGATGGTAGTACATGGAATCATAGAACATTAAGAACAAATTTGCTCTAGCTGTCAAATGTTTTAATTCCACATTAAAGGGGGTTGCGGCCACTCAATGTAGCCAAAAGTTAACATATTTGGGCAAATAGCACTGATTTCTTTGGGCTTTGAATTGGATTCATATTATAATTGTTTCTCTAGGAAGGAAGGCAGGCATTAAGATTAAATATTAATGCTTGGAGTAAAGCACCAGACCTGCTGCAGTTTTTCCTCCAGTGCGCCAGATTCATTATTCCTTTGTACATAGGCAGATGCATTCTTCATGTACTTCATCAATTCCATACAAATAAGTTGTAGAACCACTGTCAGCCCCAAAACTGTCCTATCAACTATGAAATGTACTCAAATACCATGGTAATAACATAGAATAAGAAACCTTGTTAGGTTTTCTCTTGCAATTCCCACATCCTCTCCTCAAACTGTTAGAGCACTGTTTTACACAAAACTAATTTACTTTGTGTGAATGTTTTAGCATCTTACAGCAAGGGAAGGTCTGTCTTTTATTCAATGGGTTTGTTGAAATATTCTACATTTCCCTTGTCCCTTTGAAAGCAAAAACCAAACAAAGATCTAGTCCATGAGAAATATGTAGAAGGTGAGAGAAATTAATTTTTTCTGTGATCTATTGCCCTCAGCCTGATGTGCAACTAGTGATTACTATCTGAATTCCTTTCTTTCTGCATTTTATATTCTGCTTTATTTCCCTTTTCCCTCCTCCACTGGAAACTGCTACCTTTCCCTTTGAATTCCTTATTCCCCAGCATCCTTTTAGCTAGAACAAGCCTTTCTGTGATGACTGCTACCTTGTTAACTTCAGGAGACGCGGGAGGCAAAAAAAGTTTGTTTCTCTGACTACCTCATAGCTGAGTCCTAAGAAATTATTGTGCCCTCCATTATCCACAGTAAGAAAGAATAGTGCAGCATACAAAGGAGCATCAACATGCAGAGATGTCCTCCTGGCTTCAGCCTCCTCTTGGTACCATCTCATGAGGCAGAGCTGCATTATACGATGAAACTGAGGTTATGCTGGAAACAGTGGGACTAGATAAACAGTGTTACACCCTCAGCCAGAGAAACCTTTATCCACATTATTCCCAGTGTCCTCAGGGATGAAACAACTCTGAGCTATTTTCCCATTCTGCACTGTAGATATGCCACTAAAATCACATTTTCAAGAGCACAGTGCTAATTCTTCTAAAGACAGTTATGCCTATATTAGCAAGTAGTACAGTGCAATAGGAGCAAATCTACAGAGCAAAACAGTTGGTGATGTGGATGCAGCACCCACACTACATGTATTTGTGGAGGCAGGGAATGGGAAGGGTAGCTCAGACCAGCTCTTGCTTGGTCCTGTGGGCTGGCTGCCTCCAAGTGGTTGAATCACAGTTGAGGTGCTCCCTGGGAATGTCTTTCAGTAGGGTGTAGAAGGAGCTGGGATCTGGAACAAGCTGAGTTTGCATGTTCTTAGATAACTTCACAAGGTGAGCCACAGCACAAGAAATGGGTGTGGATTGGAGACTTACTGCAAAAGCACTTTCCCAGAATGATCCAAATATTAATATACATGCACCTGCTGTCAGCTCCTTATTTGGTGCCAATATAGAAGGTACATTTTCAAAAAACCTCAACATACGGAATGTTAAAATCATCTGAAGGTATGATCAATTAGTACCAGCGGATGAGGGCTGTTAGAAATCAGGATCTCACCTAGTAGCTTAGATGGTCAGGAAAACTTAACTCTAAGTGAAACATTGGTCATCTGAATACGCAGTCCTGAAATCTTAAGAATCTGGTCTGCAAAAGTTCTGATTCAATTGCTTATTTGTGAAATGGGGTGATGTGATTTACTGATGCCAGCTCTTAAACTTTTATTGAAAAAAATGTGGGTTTTGGTATCCTCTGTAAACAAGAGTCAGGAGACAAGAACATTTGCTTCCTCATTTATGAAACAAGTTTCAAAGCATAAAGTTTTAAGGATGCTTATAAGCGTATCCCATTAACTGAAAGATATGAATTGTCATTTTGAACATTTTATCAATAGTTATTGATTATTCTTCTACCTACCATTTTTCTTTTTTGCTCTTTTTTGCAATGACTGCCTCTCAATCTGATAAAGAGCTTACTAAAGAGGGCTAAAATAGAAATGCAGTAAACAAAGGGTTGAATAACGTTGCTCTTCCCTACCATTAAACAGAAAGGATGAAGCAAGCATTGCTTTTGTCTTTTTAGGATGCAAACCTGATGAGAGCGGAGGTTTCTTCGATAAAATCATATTTCTTTGAAAAGAAGGTGCATGCAGTTGAATGTTAGCAGCGGATCTGCTTCTTTGACCACAGCTTGCAGCCTATCTGGTTGTGCACTCTGTCCACAAGCTCTCTATATGCTCATCTTGAATCTTTCAAAGTGCTCATCTGGTTTGTTTCTGGGGTTTTCTGTCTTCAGTCAGAACTTTGCAAAAATAAGTGGAGAATGCCAACATCTATTCACACGTTTACAGGCCTGGACAAGTAGTACACAATGCCACGCAAATTCCTGAGTGGCCTGGCACATGCATTTATATCTAATTGTTAGATGAGACTGAGTTTTTATGTAAAAGTCAAGGGTTTTTATAAAGGAGCTTATCTCTTTCTGTACTTTTAAAAAGAAAAAACCCAGTTGTACTGACTTGCTTTAACATGTTTTTCCCAGTTCACTGTAAACAAAGTGAAGGTCAAAATGTGAAGGTATCTCTTCAGGTCTTTGAAAAGTAACTACCTTGTTTTGAAGTAGGTTTGTAATATGAAACAAATGTAAACAACAAGTACCAAGGCTGTTAAAATATCGAAATGAAGTAGTTTTAGCAGAAAGTGAAAGTTAAACAGCTTTCATTTAGCACAAAAAGTCCCTAACCAGTACTTTAAAATGGTTTGCTAGATAGCACGTCTGCTTCACTCAGCATAGAAGACAGATTTTTCTGGAATAACACAATCCTTTGAAACATTTTTTTTTAACATTCTTAAACTCTTTTCATGCTGTGTTTCAACAAAATCAGGGTGTCCAAGGGCTTTTATTTTTTATCTGTAACTTGGAAAAATAACATAGCAGCTCAAACTACAAGGAAAATATTAGATGGTGCTTGAATTCTGTAAGCTTTCACCTATCAAAAGTCCAACCCATTACATTGTGATTCACACACTTAGCAAGTGGATGTCTACTTTTCTGTGCCTGAGGAACATTTTACCTATTTCATTTACTAAAATGCTGTTACCTCACTTAGCAAATTAGCATCCTAACTCTATGCTTGACCTCAAAAATTCTTTTTACATACATGTTAATATATTTCATAATACATCAGTTCATCTGTCATCTCTGCACAACCACCTTCCCCCTCACCAAGTTTGTGCCAAAACACAAAACTAATTTTAAAAACAGAAACTTTCATTTAAAAATGCAATATTAGCAATCTCCTAAGAATTCACGTGTTGGGGAAGAAGAGAAATTAAAACAAGGAGCTAAAGTGTGGCAGGCTGAGGACATGCCCTTTAACACAACGCTTGCAATCTGTAATTAAAAATGGTTCAATATAGAACAAACAGCTCTAGTACTGTGGCACAGGTTACACAGTAGAAGGGACTGTGCATATTAAGTCAAAAGACTTGATGTCTGAGCCAGATTTAAGGGCAGAGAGGGATGGGGAATGTAATAATTTACAAGATGATGTCCTACTTATAGAAAGGTTAGGTAAATTTGTATTTCTCAAACCTTTCTACGGATTATCCAAAATACAAATCAAATCTGATATTGTATTGTAAATGATCCATAACAGGAGAGCCAGATTTCATAGCAGGATAAGCTAAATCCAAATGAAGAGATGAGTAGATGAACTCCTCTTCTCCTGTTGCAACGTGCCAGTCATAAGCACCCAGTTGTAACACATCTGTGATATTTTCAGACTGGACATACCAACTAAAATTATGCCAACTCAAAGCAAGTGCTCAAAATTTGGGGTTTTTATGTGTCTGTCCACAAAAACACACCCTTGATTTTGGCAGGAATCGGTAATGAGCCTGGTAGCAGCTCTCAGACAAAGTATATCCTCTTTAAAAATTCTGTCTTCTGCATTATTTATTGCTAAGACAGATAATGACCTTCCAACTTTTAGAAGCTTCTAGCTGCTTAGGTGGAGCAAAGGGTACAATTAATTTCTGTTCCCATTTGATAGCTGTTGGCTCAAGGTTGCCAGCACTACAAGTACTGCTGAATTTTGCCTTTCCAGGGAGGAAACAGCTTGGAGTAGGTCAGGGACAGCTGAATCCTAGAAAGCCATTTACGTTTGTACCACTTGCTAGTCTAGCGATAACCACCACCTCACACCTCGCCATCTCTTTGCGCAGCAACCAGCCTGGCTTTCCAGGTGCTAGCAAAGGCAGCATGGCCATGTTGCTACCTAGGGCATCCCATTGCATTATTTTCTGAATGGCAGCAAAAGAAGCACAAATTCTGTTTTATGTGTCGTATTTTGCTTTAAGTAGAACAAAAGGACTGCCTTTAAAAATCCGTAATAGCGATCTAAGGCCCTAATGCCAAAATTCTTGGCATCCACTGGTAAAGAAATTGAAGTTGCACTGAACCAGTACATGAATGCTACCTTCAGTGGCATGACTGTGGATGAGTGACTTTTTTCTTTTATCCTAAGAGCTTTAAGGAGTACATATCACTAATACCGCTGTATGTGTGGTTAAGCTTTCTCTATCACTCTTCAATCCTCTTCTTAGGCTGTGACCCAAAATATTTTTGATCTGACAGAGAGAAAAGTAATCTGGTATTTAAATTAAGTGACAAATGTTCAAAAATAATAATAAAAATAAATCTTGAAAGATAAAGTCTTGTGTAACAGTTTTCAGCAAGGTACAAAGGCTGCATAGAGCTGCTTCTGAACAGCCGTGACTGATGGTAACCACATCTCCACTGCCATATGGGCGAGCACCACGGGACTGAAACACATGGGTCACAGTGAGGGTGCATTGTAAGGATTATTGATACGAAGTCAGTAGTAGTAGTTAAAGATGAGGGGGTTTTTTGTTTTCCAAGGAAAACAGTGAGGATTAAATCCTGGCTGTGGAGAAGGCCAGAGGAAATTCCTGCAGACTCCATAAAATGGTGTTTCCACCCTAAACTGATTTTTCCTCTGTGCCTTCCTCAATTAATTTTCTCATACCCCATTCTTCTGAAAGGCTACGGGGATATTCTACAGATTTTGTTCACCAGCAGGGCTGTGCATTTCCTTATGCCTACTATTATGGGGGTCTTCATGCTTAATTAATGGGATTCACAGCTCCAGCTTTGACCCTGAATCTCATCCGTACACAGACTGGCTCTGACCAAAGGTAGCCAACAGCCCCTGCCTAGGAAAAGCTTTCCTGTGCCTCCTGCCACTTACAGAGAGAGGTGCTGAACCCCAACCTTTAAGGAAGCATCTTTGCTCATCAGGGTTTGGCACCCCAAAATCTCCTTGTTGGGGTACAAAGGGAACCAGCAGCTCCCTGGGACAAGTGGATCAGTAGCACTGGGGACACCCGAGGGTGGCAGGAAGGGCCTCTCCTCTGTCCCACCACTCCAGGCAGGAGTGGGCAGCTGAGGGCAGTAAGGCATCCCTGGGCATCAGACACCTCCATGGAGACAGGGACGGGCCAAGACTGAGTTGGATCATGGGCCCATGGATGGGACCGTGGTCAAGCAGGGCAGGGTTGTGGGGAGCTGGAGACCAGTCCTGCTGCAACATCACTGGGGCAGGGGCTGACACGGGCTCCTGGGCCATGGGCAGGTGTGGGGACAATTGTCACAGGAGAGGGAAAAGCCAAAATAAGGCCAGGACAGGAGGGACCCATAACATCCTGCTGCTGCAGCAACGGCTATGTCAGAAGAGGAAGAGAACCGAGAGGGAGGAGGGAGAGCAGCAGCTGTGGAGGCTGTAAAGAGGAGGGATGGCTGGGGAGAAGAGGCCACAAGACTGAGTTTGTCTCGTGGTGCTTGATCTGTGTGTTTCCTACAGAGTTGTCACCACACTCACAAGTCAGGCAACTGTTCTCGCACAGGGAGATTTCAAGTCAAAAGCCATTGCCAAGGGGAATGATTTCAAAGCACCGTGGGATTTAACTTCCTTAGTCACACAGGCACTTTTGAAAATGGAACCCTAAAGATCTTTTTGTATATATTAGAGTCCAAACAAAATTCTAGAGTAAGGATGCATTTTTCCTTTGGCTTCAAAGGGTTATGAATCACACAGATTAAATTTTGTTAAGATGTTACTATCAATAAATCAAGGTCCTTACAATGGTCATATGTTCCCAGTTACTCTTTCAGAGACAATTTTCCCCCTTCTTCAGATAATTTTTCTATGGTTTTGTTAGGTTTGCAATGACTTAGGAAATCACTAATGATCAAAATCAACAGAAAGTGAAGTTTTATTCTATGTTTAAAGATACAAAGTTACTGAGCTGGGTATTCTTTTCATTAAATATTTCACGGCAACAGCAGTGGCTGAATAGAATGGTAACTGAACATTTGATCTTTTAAAGAAAGTTGTTAGACAAATCCTGCTAAAATTACAAGTAATTCTTTCTTTTTCTTCATCGCAGGTGGCTTGATCAAGGCAACCCACTAAGCATTTTATTCTGCACAAAGAACATGTTCAAAACACAGCAATTTTTGGCTCATATTTCCCTGAAACAGCAACATGACAATCTAATCACTGAGTTGAAAGAGTGAAGTAGTATGATCTTGGTTTTGCTTTTACTAGAGAGGTTCCTAGGACCTGCTTGAGAAGATGAGGAAAATAATCCTGGTAACTAATGAGAGACATCCTCAGGCAAATTTAAATTTAGCAAGTAATATGTACTATGCAGAACCTGAGGAGACATCAGTCAGGTTTCTTTGCTTCCTAGGCTATAGACCAGCCCCAGCACTTGCAGGGGTTAAAGTAAGAACTTATTCAGTGTGCATAAGGGAGAGTGCAGAGATTCCCAAGCTATGTCCAGACATCTGCATCTGTGCAATACAATGCACCATTGGATGGAGAGACAGCTCAGATTTAAAGTGGCCTTGCCATGTCTGCCTGTGCCTGAGCTCATACATCTCCCCCTCCCCCTAGACTTTGCTCTGCCCCACACTCCAGTGCACAGCCGAGCTATGTCTTTTGCAAAATACAGAAATGAGGGGGAGAACTGCAGGTTTCTCTACTTTTGTTCTGATTTGACTTGGTATGGCACAGCCTCTTCTGCTCAAATGGTGCCAAGCAATGTCCTCCTGCTATTAGGAGCTGTGCTGCTCCCTGGGTAGACGTGAAAGCACTGAGATCCTTGTTGCTATAGCTCATGCAGCAGTATGGACTCTCATCCATTCCAGCAGCATCTTATGCTGCCTCTGACTAATTTGTGTCCTGCCCCAATGTCTTTATCAGTGTTCTGTATGGTCAAGCATACCGTATATTATGTGGTACAGGCTTCTTGCATAAATGATGTTCACTAAAATGAGATATATACACCTGTTCTATGGCTTTTGGCATATTTATTTGTTGGTGTGTGCAAACTATGCCACTGTCATCTGCTTACAATCATCAGAATATATAAGCTGTGTATTTTGTAACACGGATCTAAAAATTTAATGCAAACCCGGTTAAGTGTGTCACTGTTACCACCTTGATCAGAATTGCCCTTTTCTTCAGAGCTTCAGAGCTGATTCCCAAGCTTCAGAGATGGGTCCGATGAATGAGTTTCACCAAGACAAATATGCAACATACATTTACTTTGATAGATGCTTTGCTCAAAAGGTGAAGAAACAAAAAAGCAAGAGATCAAAGCAGCACACCAAATCTTGTAAGTTTTAATTAAGCATAAGCAGCTGCATCCTGTCTTCTCAGAAAAGTCCCATCATTTGGGCTATGTAACATTAATGCTCGCTGAATTGTAAAGCTCAAGGGAGCTCCAGGCGTAATTTGGAAGAGACAAACATTTGTTTTTCAGAAAAAGATTCATTATCCTTTGAAGTACTGGTTTAATCTAACCAGAGATCTTATGGGAATATCTTTGAAGAGTTCTGTCTCTGCAAATCAATTTAATTTGTAAGAAAAGGAAATAAAATGTCCAAAAAGGACCAGATTAGTATTGCCAGGAGAACATTGATGATATTTCTTCCAGGAGACAATGACATTTTACCCTTCAGAAAATCATCAGGAAAAAAATATACCCTAGAAAAAAATTTAAAAATGGATTATTTTCTACATCATGGAGTGCTGAAAAACATGACAACAGAGATCATTTTGGTCACAATCTCCCAAAGGGGGATTTGAACTTTTGGCTTTTCAACAAAACAATCTCAAAGTGGCTTAGAGCAGTGCTAATAACAGAAAGGTATTTCTCTAGAGATACTGGCAACAGAAGAAGCACAGCCTCAGTGTAGCTCTAGTAATTCAAGCATGGCTTTGGAGTTCGTGCTCACACCCAGGCTATGCTAGTGCTTTCAAGAGCTTACTGATGGAGTCTGTGGCACCAGGTTTGCTGTGAAGGAGTTTTCTTTACACAAAACTAATCGTATAGGACTGAATGAACCAAACATTTATCAGGCTGCCTCAGTGTGATTGATTTCTGAATTGTACTTGAGACCAGAAATAAAGGTGATTAAGAAAATGGCTTAATAGAAAAACGTTGTGCCATTTTAAAGCCTCACCAGGGCTGAAACTTTCTAGAAATACAAACTAAAGCCAGAATTCTGTCTTCAGTCAGTGAGCACTAACAAAAAACGTACAATCAAGGGTAGATTTATTGCCAAATACATCCGCTCCTGTAGTACTTGCATCTTTCATTTTCATTGTATTCATTCAATCATTGGCAGTTTATTAAAAGGAAATTGCAGGAGATTAATGTTTGTTAGCACCTGCCTACAGAGCGTCAACACTTCAGGAGAGCAATGTGGCCACGCAGCAGCACAGGATAACAGACAAACAGATCTCGCTAGCTGAGTCAATGACTTGTATTTGAAATGCTGGATGATGCTATTACTGATTGTTAATTCTTGATAATATGTTTGGCTGAGAAAAAGCAGGTGTGGAGTGTAGCACCTGGAGCTGTGCAGTGTGTTATGCGGGGGTTCATATCAGATACGTGCTGACTGGGTCTGCACTCTCCCTCTTAGACTTCTCATCTAAAAGTGGTTATTGGAGGGTACCAAACAATTGCAGATCCTATGACCAGCAATTAATCTACACTGTTCCTCAAAGTTGCTAGCTTGTGCCTGAAGATACTTCTCACACCGCAGTACGATAGTTCTGAAAATCTTGCATTCCTTCGTAAAATTGCCCTAATGATCCCTATAAACAGGAAAAGGCTGATGTTATCCCTTTTTCAACGTCAATTTAACTGACAAAGCTGTGAGCATGCCCACAGTTAATTGACCAACTAATTGCTGTCACTAGGCAGAAATGGCTGAAGGCAACAATCCACCTTCATCTATAAGCACGGAAAGGCAGAAAAAGGAGCTGAAACTGGGTGTCAGACCATGATGAGACCTTCTTTGTGAATTGTACTTGAATGAAGCCTTCAAAATGTCATGCGTTTCCATAAATGTGATTTTGAAATGGCAAAAAAATATAAAAGGTGCTAGAATAAGAATATCCTTGAAGAAAAAATTAACCACAAATATGGGGATTTTTAATGTTATAAAAAGAGAACCACCTGGAAAGGACTTGGAGTTTGGGTTTGGTTTTTTTTTAAACCATTAACAATTTCTCTTTCTAAGAGAATTATCAGAGTGTCTAAGGAGGTCAAATATTTTCTGCCAAAATCTTTATTTGGACTAACAGTAAGTTTTTAACTAGAAGAAAAGATTTTCTCTACAGATACCTAAGCAAAAAACAAACAAACAACAACAAAAAAAAACCAAAAACCCTTCTGAGAGAAAAGGAAGGAAAGCCTGCTTGAAATAAACTTAAAACTCAAACTATGGAATGATTGTGGGTCAGTTGCCGACCTGGCTGCTCATTTATTTCTAACTTTATATTAAAAAGAACTTGATTTTTTGGGGAGTTTGTTTGTTTTCTCACCTGAAAAAGGCAAAGATCTTGGTCAGACATGTCAGCATGCTCTTTAACATGTGCTTTTTCTTTTTTCATTTAAAAAAATAATTAATAGCTTTCTTTTATAATATCATTGAGTGAGCACAAATGATTGTCTCATCCCTCAAAAGGAAAACTAGGCTTACTTAACTTGTCCTTGCAAACACTGGTGTGTTGCATCCCAGGTTGTCTTACAGACTGCTCTTAAGAACATTGGCAATTCTCATACACCAAAATGAACTGTGAAGTTTAGATTTTCACAGCTTGTCTGCCAGGGAAGAAAATCAATCTCTAAAACAGCTTACACCTTAAGCCAACTATTTTTGCTTCCTAATATTCAGGCTTCTGTCTAATCATTATTTTGGTAATATTTCAAATATTCAGCTTTTATTACTATAATGGTGGAATTAAGGACCAGACAGGAACAAAGCCCATGTACGCTAAACGTTTTGCAAATACAGAGCAACTAGAAATTCTTATTTTTCCAGAGTGAAGACTTGAAATGGGAAGGATAGAAAATCACATGTAAGGTGTAGATAAAGCAAACAGCAGGACTGCAGCAGTGATAAGTTTGTTCTTCTAATTACCACTTATCTTTTCCCATGAAGGAGAATTTCACTGGGCTTTCTGTGTTTTTTTTCCTAATTCTTATGGTAAGACTTTGAGGATTTTCTACCAGAGAGGAAGAAGAATGCAAGAGTAGATAGAGTAATACTGGGATAAGGGGATCACACCAGAAGGAGCCAGAAAGCAAGGCAATAAATGCCTAATCAGCAACACCAGTATCAGCTGGGTGTTCCTCTTACTAGTTTGTTGGGCAGTGTTTCTGCTGTTGTAGCTCCTGCAGGAAATTTTCCTTGGTTTGGCTCCCTAATGCAAGTCCTCCCTCAGTACAGAAACAGCTACTTCTGGAGGAGCTCAACCATTCTTAGAGGTAAGCGAAGACACTCTTAGTTGAGTTTGGTAGTTTCCATGGGGTGATGGGGGTGACCAGCTCCATCTCAGAGCCTGAAAGCACAAGAGGAGGAGACTGCAGTATGGGATCCCAGGACCTCAACCTGCCAGTGCTCACCCTTAATGTTTAAAGCTAAATGTAATCCTGTTAAGGTAAGGCATGATACCTCTATGGAATCAGAGCTAAACAACTCTGAAAGTGTCATAGTGGAAGATATGCTGTTTGTTAGTTGCCTGAAACTAGTCTTGGAGAACTTAAAAGCTAAATTTTGTCTGGAGACTAAGCATAGGGAGGGATTTTTTGGATGAGCTGAAGTGAATTTTATCTCTCTATGAATAAAGGTATAAAAATTGCATTAGCCTTAAGAGATTCATACTGTGTGATATACTGCTACTGGAAAAAAGTTAATTGCTGACAGTTGTTCAGAGTGCATGAATTAATTAAAATGACAGTAAATTGGGGTACTTCTTGAATTTGGAATTTATTTTTAATAGAAGCAAAAGGCTGTTAAGCTCATTCTGAAAGAAAGTATCATGGTGTGTCTTGATATTGACTGTATAAGACCAAAAAGCTTGTGAAAACTCTGGATGTTTAATTTTGATAGGGCAAGAGTCTGGTAAGCATGTTCTTTTGAAGTCTACAGTATTTAATAAAACACGTGCTGATGTTGGGTTTCAGTTAGTGCAATTCAAGTTAGTGTAGCTGTTTCCGACTAATCTTTATAATTCTGGACAGAGAGACCACTATGGTACAGTGGGTTTCTCCCCAGCAGAAGATAATACAGTTTCCTTAAAATCTCTTCATGCATTATGGAAAGGAAGTGGGGAGGGAGGAATGAAAATACTCTTTCTTCTAAAATCTGAAGGGAATTGTGTCCTTCACATCTCCTTGGTATAACACAAGGCTCTCTCCTTCGTAGTTTCTGAATTTAAATTTTCTGTAATAGACTCTCCATAGTTGTTGATTTATTTTGTTGCACTATTTTAAGTTCAAGAATAAAACTCAAAATAATATTCTACTAACAAAATACTTTGGGGTACCTAGAAAGTACCCCAAAATATATGAACTGGATTTCCTGGCTCAGAGGAGAAAGAGTGGACACTGTTAAATAGTTCTTGGATCCTCTTTCTGAGGTAATTTCACTGAATTATTAGAGTTGGAAGGGACCGTAGAGATCATCTAGTCCAACTCCCCTGCTGAAGCAGGACTGCCTAGAGCTAGAGCATGTTACTCAGGACTGCATCCAGGCAGGTCCTGAAAATTTCCAGAGACGGTTCCTGTAGTGTGAGCTTCTGGGGGAGGCTGTTTACTTGCTTGTTCTTTATTGTTTTGTTGTTGTGGTGGTGGGTTTTCTTATTTCTTTATATTATTATTGTGATTCTGTTGGTTACCTAGATTGTGAAGGCTTTTCCTTCAGTGCTGCCAACTTACAGAAACATCTCTATCAAGATTTCTCCTTTCAAACTGTAATTAATCTGGTCTAGGTGCCTCACTGAATAATTACTCATCTCTCCTGGCATTTCATGAAGCTATTTAATCTCTTATTCCTTCAAACAGCAAGAGTTCCATAGTTGGCAGGTATCATTTTTAGCTTCTTTCATAGTGCAGAGATAACATTCACTTTGGGGCACGGTAGCACCACTCTGCTCACTCATTAACTTCCCACTGATGTTCTCGCACACTCCTTCAACGTCTTCATCTGGTTGTTGGTACTGAAGAAATTAATCCACCAAAAAAAACAAAAGTGTTCAATTTTTATTTAAATATTTCTATGAAGCTTTCAGGCCATAGCTGTGTTTTGCACCATGACCTCAGTTGTCAGCTATTTCTCTGGCAGTAGTGTCCTAATGCTGAAACAGAGACTGTTGTCCTGCACCCTTATAACTGCATTTTGAGTGAAACAGCTGCAGAACATGGAGTAAGTGTTGGGTGGAATCTACCTTCTTATGAGCTTCTCTTGGACAGGTGAAAGCTTTGAATTATGTAATGCAGCAGAAATTACAAGCTTGCAGGATCTCCTTCACTGCCCCATACATACTGTTGTTTTTACTTGGCCTAATAAACAGGACAGAAACATGGAAGTCTGTGACCCGCCTTAGAAGTGGCCCTGAGGAAGCATTTTGGTGAAAGCAATTGCTATTCCTATGTGGCATTTTCTCATAGGAAAAGATGTGACTAAGGCAGAGGCACCATTATTTTTACACCTGTTTGACTGGACACAGAAGTAAGTTAATTATTTGTAAGTAGTTTCTAAGTAACAAAGTGTTATTCTTATTTAATGAAGCTTAAAACTAGCTACCAGTGTTACTTCACTGGCTTGGAACCACACAAGAGAAATGATTGTTGTGTACTCTGCTGGGGCTGTGAAAACGAGTTTTGGCTTCATCTGAAACAATCAGGAGCAAGAAAAGGAAGGGAGGGAGTGTTTCTTGATTATTTTTTTCCCTTTAAACAGAGATTGTAGTGTATGTGCGCACCATTCAAACCCAGTAATTATGGTAATCATCATTTAGAATCAAGGAAAGGTGACAGCCCAATATCTGCCCCTCCTCTCTGTTATATATCACAGTCAAGTAGTCAGGTATTCATCTAGAAGAGGATGAAGAGCAAGCCAAGAGGATGAGAACATGATGTATAATTTGGTAGTGAGAACACTCACCAGGGAGAGGGTAGACCTCAGTTTCGGCTCCTGCTGTGTAAAGTGAAAGTGCATCAAGAAATCGCAAGCAAGCCACTCAGTAGCCTATAGCAGATACTTAAAGCATTTCTCTGAAACGTCAGAGAACAGGGTGCATTTGTAGGCAGGCAAGATTTGAACCTCAACTTCTGTATTGTGAGTATAGCCCTTCATCAACATGTTCTCCTGATGAGAAGGATTTGATATCACCTGTGGTGAAAGAAAGGATGGGGAGCGAGGCAGGAGAAGGATCCAGGGAAGAAGTTGGACATAACTGGCCAAGGGCCAGGTTGGAATTAGAAAGATATTGGCTGGAAGAGACCTCTGGAGATCATGCAGTCTAGCTTCATTCTCTGAGCAGGGCTCGCTTCAGTGTTAGATAAGGTTGCTTCACATAATCGTCCCATCTGGTATAGTCAGATTCCTTCAAATCTGCTCTCATTTACAAACCAAAAAAAAATCTTAAGATGTGTTGGAAAATGCATCTTCTGCATTCACATTACATTGGTGTAATTCAATAAAGCATCATATGCCAATTGTAAATATGGCACTGAGGGAAGGTGTTGCAAGATATGCCAAGGAGCAATAAAGAACTGTGAAACTAATCTAGGAATTGAAGAAACAAATGATGCATAATGAAGCAACAGAGGGAGCACAGCTAAAAGAAAACATCAAATAGAGCAGAAAAACTTGACTGCTTAATAATTTTGAGAAGTGACTTAGCAACTGCTAACATGGAACAGGAGGCATAGAACAGCTTTGCAAATCTTTCTTTCTCTCTCTTTTTTTTTTTTTTTTAATTAAAGATCAGGAGATTATGGTGTTAGAAGGGGGAAGGATTAGGATATCCACAGATTCCTCCTGAAGTGGTTAGTGTGAGGATAAAAGCTGTAATAGATTATATGGTTCAGAGTAGAAGAGGTGGAAAATTTTAGAATGAAAACTGGAAGAAGCATTTGAAGGCAGGTAAAATAATGACATTTCACTGGAAGCATGAACAAGTGTTCAATTTGAAGTCTATGAAGATTGAAGGAAATGGTATTTAAAATTGTCAGCCTAAAGAAACCTCGGAGTGTTACAGTGTCTGTTCTCAGTGTTATTTAGCTTTGAGAAAGAAAAATTATGCCTTCATAAAGGGGTTTTAGTTCCTTTGAGAATGGCATATGGACAGTGTGTTTTCCTGCTTGTTCTCATCATCCTCTAGGAAGGGGTGATTAAATTATCACAACCTGAAAGGGCTCAGTTTGATTTCCTTTTGCAAGTGGCTGGATGTACTCCGGGGGTAGCTGGACTAGGAGGAGCAGAGCAGGGACCCATCCTCTGTTTCATGAAGTGACTTTCTGAGCAGACTGCAGGTGATGGGGCTCTGCTGAATGCTGGAACTGGATACAATATTTGGATCTTAAACTGGGTAGGATGGTGAGAAAAATGTTTGGCCGGAGGTAAGGTGAAGCCACGATCTGGTGTTAACCAGAGGAATCACCAGGGTGGCTGTGCCACTCATGCTGCAGTTCATCATTGCATTGGGACTTTTGTATAGCTTTCTTGTTTACGTCACAAGGGTAATATGGAAACACCACAAGGGAAAGGTGTGTCCCAAAGCAATGTAGTTGCTGGGCATGGAAGACCAGGCTATGCCTTTGCTTGCACAAGGCTCTGGTACAGAAAAACACAGTGTGGTGGGGCCAGAACGGGAGTCACAAACTGTTCAGGAAGGGGGTGTGCAAGGTGTGTCAAAGCGGTAAGAAAAGTGGATTAAATAAGAGGAAGCCAGGGTGCCTGCCCATCTGGATTCTGTCAAACTCTGATATGAATGTGTTTCTTATGTTTTGCGCTAGAATTTCTTTAACTTTAAATATCACAAAATACAATTCATTTCTATCACATAGTGAAGAGGATGTTCTCACTACTGGGTGTCTCTATCTTCAGATTTCAAACCATCTATCATATTTCATATCAGAATATTTTTGGACTTTGTTTTTCTGTCATTTCAATATTCTCCTGTTAGGAGAAGGTGTGTTTTCTTCCTTTGTCTTTGAGTTCTTGTCTTAACCATCATGCTTCTTAAATGCAGCCTCAAACAGAAATTAGTCATGTTCCAGCTAGAAAAATGAGGATGAAAAACTAATTAAATGCTGAAATTAGGCTGGAAATGTTTGTACAATCCTCTCTGCAGATGTTCTTACATGGTGGCACACAATACTTTTATGAAGAGAAATCAGCTTTGCAAACAAATGTGAACATAAATGTGTCTATTTTACGGATATCAAAGATTAGATGTACAGGGGTTGAGTTGTTGTAGCTGAAGTTGTTTATCTCAGTAGCCAGCAACAGCCCAGTACTGTGAAGCTGGGAGAACTAAGGAAGAAAATTAATGAGCAGTAATGTAGTCAGATGAGGAAGGATTTAGAACCTGCTAGTACCTGGCCTGATTACAGATGGAAAGAGGGCTGCTCAATTTGTAGATAAATTTAGAATAATGAGTCTTAGAGTGTAGACTACAGTGAAAGAATAGCTGCTAATTGGAAAGTCGCTGCTGCATGCTGAATAGGAGGATGACTGGCGAGCTAATTTAGAACTATCCCCAGAAGATTTCTGCTTAAAGCTCAATGACAGAAAGGAAGGGACATGAGGATGACTCATGTTGAGGGCAAACCAGAACCTTCTTTTTCAGGTGACTGGCAAACACAGGATTAGCCTGAATTGTACTGAGACCAGATTTTTGTCCTGGTTCTAAGATCTTCTCTGATGTTCCTCCTCCTCAAAGGAACTCCCTGTCCCTGTGAGGACAGCCATCCTCCGTTTACAGGGGAATTTATAATCTTGTAGTTTGTGTTGAGGGATTTACAGTGAATCACAGCCTATGGGCTCTGTGAATTTAAACCTCTGAAAGAAAAAAACTGCAAAATGAAAGACATCTCTGCTCAGTGAACGCTTGCTATCCCAAGAAGACAAAATGCAAGTGTGAAATGTCAGGAGTGGGGAGGAAGGCTTCAGAGTGAGAAACTGTATGGTTTGGGCTGATAAGATTCAGAATGTCTCTATATGCAAACAAATACCATTGGTACCATTTGGTGAGACTGTATTGGCAGGGAGTGATCTGGTAGTACTGTGATGTGGTATTTCAGCTACTTCATCTATGCCAACAAGTGGGAGTTTGTGTGAATTTACCAGCCTGGCCATAAACAGTCTGCCAGCTATTGTCCCACCTTGTCACTGGAACAGGACCATGCCCAGGGGGTGGGATGGTGAGACGGAGATTCATCATGCACTCACTGACTTCTCAAGGTAAAACAGTTCCCACGTGGGGCAAGTCGAGGCTACCTCCTCTGCCTGCCTGACCTGAAACTCGGAGGCACCCTTATTTGCCTTGTGGTACTGTTCAGATTTTCGTAAGAAAGCCATGGTGCTTCTTTTTGAAGGCTGAATGACAGGAGGGGGAGTGACACAAGGTCTTCACAGCCTCAATTCCCATTCTTTCCACATTCAACGAAAAAGAGAAATATTCAGTAGGACTCAGTATCCTGCTATTAGATGGAATGAACTGGGTATGTTGTCTATAACTGGAATTTGGAGAAGGTCACGTTGCAGGTTTGCCTTCCCCCTCATGGTGAGTGTTCCCTTGAAAGGAGTCCAGGCTCTGTTTAGTAGCAGTTGTCTTGCATATTAAAGAGAAGTGCTCACTGCATGGCTTCTGAACATCAGCATTCGTGCTGTTAGGAAACCTCCCTTGTCCTGACTTGTTTCACGTCTTTTTGTTTAGAAAATGATTGAGTGCTCCCTGTTGAGATGTTAGTTAGCAGCCCTGTGGTGGAGGAAAGGACATCTAATTGGCACCGTAATGGAGAGCAATGCTGCACTACAGCTGTGATGCTCAACAGCTTGAAAGGAGAAATTCTGGGCAGCCTGTGTGTCTGAATCTGCAACTTGTACGAATGAGGCCACCTTGCTTCATCCCACACTGCGCGCAGCAGCCTTCTCCATTAAGGCCAGTGCCCTGAGACTAAGTCTTGAAGGGCAGGAAAGACTCAGCAAAACTAGTTCTTCCCACACCTGAGCCCCTGTAAATTCATTCAGAAGTGCTTTGTATAAGAGCAGAAACAGGTTAATAAGGAAGGTGAAGAACAAAACAAGATGAAGCAGAAGTTTCAGCTAGGAGGAGTGACTTAGCTTGTAGCTTTCCCAAGAAAACATAGAGCACAATGATGCTGAAGGTCTTACCTTACCCTAATTTACTTGTGAAGCAAATGGGTGCAGTCCTCTGTTGTGTTTCCAGAGACTGGAGGATTTTATTCTACAGCAATGCTTTTACTTGCTTAGAAGTTCATTAATTATATTTAAATACTTCCTAGTGGACATGTGGGTCACATGTAGCAAACACCAGCCCAACAAGAAGCACTTCTGAGAATAAGGCTGAGACACCACTGTGCTGGGGGAAAGCACTTCACCGTGCTGGGATCTCAGCGTCTAGTGGTTATGGTTAAAGCTTGGGTGGTCTGCCTGCCTTCCACCTGCACAAAGCTAGTTTCATCACACAGCCCACTTAAATTGCATACATCTTTGTTTTCACAGGCTTTGTTTCCACCTTAGGGGAAAACCCTAGAGTGTACAACTATTCCTTTTTCCCTCAGAAAAGGCTTTAACATAAACCTGAAAGCATTCTGAGAGACTAGAGGAGGCCGAGTTTGGTTTTTTTAGCGCAGTGTGCAACAGGCTTTGTGTATTCTAATCATATACAGAATTAATGTAATGATTTTTAATGAGACAACATATTATGATTAAAACACCAGCTGGTGAATGAAAGCAATAAAAGTATTAGAGGATTTTATCTTCTGCACATTGTGAGTTCACAGCTCACTAACAACCTTGGGACTTAAGTTGCTAATAGTAATGCTTTGTGTTGCTAGGGAATGGTGCTGCATGATACATGGAGAACGCTGTGTGGAGAGGATATGCCTATGGCACGATGGCAACTTGCTAAATATTTTTATTATTTTATTAAACACAAATACTATTTGATAACCCACAAAGTTGGGTGCAGTTTACTGTTTGTTAGTGTTGCTTGTCCCGATTGATTAGTTAAACAGTATTTTACTGCAGCACGGGTATTTTTAATATTGGTTGCTGACAATGGTACTCCATATGTAGTAGCATGCAGTGAGTAGGGTTCTCCAGTGCTCTGGCTGATGTCTGCCACGTTTCTCAGTGATTTGAACCTCCTTGCACCTCTGTCTACAAAGATGAGGCAAAAATACCAGCAAGTGTTTTGAGGCAAAGCCAATTTCTTGCTCCCTTTTTATACCATTTAGTATCTGGGATTCCCATATTTACCTGGGGCAAATACTAATTTTCAGATTTGGTTTTTCTTCCAGACATTTAATTGATATTGTTATCAGAAACATACATTTACACTTAAGTATAGAATTGCAGATTGACCACAATGCCTCATTTAAAAAACAAAAAAGAAAAAAACTAGACGTTGCAGTATTACTGTGCCTGGCAGAAGGTACAGCTGAATTACAGTACACTGACAAATGAGAGATGCCCCCCAAAGAGGACAGTCATGCTCACAAACCAACTCATCCACATTGTTCATTGTTCTATGGACCATCACAAATTATACTAGCTAGCACTCTCCTATGGAGTGTTAGTGTCTTGATTTGCTGCCATCTCTCCTCTTTGTTTTGGCCAAAGGGCTCATTTGCAGCTCTGTGTTTCTCTGTTGAGGAATAAGGTTTATTGCAACATAGTGTGTCAGTTATGCAACATGTGATTTAAACTACTGTCCGTCTGTCAGTTCCCCCACTGACAATGATTTAAACTGGTTTGTTGATCTCCTTAAATTATAGAAAATTTAATTCCTGGAAAATTTTTAAAATTGATGCCTTGGCAGAGTAGAAAACTGAGAGCTCCCAGTGTCAAGAAAAGCAGAATAATTCAGCTGCTGCTTGTGATTTGTTTGGGTTAATTTGCCAGCTGTAATCTTGTCCATCAGACTATTGGTAGCTCCAGATTATCTGCATGTTGTTTGTTACCTGATTAAAATATTAAGGGTGACCTAGGATAAATGTTACCGTGAAGGGAAGGGAGCAGGTTTGAGAGACAAAGTGTGACTACTGCAGAAGAGCAGGCGTTAATAGTTCTGCTGCACATAGAGCAGTTTGTCTCCAGTTTTACCTGCATCCTTCCACACTGCCCAGTGAGCACAGTGTGCCCTTTCAGCTTTGACTGGAAATATACTCTCCCAAGCAGTTAGTTAAGAGGGATTTATTCAAATATGTCACATGGATTTGGTTTTGACACAAGAAGAACCGTGAGGAAAGAAAACACTGGATACAGTGAGATCATAAAGCAGATTTGCACCACCTCTACAACTGTGTGTTGAAAAAAATCAGTTCTTACAGTTTGAAAATTAAAGCCTTGCTGTTCACAAGTCTCTTTCCCCCACAGATGGCCCCAAACTTTTGTGTTGTGCCTGTTCAAAACAGGTATTGGGCTTATTTGCTCTCCCCACTCATGTTTTATAAACAACATAAATTCCCAAGGTTGGTCTTGGACAAAGTAATCGTGACTTACAGTTTCCTTTGTGAAGCTGAACTGCAAGTGTTCAATAATGTAATAGGAGCCATAGTCTTTAACTGGGACAAATGACTAAGATTTGGTTAGAGATATTGGTAGGGCTCATAGTAAAATTGCAGATTTTCAGCAAAGATCCTGTTACAACAATGAAAACGTTTGAATGTAAGAAAGCCAAGGAGAATATTTCATTCGCCAGCCTTTTGTGTTTCTCTTTCATACCACCCTGTATAAAACAGACTTTCATTTCTATTCAATTTTAATGCCTCATGTCCCCTTTGGGTGCTAAGAAATGCTTTTCTGAAGCCATGTGTCCCTTTCAAAGAGGGGTCAGTCTTTGGAATGATCTTATGTTGTATTAATATTGTGTATTTATGACATTAAAATGAAAATATTTCAAACATATGACTACCTTAAATTTCCCATATTTTTGGAAAGGAGAAGGACAGGTCATCAACAAGGAAAAGAAAAACATTTACATGAAACATTGCAAATCAAAATTCAATAGCTAGGGTAAATCACAAAGGTCAATGAGTCAGAAATTATTTTTGAATCATTCTAGCTAGAAGAAGCAGAATCGTAATTTCTATTAATAATTAAGAAAACACTGCTTTATGTTGTGTTGCTAAACTCTTGAGTGTGCTGCATCATCAAAGTTCCACTAAATACTAGAAATCAAATTATTTTAAAGTGTTCAGCTACAGACCTCTTCGTCTCAAGGACCATGGTCTCAGCATATGTTCATCTGAGAAACACTTGTAAACAAATAACCCTCTTCACAGAGCTGTCCAAATACCCTCGTTGCTTTCTGAAATAGGCTTCTGCCCATGCAGACCTCTTAATGGTCTGTAATGGAAGGTCTGCCTTCTGCCAGCCATTCCTAAACCAATATCTCCATTGTAGATGTAATTATTTGTATTAGCCCTAATAGAACAGTAAGAAGTAAAACTATTTGGATGATGACTTCGCATAATAGTTTGGATGTTCTAGGGAAACGCTGCAGGGAAATTCAGTTTCATAATTTATGTAGTTTCTGTTCTTTGGATGCCACTTTCAGTTTTGCCTTTATGAAGCAGAGTCTGACTTTCAGTTCATGTATATTAATCTAGTTTTATTAAAATTTATAATAGTTCACTGTAAAACCTCACTCACTTTTTTTCTCCATGCTTTCTTTCTTCAGTCTTATGCTATATTAGCTTTAAAATTAGTCTCTGTCCTGATTCCCTATGTTCTTCTGCTTTGTGCGCTCTACTCTAGCGCGCGTGCTCTGGCAATTTAGTCCTTTGAAGGGCAAATGCCCTTGTTAAACACCAGCAAGTCCTTTACCCTAGAGCCAATTCCGTGAATAGTTTCATCTGCACAAGGAGGGAAAAACAGTGAGAAATTGTGTATGGGTTTCTGTGTAATAGTTTTATTCCAGAAATGCTAGTGGTGGGGGTGTGTTTGTCATTTAAATCTTCAGAAATAGTATGTACTTTTGTTTTAAAGTTAACAACTCCTGAAGGTTAGATTACCTAATATCAGTACGTTTTGTTTCAAATTGAATGGACTGCTTTAAGATCAACGTGACAAGGAAATACCCCAGAATTTTTCTTACCCCTAGCTGGCCGCTGAACTAAAATGTCATTGTCCTAAGTTTCCTTTGAACCGGTACAACAGTTGCAGCAGATAAAATAAATGAGAACCAGACCACTCCCCCATCCTGCAATTCCTCTTGTGTAAGACGAGAAATAAATTTCAAGCCTTTTATTACTGTATTGAAATTAATATCCTGCATAGCTCATTCCTAATAAAATGTTATTAATGAAGGATTAGTAGACTAAATCATACTTGATTTGTAACCAAAATTATACAAATAGCTAGAAATAGAGGACTGGTTTGCATTTGTGTACTCTAAAAATGGGACTGTTGTAATTATAGTAGAGCTTGTCCTAAATTGTACAAAGATAAATTTTATAGTGACAAGATGATGCTCCATGGCCATTCAGGCTGCCAGGTCTCTTCCAGCTCATGGAACCCAACTGCTCACCACAAACACAACTGTTGTTAAGTTGCCTACAACTGTTAGTGCCGTACCTACTTAAAAATGCTTACAACACTTTGTTTTAAGTCTTACAACAGACATCTGACTTTGAGATAAAGGTGGTTTCAATGTAAACCAGAGAAAGTTAATACACTTCAGGTTTATTCCAGTCTGTCTGATCGTAAATTTCTCTTTGTTGCAAAAATTATAGCAAATAGGCAATTACTTCTATATCAGATTCTGCAACCCTCTTTCATATATCACTCAGGTGAAACTCCAGCCAAAATTCACATGTAGTATTTCAGTGACATGGTTGGGTATGTTGTAATGAGTGCTATCAGTAAATCAAAAGGATTTTGATCAAAATAAAAAAAAACTTAAATGGTATTACAAACAAAATATAATGAAAGCTTCAAGGAGCTTTGTATTTGTCGAAATAAATTATGAAATAACTGTGAGGAACTTTGAGTCTTAATTGTACAAGCCTAGTTTTTGCTCTTTCTGCACACTTAAGCAATGATAGATTATTTTTTTATACCACTCTTGCATTTTTTATTTTTACTGCAATAGGGAAAATCAAGTCTGAAAAATAAAACAAATTGGAACAAATTCCTAGCACCAAAGCATGTTTGTCTTTGTAGGGAGAGTCAAGTCAGCGTCCTAGGTTTATAAATTACTTGATAGTCAGTGAAAAATGCTGTAACTTTATTTATATGCTTAAAAAAAAAAAAGGATACTTTTGGTATTTGCTGTAACAGTGCTGTGAGTCTACCATATACAGATAGTGCTTTTATTAAATGCTCTGGTCTCATCACAGAAACAGGGGGGAGATCTAAAACCCCACAGTGTTACCCATCTCGCAGTCTCCAGGTTCTATTGTTCCTGCAGACAGGACAATCAGAACTGTATCTGTTTCATCAGACAGGTTTGACCACACAGATTTACATGGGATACTTCAGAGAGCAAAAGGACCATTTTAGTATAATTTCTCTATAGCTTGATCTATACTTGGTGTCCCATACACTTCTCAGTCCCAAAAGAGCATCAGACTATGTCACATATACTGCCACAAATTCCCAGTTAGCACTTCCACTGACGCCAGCGTGAGTCCTGTGTCTGGAGCTGCAGAGATGTGGCCTATTACAAACTGCTTCATAAGAAAGAAATGGTTCTTTGCTACTAGATCCTTCTGATTGGGAGAGATGAAATGTGAAAGGAATCTTGAGAAGGGGAAATATCTGTTGGGGTTTCTTATCATAATCCGTAGAAACGGACAGCAACTCTGCCAGGCCTTTTGGGTTTTTGAGCTTTTTTTTTTCTTTTGTTTGAATGGTCTTCACCCTAACCTTGAATGCTTATATAACAGAGCGTTGAAACACAAAACAGAAAGGACTTCCTTCTTTCATGTGTACTATTTTCACTTTGGCCTGGATTTTGCCAAAAGGAATTAACCTTGAGGAGGTCGCTATGCAAACCTGAACCAACATAAATTCTGCTGATAAAACAGTGAAGAGTGTGGAAATACAACCTAAAAGTGAGTATATACCTTGCCAGAAACAAGACTTGTTCTAATTCAGCCCCAGGAGCAGGGAACCACCTGATACATGGCAACCTGGCAGGGCTTTTCGAGTTCTGGCCTAACGCTCTGTGTACTAGCAAAGCTGACTCTAAAAATGACAGCACATAGGAGGATCCTATATGCTGTTTTTCCCACAAAAAATGCACAAATAAAAATCCACTTGTTTGAAATCTTTCACAAGCTTCAGAGTTGGAGACCATCATGGCTCCAGCCTTCACAGCTCTAGGAGAGCTGTCATGCACCTCCTCATGGTGTAAAAATGAAACAATTATTTAATGAGGAAAAAAGGAGAGTAGTGCATTTTTGCCTAATGAATTACACTAAATTATTTTTAGAGTTGGAAGGGACCATAGAGATCATCTAGTCCAACTCCCCTGCTGAAGCAGGATTGCCTA
>JAOTQQ010000023.1:25979618-25991966 GCA_026546715.1 Gallinago undulata
CCCCCAGATCTTTCTCTTCAGAACTTGTTTCCAGCAGATCCATGCCTAACCTGTATTGGTGCCTGACATTCTTCTTCTTTAATGTATGTGTAAAATCCACAGGTAGTGCAGTAATAGTTAAACTCTAAGTTGTCTAGTGTGGATTTCAATGGGGTAGATGAAAACATATTCCTTTTTTAAACTTCTTTGCTTTGTGAAGACAGGTTTTGCTGGGTCTTGCATAGTTTAATTTCTTCAAGCCAGTGGTGCAAACCAGGCAAAATGTTTGCTACAGGTACTAGATTCTGTTTGCTTATTTATTGCTGCTCCTGGAAATGTATTTTTCCTGAAGTGCACCTGAAAACCAGAATTAAACCTTCAGGCCTCATGTATCTGCACATTAGTCCTGAGATACAAAGCACGTAATTGCTCACTCGTACACCAAGTTTAGCAACTTTCAGGCTCGGTTATTAGGAGCAGAACTGTTCATACGAGGTAAGATGCTATATAGCTCTGTGCAGCAAATGCTCAGTACAAATACCTAATAACAGCAATGGAAGTTAAAAGAGCAGTTTGGGTTTGACCTCACATTTGAAGACTCATTTAGTCAGTTAAAATTTACAGAGATAAAAAGATAAACGTACATCAGTGATCTTGATGAAATGTGTCTATCAGATGATCATTTGAGCTTTACAGTGTGTAAAAACTAAAGGGCATATACAAGCATTCACACAACAGATTGTCATCTAGCTGGTGAAAGTTGTTGCATTTTGAAAACATGGAACCCAAAACTTAGAGTTGAAATAGCATACAAATACATACATACATATATATGGAATAACCATCTGACACATGGTCACAAGCAGAATTCCCAGTAGACCTGCTGGCATTTGGTGATGTTCTTTACAGGTGGTGTCTTCAAGTAGTCCTAATGGCTTTGTTTCCAGAGACAGCAAGTATCACTTTCCCTTTTCTCTCGCTGCTTGTACCTACTTGCCACTTGCCCAGCCACGGCAGCTGGGCCTGCTGTTGACCAGCCACAGTATTCATGAAGGTCTTCCCCAGTAAGGTGTGCGAGCCGCTACAGTTTTGGAGAAAACTGCAGAGTCCAGCTGGTTGGCGGCATCCACAAAGAAAGGAAAGGGTGTTCCACAGGAAACAAGTTAGTTACTCTATCACCTAATCTCCCTTTTTCTAGAAAGAAAAATCACATTGGGAATTGGCGCGTGATTGCTTGTTGCTTCCTGCTCCCAGAAACAGCGTCAGGAAAAGCACAGGCACTGACCTCTTCAGTGACCCCTTCTTGAGGGGCTGCAAACCAGGGAGGAGGGATGACTCCAGTTAATACTGCTATTGACAGATTTTACTATTTTTACTCTGTTCAGTTTATCACACGCAATTTAAACAAAGAACATGGGATTTGAGTTTGTAATCCAGGAAATCCTTATTACATAGGTTTTCTCACAACCCATTGGTCAGTAAAGGTAAAAAAAATAAGCCGCACAGATGACAAATTTCTTGAAGGGCATGTGCCTCTGAATTATTCAAACATTTTAATATTGTCATATTTGGATATTGTATTATGATTACATTTTCTACATGTACAGAGGGATCAAATACACAGCAACTCTGCAGGCAGACCTGATAGGCATTATTTATCAGGATTTGAGTAGCAGGGAACAGGTCTAAACAGAAGTTCTGACCTCTGTCTAGCAAACCATTCTCAGTGGCCATGGAAAGCTGTCACAGAGCTTTAGAAACACCTCCAGATGAACTTCTGGGAAAACAGCAAGTCTCTGAGATTACTTGAAAAACAGACTGAAAGGATGATTTCTGGCACAGGTTTGGGACTGATTTGTTGGAAACCAGCTCTGTACAAAATGACCTTGGAGTCCTGGTGGACAACAAGTTGACCGTGAGCCAGCAATGTGCCTTTGTGGCCAAGAAGGCCAATGGCTTCTTGGGGCATATTAAAAAGAGCATGGCCAGCAGGTCAAGGGAGGTCACACTCCCCATCTACTCTGCCTTGGTGAAGCCACATCTGGAGTACTGTGTCTAGTTCTGGGACCCCCCCTAGATCAAGGGCAGGGAACTACTGGCAGGAGTCCAGCAGAGGGCTACAAAGATGATAAGGGACTGGAGCACCTCTCTTATGAGGAAAGGCTGAGAGACCTGGGTCTGTTTAGCTTGGAGAAGACTTAAGAGGGGATCTCAGTAATGCTTATAAATATCTAAAGGGCAGGTGTCAAGAAGATGGGGTCAGGCTCTTCTCAGTGGTAGCCTTGTGACAGGACAAGAGGCAATGGACACAGACCAGAATTCTTCTGAACATAAGGAAAAACTTCCTTACTTTGGGGGTGGCAGAGCACTGGAACAGGCTGCCCAGAGAGGTTGCAGAGTCTCCTTCTCTGGAGATACTCAAAACCCGCCTGGATGCATTTCTGTCCAGCCTGCTCTAGGTGAAACTGCTCTGGCAGGTGGGTTGGACTAGATGATCTCTGAAGGTCCCTACTGACTCCCACAGTTCTGTGATTCTATGCTTTTCTGAAAACAAAAGTATAAGGGCACAGTGCTACAAGATGTTTGATTGTTTTCTCCACATCTTAGTGAACCTAGGTGGACTCCAGCCTATTTTATTGCAACTATGGTTTTGCTGCTGCTGTTTTATGAAAGCCTGAAGTCTTGATTCCTCTTAGTTCTGCAGGGTCAGACTGCCAATATTGAGTATGCTGAAGTATGGTTTTGGTTATGCACACGAGCAGACTTGCTTAATCAGTTCCAATTATGCAAGAAAAAGCTTTATCGAGTAGCACTTGTTCCTTATGCCAGAAAAGCTGTCTTTCATTAGTTTTGCTCTCTTGGCTACAAGTCAGGATCAAATTGTTGGAACTGACATGACCTCTCCGCTCCTCCAAACATGCTCTCCTTCAAAGAAGTGCTGTTACAGTTTTAGTTTAAGGGAAAACACAATTTACACTCATGCAGTATTGTGGATTAGACAATGTTCCATTTTCTCTTGTGAGTAGGTACGGGACTAAAGATTACACAGATGATCTTCCTTACATTTAACCAGAACTATGCAAAATGCTAAGGATGGCTTTGTGTTGTTGGAAGAACATACGGTTTATGGCAGTGGGTTGCACTGAACTCTGCTATAGAAGCCGTTAGCTGTCTCTGCTCCACACCTCAAGGAGAAGTTTTGTAATGGAAATGTGTTTTAATTAATGCTTAAATTTCTAATTTTGGGTACTCAAAATTAGAGCTCAGTGATGAAATGAGAAAAGGAATCTAAGATGTTTGAGATAGCACTAGACCATAGGCAATTAATAGCGAGACTGATGCATGTGACTGAATTGCAAGGAAGATATAAAAATGGGTACCATATACATTTGAGGTAACATGGCTCGAAGCGTAAGAATGTTGGAGGGAAGAACTATTTCCTAAATCTCTTTGGAATACAGTTGGATACTTGAAAGCAGCAAGTCATTTGATGTCCCTATGTTTGCACACCTGTAGAACACCTTCTTCAAAGACTTGCCACTGTAATAAGGGGTTCCCCTGCACACCTGGAGCAGATGTGAGCTGCTGGGTTGACACGATCATACACTTCACAAAGGAGACTGCCAGAGCTTATTCCAACTTGCAGAGAAAACATACATGTGACAAATTTATACCTTCTGAGTATTTCAGAAGTCCTCCTGAAGCACTTAGAAACACTTTCATTCCTTTTGTGTCACAGCACTTTTTTTTTTAAAAAAATGCTATAGAAAAAAAGGAAGTAAACTAGAAAACTTTTGATATTCTTTAAGAATTTAAATACATGAGTGAGGAAGGAAGAAAAGTGAAGTAGCTGTACTGCAGTAGTACTTCCCCCTTGCCTCTCCCTCCCCCTGCCCCCGCCAAGTTTTCCAGCACTGGATTCACTGGGCAAAGTCGTTTAGAAAAATGGAGTTTTAGCACGGAGTATGATCTCTTTGGAGCCAGAGGATGATGAATGACTTCTTGTAGGCCAGACATGGGCTGCCTGCAACAGATTGGCGGGAGGGAACAGACCCTTGCATTTAACTTTCTTGTATTTTGAGATAATTAATGTACAAATAAAATGGTTCCTTCTGTCAGTGACACACCCAGACACAGTCTGGGATCATGTAAGAAGCACCAGGAGATAAGATCTGGTACTAGTGAGGTGCCACGCTGATACCCAATAGCATATACGGTATTTCCTCATCCACAGGGCATGACTGCACCCCCTTTCACAGCAAATATGCTTCTACTTAGCAATCTGTGCATCACTTGCACTGCAGCTAACTGGAATTGATTCAAATTAATAGTCTTTAATAAACTAAGATGTAATTAGTGCTGAATATGCAAAATACTTAAAAGGCTGTTTTTCATGCCTATTGCTAAAATTAATCCTTAGATTACAGGAAAGTTCTTTCCACTATCCATTTTAAACAGAGGTCAGACTTCAGCTTCTTGTGAAACTTTTGACTGAGGCCAAAGAAGGGCTGGAGAGGGAAGACAATTAGTATACTGTCATAAAATGCAGGTAGCTTCTAACTTTTTCACGAACAGTTAAGGATGACTTTACCTGTAATATAAACATGCAATACATGCACTTTTTCCTCTTTATGTAAAAGCATTTGGATTTTTTAAATTTTAAGATCTACAGGGGTAATGGTTTGTGACAGCAGTGGAAAAAACTGATCTGAGCCTCTTCTGAAGCCTCCTGGAAGGCCTGAATTTGGGGGAAGGAGGGTAAAGAGGGAGTAAGTACTAGGTATATACGTGTGAGGAAAAAGCTCTTTAACAATCTCTTCAGCTTTTTGATGTCTCTAAGATTAGACTCCCTTTTTCCTAGTTTCTCTTGTTTTTCTCCTTTACAGTGTCTTTTAATTTTGCAAGATTTACTTTAAGGCAAGATCAATCAATTAATGTCTTAGTATTGAAATAATCAGTCTACTGACAATTTAAAATGTTAAGGCAAAAGCCTGTTGAGACAGTATGGTCATACTGAAATATTGTGGAGGAATCTTCTCCTTAACACGCTTTTATTTTTAAACAGCTGAAAGACATACATGCATACTATCAATGTCTTCTCAAGTGCATTTATTCTACTACTCCCACATAAAAAGTAGGGAGGGAGATCTTATTTTAAAACCATTACATAGATTTAACTATTGAATTCGGGTTGCCAGAGAGATCATTTAAGAAGAAAAACCACTGCCTCTCAACAGCAAGATAATGCCATGGGGAATGGATGATTATCCATGAGACAATTTTGTTGCTGAGTATTGTAAATCTCAGCTGCTTTTCCTTCCAAACCCAGTACCTTGGGGTATAAGCTTATTGTAATATATCCTCCACTGTGCATTCAAGCTAAAACACTAGAGTATAAGCTATTACTTAAAAACGCATCTTGTTTTCTCAGTTTTCAGTGCTGATAGGTTGCGTAATTTGTAAGACAAAACTGAGAGGCTCTTTAAAAAAGAAACCCAGATCATAACACACATGCAATGAAGTTGTAGTACCCAACTCAGATTTTTACTTCTGGGGATAACTCAGAACACTGAAGTAGCCTCCTTGACGCTGCAATTCACTCCTGGTTCCCCTTACTTAAGCCCTTAGTTAACATCAGAACAGGGACAGACTATTACTGTTAAAGGTTAAGGGTGTTCTTGAGGATTTAAGCGTAAGAAAATTTGGTGTCTCTATCACAAACAGAACATTAAAACATTTAAACCGTCTGGAATCCTCAAAAAAGTCCAGCATCAGAAATATTTTAAACTAGATATTTAACAGGATATATTCTAGGAAGAAAAATTATTTACCGTGTTGTAATTTCTTTATTATGACCTCAAAGCTAACTGAGAAAAGGGGCGAAATTTTGCTGCTACAGCCTAACCTTCTGGCTACAGCTTGCAAGTTCTCCTGTTCTTCAGAGCGCTTTGCTGTGGGAACATAGAAATGTAGCCTTCTCTTTCCCTCGCAACTGTTGCCCTGCTCCCACAGGCAACGCCTCTTTATTCTTTAACCTCCAACTGAACTAGGGATGCGAATATGACAAGCAAAAGTAGCATTCTAATCCTGCATCGACTGTGTTGGCTTTTTTAAGAAAGGCGAAGTGAAAATAGTTTTTTTTAAATCAAAACTCTGCAAAACCAAAGCAAACGGTGATTTATCTAGTATCTGGTTATTTGCAAAATTTGATGGTGAAAATTTTCTTTTCCCTTTGGAAATGTGTTTTTAGCTGCTGACAAAGAACTGGAAAAAACTAGACCCAGGGCAATAGCAAGACAATTCTGATGTCCTCCAATCGTGACCTCAATAGCAATACATGAACCCAAACTCAAGTTGATTTTGCTATAAGAAAGCTATACCTGAGTGATCAGTCTTTGTTGTTGTTCTTTCCACAACTACTTGGAAGAGTATTTCCACTGTTTAATGAGCTATAGGATGTTTGGTTACTTTATCCACACCTGCCTTAGCAACAAGCAGAAAGTTGTTATCCTCTATGTGAAATCTAAAAATAGTTGTTTCTCAAAAAAAAAAAAAAAGCTAGAAATTTTCTGAGCAAAACTCACCCTCATGAAAATCTACCTGTCAAGTTTGTGTGCGAGGTATCCTTTCTTAGAAAAATCTTGTAGGTAGTGCTTAATATATGACATGCAGGGAAGACAGACAATAACCTGCCATGCTGTTTCTTCTTTTTCTCTCTTTTCCTTTCCTTTTTTTTTTTTTTCTGTGTAGCTTTCTGTTGATTTTTCAATTATTTTTTTTAATAGGGTTTAACAGCCTACAGCACAAGATTCTTAGTGCTATGGAAGCATGGGCTTCTGAGGATAACATATTTTATTCAGTAGAGGCAACAGAGCTGTCAGTTCCTGGAGAACTTGATAATTCTCTGCTATTCTTTTAGTCTTGCTGTCCTTACAAATTACTTTTTTGGTGACTTAATCACTCCCATCCTGAAATATCAACATTGACCAAAAACTGAAATCTCAGTACAAGCAGCTATTTTTTCTCCTTTGGAACAGTAATAAGGCTTTGACATAACTTGACTGGAAAAAAAAAATCTGAATGTTTTTAGTAAAAGATTAAAAAAATTGGAATTTTAGGTTCCTTTATCAACTGTTTTCCTTATTTACATGAAAGGTGATTTCTGTACGGTTCTGGGAGAGATGGGTCTTTACAGAGGCCAGTGAAGCCATACTTACCCAGAGCCTGGGTGACCAAGAGTGAATACTTGATGTTCATAGACAGAGAAGGATCTATCAAATTCGAGGATGCTTTTTGTGAAAACTTGTATGAAACTTGCAGTTCAAGGCTATGATATTACAAGGGAAAGAGAAAGAATGAGAGGTTTTATTGGCTTCTCTCTCTTCCACCCACACAGCAAAGGAAATGTGTGTGTGTACATAAATAGGTATGTGTGTGCACTGAAAATAATATGCAGCTGTGACAGTGACCCGTTTTACAAAAATTATAGTTAAACACCCAGTGAGTTTTGAGAGGGCATTTTGAGAGGGTTATAATCTCAAAAAGATTACATTAAGGTAGCTGAATTGTCTGGTTTGAGATCTACAAGTTGGACTTAAATATGGGTATATCAATATGTTTATTTCACTACCAGGCCAGCTGAAGTGGTCTGAGACTTTCAAGACTTGCCTGGTTTATTATTCATGTAGTTTTCATGAGTTTTACTATCATTAGTAGTAGTTTCATTGATTTTATTGCACAATAAGACAGTCTGACAAATCAAAGTCCAAAACCTGGTATAATCGATGCTACAATACTGGTGCACTCTGCTGCATTCAGTGATGGTAGCATTATGGAATAAATCCACTTTACTCAAGGAGATAAGCCCCTTGTCCTAACACAAGAGGTACAAATACTTAATAATATACCAGCATTTGGAAAAGTTCTGCTGCCACCTGCTAATGTAAAATGAGCTGTGTATGACAGAAACAGGCTCCTACTATGTAAAAATAATGAAATTATTTGCTTTTACTGTTCTGGAAAGTAGCAGCATCCTCCCACTAAGGAATGTGGAGCATAGTCCACTAAGTATTTGTCTTGCCCCGTCTCTAACATTGTTTAAGTTTGGGGAGGGAAGGAAGGAAAAGCTTAACTTTATCCAACTGTTCACACACTCCTGCAAGACAACAAATGCAAAGCTACAACCATATGTTAAGATGATGTTTTTAAGTCTGTTTATATTGGTTTCTAGAACACATAAGGCAACCAAGTTAAAAACGTTTTGTCGAAGAAATTTTATCTGAACAATGAACCCTACATGATCACAGAATTAAAGCAAGTGCAAAGAGATACATGCAGGAGGTCCTTCAGAGAAGTGTCATGAGTCCCATGAGCTGTGGTTCGTTTACTTTTGGTTTCTTGGTTGTGAGGCCATGTACAGTGCTATTAGACAGTAGATAGTCCCGCCTATTGTTAGAGCCATAGTGGTCCGATAAAGCAGTTTATCTGGAACTCCTCGTTTCAGGTGTACTGGCAGCCCATCTGCTTTCTGTGGGAAGAGTTTAAAAAGAAAGCAAACAAAAAAAGAAATGAACACCCATACCAAGGCCACAAGGGACAAGCTACCTCAGGTAAATTAAGAGACTTCCATGAGGGAAACCTCCTGGCAAACAGGCTATCTACAATCAAGAGTATTCTGCATTTTTCATTTAGCAAGACAAACACAAAGGCAAGTTAATTTTATTAGCCAAAGCTGTTAAGTGCAGGCAGAAAGAACAGATCTTGAAATAGTTTTAGAGGACCTGGATGGAAAAAGTGTCACTAACAAAAGTATGTGAAAAGATATGTATAAAAGGTTATTCACCAAGTCAGACTGACACATTCCAAATGCATGTAGCATGTAAGAGAGAAAAGGGTACATCATATAACGCACGTTCTTGATTTTTAAAAAAAGAAGCTTAACTGATTTGTTTTATGAAGAGTCCTAGTATGCTTAGAAATTGCATAGCTAACAAACTGGCTTTGAAAACTTTATTGTGTTCTTCTATACTGCATTATAAACAGCTTCAGTAATATTCAAATTATTATATACAAAACTGCTTTGCTCCTCCAGATCTGCTTTGCAGCATATGCTTGGATTCCCAAGTGTTTCTAATAGCCAAATAATACAATAAGCATCTTCTGAAGCCAGTTAAAAGATAGCCAATATACTAGACTTTCTACTTTCTATATTTATCTCCTATACAAGGCATATATACCTTGTAGTATAGTAAAATATACAGGTTATCCTGTACACTTTCTTAACTACACTTTACAAAATTTTGGTACTGCAGAATGACAAAATTAGTTAATCACATTACAATAAGGACAAATATGTCCCACTGTTCAGTTTTCTTTATGTTACTCTCAAAGTTGTTACCTGAAAAAGTTTCTGTAGGTCTGGCACCTTGTTTTTACCCAAGAAAGAATCAGTTGCTGGTAAATCTGAAGCAAGTTTACTTGTTGTCCCAAAACTCAGAGGTGGGGATTCAGTGGAAACTATTGGTTTGAGTCCCTGCATAAATAAAGATTAAAATATCAAGGTATATAACACTTGCAAATGTACCGTCAAGTCAGGCAGGCACACTGCCAGTCATTGCATGGATATATTACAAAGTATATTTATCTGGTATGAAGACCTGTGACAATGAACTAAAGACACATTGTTGGCCCACTCATTTTTCAGCTACAACTTTGGGTCAGGGCTCAGCAAGGGTAAGAGAAGCCTCCCTTCTGATTTCTTCACAACGTAAACCGATAGCTATCGTAAGTTTTTTTTCTGTGCTGGTACTCATTCCAAATTGTTGCTTGTTTTTTACACATAGTCAGGCTCTATCTGAGTAGTAGGATTAGAAGCAAGAAATCCCTGATGCTTGGGTCAGAGTGAGGAGACTTCAATGAACTCTCCTGAATGCTGCAAGCAGGAGCTAACTTTTTCAGGAGCGGTCTCTGAAATTACTTCAACAGTTCCTAGATGATCGCAATTCCTGCTTCTTGTGATCATGTCCACTTTATTTCATGAGCTCTCTGCAGTGTATAAAACTGTAAATACTGAGAGCTGGAGTAAGCGGCAACGTACTTCAGACAGTTCCATGATAAAGATACTTCTTTCATCGTTTTCAAACTCACAGATGGGGAGCTTAAAAATGTAATTAGCAACCTGTATCACTTATTAGCGCTGAAACTCCTGCCTCTACAAGATACCACCTGGATGCAAGACACATTGTATAAATTACTATTAGAATAGGGAAATCAGTCATGTTAATAACTGCAAGTTACTGCATACTTTTTCAGGCTTTAGAAATGCATTCCTGTTTAGATCTCCCTTCTGTGGGAGTAATGGGAGATTTAAACCTAACTGCATCATGAAATCAAAGGAAAACATTTCAGAAAACTCATATAATCATTAGTGTATTGTTGTAAATGACTTCCAAAGCAGCACGGCACCAGTTAAGAACATCACATAGCAATTTAAGTAAAAACCATTGATGTGGTTCGTTGGCTTCAGGGAAAAGTACAACAGAACCTGCTGCAGAAGAGACAGTTCAGTTTGCCTAATGCAGATATTGCACTAATCAGGGTCCCTCACCCCAACATGAAATTCCACTTGAATTCCATCCATGAATTGTGAATCTTGTGGTCTGCTCCAGCCAAGCACAGTTAAATTAGTGTAACTGTGTGGCTGTTCCAACTGGGTATTTGTGTTTATTGAGAGAAAGTGGGAAGTGCTTTATCTCACACCCAGCTGCTTGCTAAACTTGGTGTGGATGAAGAGGAATCCTCTGTATTGCACATCAGAATTTCAGCGCATCATTTTTTAAGGAAGTGATCAAGGCATCTTAAATGACCCTTAATTGCCACTTGTATTTAACATGACTAAAACTGCAGATTTGTTTAGTAACATCAGTGTATCACTACACTCAAGATAGTACTGAGGAACAAATGCCTCTACACATTTGACGTGCTTCTTAAGAAAGTGTTTCACATTGATATTTCCTCTTCTAATAGTAAGGTCTTAATCTTAGATTTCTAATCATGTTAACAGGAATTTGTTCCAATTCTTGGACAAAGTACAGTAGATGTACTTGTGCAGAAAAATCAGCATGCTACAGCAATGATTTTGTGATATGCTCAAGTCCTCAATTAAAGCTCAGGACATGTAGCTAATCCAAACCAAACAAAACTCTCTGCAAAGTGTGTTTGTTTTCCTGTCGGAGGGTTGAAGGTTTTAGGACCTGATCTATCTGTTGGTTGGCCAATATACTCAAAGTTAAAACAACCTTATGCTTTCCTATCATGAACAGGTAAGGACCAAAATGAAAAGGGGAAACAGGAAAGACAGTTAAGCTAAACATTATTATTTCAGAACATGCTATGAGGTAACTTTTATGATCTTGCTGAACCTACACACTTCTAATATAAATACCAGGTCCTTCATAGTAGAACATACCTCACTGTATGAGGTAAAAAATATTTGTTAACACAAACACATGGATGCTTTTAGGTAGGAACACTTAAAGCTTTGTTTGTATTGGAATGACACACAAGTAAAAGTGGCTTTGTGTAAATTTAAGTACTATCTACATCATAAAAGGTTAACTGTCATAGTTTCTCAAAGAACTCCAAGCAATTCTAATGAACTGTCCCGGCTAAAAGAGGTGGGATTGTTCAGCCTGGAGAAGAGAAGGCTCCTGGAAGACCTTATAGCAGCCTTCCAGTACCTAAAGAGGGCCTACGGGAGAGATGGGGAGGGACTCTTTATCAGGGAGTATAGTGACAGGACAACGGGTAATGGTTTTAAAATGAAAGAAGGTAGATTTAGACTAGATATTAGGAAGAAATTCTTTACTGTGAAGGTGGTGAGACACTGGAACAGGTTGCCCAGAGAAGTTGTGGATGCCCCATCCCTGGAGGTGTTCAAGGGTAGGCTGAATGGGGCTTTGAGCAGCCTGGTCTAGTGGGAGGTGTCCCTGTCCAAGCAGAGGGGTTGGAACTCAATGATCTTTAAGGTCCCTTCCAAACCAAAACATTCTATAAATTCATAACAGATAAAATCAAAAGATCTGTGGTTTGTGGGCCTTTTAAATTGCTACAAGCAAAATAAGTTGCATCAAGTGAAGTTAAGGTAGTATGACTAAATTTCTACTAGGATCACAGTCAGCATTGAACCAGGGAAAAGTTCATATAGTCATCTTTACCTGATGGCACTTGAAATTGGTGTCACTATCTGTACTTAAAACTTAAGCCAACTCTGAATTAATAGTTTTTATTGATTCTGAAAGGGTTATCAGACATTGGAATGGGCTGCCCAGGGAGGTGGTTGAGGCACCATTCCTGGAGGTATTCAAGAGA
>JAOTQQ010000023.1:25992066-26039779 GCA_026546715.1 Gallinago undulata
CCCTGGAGACATTCAAGGTGAGGCTTGATGAGGCCCTGGGCAACCTGGTCTAGTTGGGGGTGTCCCTGCTGACTGCGTGAGGGGGTCGGACTGGATGACCTTTGGAAGTCCCTTGCAGCCTGGATGATTCTGATTCATGCCTGTATTGAGGTAGCTGAATCAAGCCCTAGGCGTTGCTGAAGAACAAGCCTGGAAACTTAGAAGTTGTGTTGGTTGGAATTTGGGGCAGATGCCCTGATGAGTCACCTGTGGCCTTTGGGAAGGAAAATGAGACAGCTGGGGACTTCTGCAGAGCCACTGAAGGCAGGACATGTAGCCTTGCCTGTGCATATAGAGGAAGTGTTAAGCCTGGAGGTGTAATTAGGTGAGACTTAACCACAGTAAGTTAGTGCCCTGCAATTAGGGGTTTACTGGATTTGTGGAAAAAAAATATTCAAAAGAGAAATTTCTGGAAATACCAGGTTAAAGAATATTCTTTTCTACCTTAGTGAGAAATAGCTTACTTTTCCATTTTATGTATCTAAGCTCTCAGGGAAAAGAGAGGAGAGTTAGAAACTCCGTACTGCTCTAAGCTTCACGCTTCACAGGAAATAAAGTTACATACAGCATTTTTGAAAATCCTCTCACTTGTTTCCTAATGAATAGGGGAAAAATCAGCTTCTCAGACACTGTTCCAATGCTGCGTGTTAACAACTGACTGCTCTATTGTACTAAACTGCAGTAAATCATGTAGAACCAGGTCTTGCAACAATTGAACATACAAAATTCAGTTACTTTGAACCCTTACATGCAGATTTTTATTTATAAAAAGAATTATTAATCTTTTTAGTCTAATCCTATATGTTCTTCCAAAAGTCCCAGCAACTTCCCCAGTTGATGGTACTGGTTTATAGAAATAATTGAGCTTGCTAACTTAGATAAACATTTGCATAACTCTTTAAAACTTAAAGATGATGCTTAGGTTCTTAAAACACTAAATCTGAAGTCAAAACCTCATCCAGTTAAAATTAATAAACCAGTAGTGTCTTGTGTTCTGTTCACATATAAATCCTTTGATTTGGGGTGAAAATGTGATCAGACCTCTCTGTGAAAATCCTCTTTTCCTAAGCCTTGCAGCACTGGGGAGTGTGATGTGCTCCTATCCTCCCTCAGGACATAGGCAGTCATGGCTCTGCAGTGCGACCAGGTGTTAAAACCTTTGCATTATCGGAGCTTCAGTAACAACTGGAGCATAGCCCCATTACCAGTACAGGGAAGCCAATAAAGCCACTCCAGCCTGAGTTTACCACATAGGATGTTAAACGGCAGCTTGCCATTTGTGGCTGTGCAGAAATAAGCTAAAGATCCTTCAGTACTTTCTGTAATATATCTGAAATGTATTGGAGAGGACTCTGGCTTCTAGCAAAAAGATTATACTAAACTGGGTTGCAGGTAAGCAGTTGTACACAGCTCTCTCCAGGTGCCTACATAATCGCTGTCAAGACCTAAGTAAATTAGATAGGTGTTCCCTGAGTTCACTGCTGTGCCACTGGCACATGTTGGTATCCGCTTCCAGGAGCAGTAACTTCTCATCCCTTAAATTAATTAAATCATTCCTTCCTAAATCCCACAAGAGACCAGATTATGTTCTGGAATTGGAAATTAAAGCAATCATACCATTATTTCCATTACAAAGCTAAAAATCTCTCATAGTCAGAATGAGTCTTTCTCTGCCTTCATTTTACAAAGGTATAATATTCGTCATGATGGTATCTTTCAGTGATGACTTCAAGATGTAAACACTGACGGTCTGGGTCAGGTACAAATACTTGCAACAAAATCCACCAGAATATTCCAGCAGATTGATCAATTCTTAACAAAACATCTGAGAATCTGGTTCTTGAGGTCAAAGAGCTGCATAAGAAAATATTTTTCTTTCTTTCACACTGTAAAAATATACATTTGTGTACAGTATGTATGCTGTGCTGTTCTCTGGTCTAAGTTGCTATAGCTTCATTTTCTGCAATTACTGACTTCATGATTTTTTTTTTTAACTTTTCTTTTGTATTTCAACACATTTCTGTTTCTCTGCTGGCAACTGCAGATCCTACTTACATGCAGACCTGCCCCCACATTTTAAGTCAAGTGTCACTAAAGTCACAGTTCCTGAGTCACTTCTTGGAAAGCTGCAATATGTTCACTAATTGTTCTTTTCCTGCTAATTACAGGAGGGGAAGGTGGACTCCTCACACTGCCCTGGCAGGAGGGGAGGAGTGGGATTCAGAAGAGTGGTTCGCCAGTGGTATCTCTCTATAATGTGTGCCAGACCCATAATGAAATTGCAGTTGAAAAAGATTTATTCCTTTGCCATCATGAGGTGTGTTAGAAAGTACTGCTGGTGGACTTGAAGCACTCAAACAGTCATGTCACACTGAAATGCAAACAGCAAGAGGGCCACTTGCGTTGCTGTAGTGGCCACTACCTCTCTGACTCAGCTACTGATGTACCTGCAGGATGTAAAGCTAATCAACCGATGTTAGCGATTTAGACATCCCCTAATTTCCCTGCTTCCTGTTGCGATAAACTGTGGAACGGCGCTGCTGAGGCTGGAGTGACTTTGGCACAACTTTGCCATCAGGTTAGGACAGGCTTCAGTCTGGATATAGTAGAAAACCAGAATTTCTCAATATCAATGACAAACCAGATCTTTACTAGAAATGCTGGCTAAGAAACAAATTATTAGTGCTGTCTGTAGAGCGATGCAAACTTATTCTGATAAAGATCTTTGAATTTTCAGTACAACTAGTTTTTTGCATGTTAAGCTGCCCAGGCAAGTTTATAGATGTGCCTTTTAGCTGCAAGAGCCAGAATAAAATAGATTGCTCATTTCAGGTTCTAAATCACGTTTTCCTTTAATCTATGGGGGTTTTGGTTTGTGTTTGTTTTTTAACCATTGCACAAACGGGGCAGGAGATGTCAGTGATATTGAAATTGTAATGAAAAGAAATGTGTACATGTCTTTTTAGAAATGCTTAATATCATTTAATGAGACACACTGTTGTGTTGCACTTCAATGAATATGATGTTGCTCTGGTTCTCAAAGGTGGGAAACTATAGTGACAGTCACAAAGCTTGTTTCAAAAGGCTCCTGCCCTTAGCAGAAAGTCTCTGCTCAAAGACTGCAGCATCCCACTGGAGGAGTTTCTTTGTGTCTGGGGGCTTGGAATTTTTATTATTATTATTTCTATTTATTTGTTTGTATATTGTGTTGTGGTCTCATCCTGAAGAGCATAAAGCATGACCTTGCGATCATGTTGTTTTCTTAATTTTCTGAAGGGTATTGTTATCAGATGATCAACACATTTTTCCCCTTAGCCGGTTTAAATGTGACTTTCTCTCTTTCTTTCTTTTTTAGAAATTTCATCTGTTTAAACATTTGTGCTGCCAAACAAACTTCAACCTGGGAACAGACATCTCATGTTTGCAGTGCCTTGTTTGTTTGATTTCTTTCCTCCTATAGTTATATCTTTAATTTTGAGATCTGTCTTTAATTCATCACTGAATTAATTATGTCACTGGTTTTCTGCATCTTCCACCTAACGCTGTTTGTAATTCATATATTAAATTTTTTTTTCTTCAAAAGAGAAGAAGAATTTTTAGAGAAGCTTTAAAAAACCACAACAAACCAAAAGAGCCCAAAAAATTAACCAAAAGAACCCCAGAATGCAAGTACTGATTAAAAACATAGGATTGAAGTCTTGTGCTCCTGACTTCCAGTTTGCCAGGAGCCATACTGGGAGACCTGCTTTTGAGTGTTCTATTCAAGAAGTGATGCATTCATCCTCTCTTTCTCTTCTTAGTCCCAAGCATCTTGTGCCTCTTTGAGGAGGATGGTGAGGAGTTTCCCACTCAGCCTGGGCTGTGGGCACCTATTAAAAGATATGTACAGTTGCCATGGCTTGGGTCCTGGCAGAAATTAGGGATGTGGCAGAGCTTGGTGCTCTCTTACTATTTCCAAAGATTATCTGGAAAATACTCCTTACAATCTCCTTGTCTCTCAAGTTCAACATTTCAGTGACTTCACGGAATGTGAAAAATACTCAGCTGCTGCCAAATATGTAACCAGATTGTCTACTCATACAGCTGATTTTTGCAGCCTCTTACATTTCCATTATCCCTAGAGGATAGCAGAGGCAGGAAGACAAGCTTGTGGAGCTGTGATTACTAACTGCATGCTTCTTGGCAGCTTTGTGGGAGGGAACTGTCCCAGTATTCCTCTTCCTCCAGACCTCCAGAGAGGTCTGGCAGACCAGTTACCAACCTGAATCGTGCAGTTTTCCATCCATACTGGGGGCGGAGTAATTAGATGTCTTCCTTTCATGGGGTTGGACCTTTAAAGATTCAATCTAATGCTGAATTTTATAATCACGTAACCAAGTTCTCTTACTTTCCCCAAGGCTGTGATTCCTGTAGGTTAACTCAATAGTATCAATAGAGTTACTATGAATTTACAGTGGTGTGACTGAGAAATAATCATGGCCCTGTATTTCTGAGTCTCTGTAAGCAATGAAAAAGTATTAATTTGTTTGCCGACAATGATGGTCTGCCTAGTGCTCCCATAGTCACCATAGTTAAGGAATTCTTACCATGTAGATAATAAATTCCATTGAAAGGAATCTGCATTGCAGAAACTGTGACCACTTAGGTCAACTGGTTCAAGAGAAAGGTATTCTGAATAACAGAAAAATTATGTCTCATAGACAAATTGCTTGGCACAACTGTTTGTGGGCATTAGATTCTTTGCCTGTTTTGTTGACATAAAAGGAATCAATCCTCTCTGTCTCCTACAACTGGAGAAATAATTTCATAGTAAAAAAGAAAATAGCTCTTGGGTTCCTTAAACCTCACAGGACAAATTTCAGCCTAGCATGAACTTTTACTACCTTAGAAGAGATGCTGGTAATGGAAATAGTGATAGAGAAAACTTTAGAGTTATGAATGGTGACATGATGAATTCGCTGTGCCTCGAGGTTTAGCACTTGGAAGGGACTACAAGACTGGTGTGTCTGAAATAGCAGCATTACATTTTGCTGTTCAGAACAGCAGACTCCAACAGAAAGTGAGTACTTCAATTTAATACACAATTCTAGAAAGATTATGAAGAACTGTATTTACTTCTGTCCTCTCTGGTGGGCAAATAATTTTGATGAAAGTGTAACGAGGTTTCCCAGTGTTTGTAGGGAACAGCTCACCCCTGAACAATGAAGTTCTTGAACTGTGCACTGCATTCAGAAATGCATTTAAATTTGTTAAGAATTAATACAGCAGCAAAAATTGTTTTGTCCTCGTGATAATTACATCATAGAAATCTGTGGGTGAATAAGAAACCTGCTCAGTGGCACAGTTCATCCCATAAAAAAAAAAAAGGCTTAAATTACAGGTCAATACTTTCATTTTTATATTTTGATGTATGAAGAAAACTGTAAAAGACCTTTTAAAAATTACTGGTCACCTTTAGTCACAATTGCTATTAAGCAGCGTACCTCTTCAAGTTTTAAAGGCAGAACTAACATAAACTTAACATGTTTTATTCTTTATAAACTGTATTAAGCTTGCTAAAGAGCTTCAGTAAAATGTCAGATTAAATAGTCCAGACTCTGTGCCATCCAGATTCCACGCTACAGAAGACAGCACTATGCCCCTGCCCAAACTCTACCTCCTCCTGTTTCCCCCATCACAACAGATCACTGTGCTATATTCAATCATTTATTATCTCTTCTAAACAGAAACAGGTTGATATCCAAATACATGATTCATGTTCAGAAGAAAATATTCATCAATTGTAAATAACCTTTCTCATCCCAAAATGTTGGGCAACTACCAAAGAGGAATCCAAACAAAACATGAAATCTCCACAAAATATTCATTAAAAATTTCATATTCTGAAAGGTTTGACAGTCACTATAGATAGGGAGGGGGAAATTGCAATAAAAATATCCTATCACAGTGTACTATTTTCAACTGTTTTCATGGACAAATCTGTAAGGAGTTGATGTTATGAATAATTATTGTAAGAACTCATATACAAGTTGGAGGGTCTTTGCCTGTACTGTACATTGTGTCTTCCAGTTGGTGTTCATGAGACCAGACGGCATTCAGGACCTTGGTTAGAACTGAGACCTACAGTGGAGGGCTAGGATGTTGATCACTGCTTATTCACAGACCCAGCCAGTCCTCAAAGGGATATGAGTCTTCATCTGGGAAGAAGACCAGAACTTCTGGAAGCTGATCTGAGGAACATGCATGAGCAGGCCTCTTCTGTCTTGGAGTATATGTGATTTAGCAGCAGGAACTCTGCTTGTTTTATCTCTGATGTCTTCTGGACATTTTATGTACACAGATGTTTGTACTTTGACCTGGCTGCTAGTTGTTATTCTGGTGAAATTCAGGAACTGGCTTCGGTGAAAATAGTCCTGAATAACTTGCTGCCTAGTTTTAGGGCTTTTTGGTTTTGTATGTGGGGTTTGAATTTGTTAGGGGATTTCCTCTCATTGCTGTTGATATGCATTAGTTTAAAAACTCTTACAGATCCCTAAAGAGAACATAGCTGTAATGGTATGAAAGAGGGTTATTCCAGTATAGCTTATTCTTGTGCTTAAAAGAATAGGAAAACCAGCACACTGTATACAAGTGAGCCCAAGAATCATTCCTTCTTTCTATTGGCCATGAAATATTTTCTGAGTTGTATGGCAGAGCCACTGGATCAAGGAATCTAAGTTGTTTCAAAGAGCATATTGTAAAAGACATATTCTACCTGAAGAGCAAGAATTTGTGTTTTCCCCTAGCAGTTCTCTTTATTGCCAATTCCCTAGTTCAGCTGGATAGCTTTGAGGAAGAGAGGGAAATGGAAATGTTCAACTTTGGCTGTATGTGTTTGTGTGTCAGTCTCAGCTATCTTCTGTATTCCTGCCTCCCGGTGGAGCTTCATAAGGAGAAGAGGGCTGATGCGCCCTGCTTTTTTTGTTAATATTGAAATATAAATGATAAGAATAACTTGTTGTGAAGCACATAAAATATTCCTTGGCGTTCAAGACAATACTGTAGAATATTAAAACTCAGATACTTGCAAACTGTTAATCTCGGGTATCCAGATTTTACAGGTTTCTATCCCTAGCTGTAACCAAGGCCCAAGCTGCAAAAGGGTCTAGTTGTACGGGTTAAAGAATAGTGAGAGGCTCATTTGATAAATAGGCACATTTGATCAATAAGTTGCGCTTTGGTGTTGCCTGCCCATAATCATCCAATCCCCAGAAAAACTGAACTGAACAGATGCTGAGTCCTCGACTTAAATTAATTCTGCTCAGCTGAATGTACTGTACTCTACTTAAATATGTCATTAAGCACCTTTGACAGCCTTTTAGCGGGTGTTTAGCATGAAAAATAGATCAGTTGAGAGAAAGGGAGAGATAAAGAGTAAATCCAGTGCAGTGTGTTTAATGTCTAGTTAGTATTACTGTGTTCAAGCCCAAAATGGCTTCATTTAGGAGCGCTGCAGATCTATGCAATACTCCAGTGTGCTTCCAACTGCTCTGATACGCGCCCTCCCTTACATCAAAGATAACAAATGTATATAATGATCTCACCTTAGGCCTATTAGAGTCAACCACAAAATTCATACTGACTTTAATGGAAGCAAGATGCCATCGAAGTCTTCTCTAAAACTGGCAAACAAAAGGGGGCACAAAACAGAATCTTAGAGCTGTGGGCTTTTTTGCCATTAGGATGTGATTTGCAAAATAAATGGGTAGCTATAACAAAAGCTCTAGATGGGCAATTTTTCTTTTTTTTTTTTTAATTAGGAAATGTGATCTTTGTTACTGATATTATTATCAAAAACTGTGAGAGTTATGCCTGTGGAGTGAGAGAAATGCATTCCTTACACATGTAATCTTCAGTAGTACATGAATAATAAATCCTACTTTACTATCCCTCCCTCCCTCTCTCCATTAAACCTGTAGCATTATTTCCATTTGCAATAGAATGGTTTTCATTAAAGCAAATTCAGTCAGAAGAAAACAACAGGTTTATACAGATCTGGCTTGTTTTGCACCAAAAAAAAAAGTCCTTAATTCAATTGTATGATTTATGGGAAATGAAATTATGTATGGTGTCAAAGCAGTGCCATATGGTAGGTTATAGCATCTACCTATATAATAGTATGATACTTATTGAAAAACCATTATCAAATATCTCTTTTTTTACTGCCCACTCAAATAGTAACTTGTTGCCAGCCATAAGCACCATTTCTCTCTTCCCATTGATTTAGTGGCATTCTTACAACTTTAAGATTTAGATTGAACATCTAAATCTGCACACTACTGATAATTCAGCAATTAACTTTAAGCTCTTGTTTAAATCAAATTTTATGAAAATAGTGACATATTTAACTAAGAGTCTCTTGAGAGATCTGACTCACAGAGTCAATAAAAAAGCCAACGTTATTTCTGATGCCAAGAGAAGATGATTTTTCTCTTATGAGAGGGTTGGGATTTTTTTTCTGATTTGTAAAGAAGTTGATATGGAAGCATCTATTGCAGATTGCACTTAGCTTCTGTTTCATTAGAGGCAGCTAAAATTTTCAGTTTCTTATGATAATAAACACTGAATTTCATATTCTTGTAAACTTAAAAAAAAAAATCTCACACAATGTCTGTTACAAAATGGAAGTTACCTAGGGTTTTAATAAATATAATCATGAGTATTGACATGGAAAAATGTTTTTCTTTAGTGACTAAGTGACATCAATAAGAATTCTGTTTCTGCTACAAATTCATTAATGAAGTTTTGCAAGCTATGCTGTGTCTTTGCATTAGTGTTTTAAAAAAAAAAGTGCATGCACTCTCTTAACTGCCTGTAAGCCAGTCCAATCAATGTGTGGTTGTATTAGCTGGCATGTTCCTTCATGGTAGATGAAAGTAACTTTGTACAGACTATGTATTATTTTTGAGCTGCAAAACAAGTCCATGCACTACTAAAGTACTCTGTAGCAGTGAGCTACTCTCAGTGTAAGTAGGAGTGTAGGCTGATAAGAAATGATCACTTGCATTATTTTTTTTAACTCTTTGCCCGGCTTATGTGCATGCATCCTGTTCATGCATTGTAGAAAAGTTTTACTATTGGGGAGACAGGTTCCCACATGGACTCGTAAACTTGAACTGCTGAATGTTTCCTGTGCTCCCTGATTACCCATGCCAAAAGAAACTCTAGGCTCAGCCCCTTTGTGTTGGGCAGGTCCTGTAAGTGTGGCCCAAGAATGGGAAATTCTAAATGCCTTTTTCTTTCTGTTGTGTCATCATGTGGGTGAGCCTTCATGAAAGCTCTACAAGGAGCTGAGCACCTTTTATTAAGGTCCAAGCAACTCTCTTCTCCAACGATTTTGTTGATTTCAAGATGATATTTCTATCTGGAAGATCTTAAACACAGTTCCACCAATAATAGATCTTCCTTTATACCTCTGAACTGTCAGTTTAATCCTTGAGCAAGTAATTTAGGAAGATTTGTCCTCAGTATTGGTGTCTTTTGTGAAAAAGTTTGGGGTGGGTTTTTTTTATTTTGTTTTGGGGTTGGTTTTTTTTTTGGTAGATTCAGGCTTTTATTACCTAGAGAAGATACTGGGTTGGAACCTTTGAAACCAAGTTCTCTGGATGCAAAATAAGATGTTGCACAACAGCTGCACAGGAAGTTCCCTTATTCTGCCACTTTCTGGGGTGATAAGGTTCTCGGAGCTTTTTGAAGCTTTCATCTTGGCTCTGCAATAGTGGGAAAAGAACATTGATGGTGAAGAGTTTTTGCATCTGATGCAAGAATCCTTGAGGATTTGTCCTAAAACCTCTCAAGTAATTTGAACAGCCAGAGTTCTGCCACTGGCTGAAGAAAACATTTGAGCTTTGAAAAGCTTATAGAGAATTAAAAATGAAAATTCAGAAATAAAATTCTCTGATAGCACACTCCCATTCCCTTTGTCCAATGAATTCTACATACGAGAAAGAAGAATTGCCTATGAAGAAAATGTGAAACTTTTTGTATTAACCCTAATGAAAAAAAATGTATTTCATCATTGCAGTTTCTTCTAAATACAGTAAGAAAATTGTATAGATACAATTGTATAGATACATCTGATGATGCTAAAGTGAAAAAGCCAGTAAGAGGGTGCAGCCCGGACCTCTCTAGGCACCATATTGGTAATACCACAAAAGGTCCTCGGGCAGCCCTGCTCCCGTTGCTTCATCTCCAGCTCCTGTACTGCTGTACACTGTGGGGGCAGTAGGTGATCCTGGACCAGGGAACTAGTCTATGCTTTAAAATGTTCCTTTACAGTCTATTGTTTTCTTGGCTGTTTTTTGGAGGAGTATGAGGAGGAATGATGGGCTGCTCAGGAAGGCACAACAAAAAAACCTGTGAAATGAAGTTCTCATGTAATCTGTATCTCTAACAGAAATAATCTATTTTGCAACTTTGATTTAGGTTGCCACAGAAATGTGGTTTCTTTCAAATAACACAAGGAATCTCAGTCTGTTGCTGAATACAGTTCATTTACCAGGTTAAGACAAAGCTCTTGCCTGACTTTTTTTTCTCAACAATGTTGTGGTTGAAACAAGTTTTCCATTATATTTAATCTAGAAAAATGAAGATATTTACATAACTTGAATTTTTTCCCATTCTGTGCACTGTGATAGCACAGAAAATGAACTCTATCCAGCCTTTTGTACATATTACACCAAAGCAAAACATACTGTCAGTCCTGCAACTTGGCACCCAGCCACAGGTAATTGTGCCCATTATCTCTCTCAGCTTGCAGCAGTGACTTCAAACTATGCAAATACAGGAGGAGAACACCGTATCATATCAGGTTGTGCTGTCTGTGGCTATATGAACTGAGTTAGCATGAATAATAAGGCCCAATGATTCAGTACTAAGGTATATAAATGTCATTCTTTATTTAGCTGGTCTGTGATGCATGCCTTAGTTGGGAAACTGTAAATAAAGGGTGGTGGTGTTTTTACTATTTTCAGGCTGTCAACCTGAAAGGGCAGGCTGGTACTATGGGCTTTCCTCGTCTGCTTGCTCGTGCTTATGAGAGGCTAATTCTGTATATTCAGGAGCTGCCTGCCTTTTCTATAGGCCATGCCTTCAGATGATGGAGGCGAGGGTCTTTTCCTATCAAGACCCACTTCTTGCTGGATGAGGGTACACTGTAAGCTTCAAAATGTAGGAAATTCCTCTAATGTTGCAGTGCAGACTTAAGCTGAGGAAAAGAGCTTGGAGGCATTTTGTTTAATTGATAATAACTGTGACAAGCTAACTATTTGAGTTAACTGTTCCCTTGCTTTGAAAGTTTAACCTGTTTCATTTACCAAGTAGTGAAACGCAAGAGTAAAACTAACACATCATTTAACTTCTAGAATAGAAGCTTAATAGAATAGAATCAAATAGAATTTAAATTCTATTTGAATTTGGGTCTGTGCTAAGGTAGTGGTATTGTGCCTCTGGAAATAACCAGCTGGATAGAGCTGCTACTTCCAAGGAGGTTCTGCAGACTTCCTTTACAGCTCCTGCAGATGTTCTTGTCAGGAGACAAAATAGATGAAGATTTCTGATTTTTTTGCTTTCAATACATGAATGTGTTGCTGTTTATTGAAGACAACTAAATCACTGTATTGTATGCCAGCTTCGCGTATTTCAGGAATTTGGTGCTCACTTGCCTATTTGATGCAAAGTAGTTGCTGGGGAAATTAAAAGTGCCCTAAATGTAGAAGAAAACTTGACCTAATAGTCCCAGATTTGCTTAAAGGGGGAAAGTCAAGAAGCATGAAGCACCAGGGAAGCTCATCCTCCTTCTAATCAACATGTTTCCCTGAAGCTTGGGATGAAGTGAGATGTTAGCTTGGTAAAGCTCAAGCCGAACACACAAAAATCCAGGATGTGAAACAAATAACAATTCATCATCTTCCTTGCAAGGAAATGATAAAAAGCACTTCTGTCCCGAGGAACCATTCCACAGCAAGATCAATTTGTTTGTAAAGTGTATGAATTGTTTGTGATGGTGTGAACTTTGTATCAACACCTGGAAAGAGCTTCATATTACATCAATATTGATGTATGTTTGTTAGGTTGTTTGTTTGTTTGTTTTTTTTTTTTTTTAGAAGCATCCCTCTCACCAGATGATTTGTAAGCATCTCCTTAAACGCTTCCTGATTCCCAGACGAGCTGCTGGATTTATCTTTACCCAGTCGTAGATGTTTTCTGCTGCATTCAAGCTGGTTCCTCCGGAGGGCGGACGGCTAAGAGACCCCCCTCCGGCCTTACGCCCATCTTGTCGGTGGCGGGCTGGGCTCTCCATCCCCGGCAGCATCCCGCTCCCAGGGCCGACAAAGGAGCCGCCAAGCCCATCGCCAACAGGTGCCGTGCACACGCACAAAACGGGGGACAAACTTCCCCCCCCCCCCCCGTATTATTGCTAGGAGTTTCCTCAGCGGGGGACAAAGCGGCGTTGGGGGCGGGAGGGGAGGCAGCGGAGGAGCGGTGGAAGACACGGCCGCCCGCTTCTTCCAAGGCAGCCCTGGGCTCCCGAGTTTTCGGACAAAGCGGCGGGAGCCCGCGAAACGTGACGAGCTGCGGGGCAGGGCGGGCAGCCCCCTCCTCCGGGAGGTAAGGCACCGGTCGGGGCCGCCGGGCACCCCCACCTCCCCCGGGAATGCCCGCCCCTCCTCGGGCCGCCCCACCTGCGGCCGGGCCCCCTGCCTCCGACCCGCCCCGGGGCCGGTGCGCGGGGGGAGGGAGGGAGGGAGGGAAGCGGTGGGGGCGGTTGTTTAACCTTTTCGCCGCCGGGCGGCTCCGGAAACGGCCGAGGCGGCGGCGGCCCCGTCCCCGTGAGGCGCGGCGCTGTGTCCTGTGCCCGGGCGGGGAGGGGTGGCGCAGGGTGGGGGCGAGCGTAGGGCGGGGGGGCCGCGGGAGCCGCTCCCTCCTTGCCCAGCCCAGCCCGGCCCGGCCCGGTAGAGGCGGCGGCAGGCGGAGGAGGAGAAGAAGAAGGGCGCAGAGCACAGACATGGCGGCCAACATGTACCGAGTGGGAGGTATGTGGGGATGGGGCAGCGCCCGGCCCGGCTCCGAGGGCCACTGCGCCCGGCAGCGGGGACGGGGCCTGGCCGTGGGGAGCCCCACCGAGCCGCGGGCTGCGCGCACCGCGGCGGGGTGAAGAGAGGCTCACCGACCCCCTCCGCCTGCCGCGGCCAGCGCCATGGACCCCAGCGGGGAGGCCAGGCCCGGGCGGCCGGCGGGAGGCGGCAGCAGACCCCAGCGAAGACACCGCCGGGCCATCCGCGGGGCGGAGGGGGAGGACGCAGGTTCCTCCCCCGCCAACCCTGCGCGCCGGGGGGAGGCCGGCCCCCACCGCCGAGGAGGAGAAGGGCAGCGCCGCCCTCCACGGGGAAGACGGGGGGGGGCGGGCGAGAGGCGCCGCCGGCTGCCTGTCCCCCCCTCTACGGCGGGCTGGGCACGGCCTCCCTTCGCGCCTCACCTCCATCCCCGGCGAGCGGCGAAGGGGCCGCCCGGCGGCCCCTCTCCCCCCAACCCCCGGTGCAGCGAGCTGGCCCGGCTGTGAGGCGAGCGAGGGGCGGCCTGCAGGGGCTGTGCGTCCCCGGGCCGGGGCCCTGGCTTGGCACGGCACAGCGCGGTCGCCGCTGCGGCCTGGCGGGGCCGGTCGGCCGGCGCCCCCCCCCCTCGCGGGGTGCCCGTCGGCGCTGCCCTCTCTGCCGTTCCCGTGCCCCGGCGCCCTCCCGTTAACGGCAGAGTTTCGCTGTGGCTTCCCCCGCCTGCCGGGGATAAATAATAAATCCGGCCGTGTCACCGGGGTGTGTGTGTGTGTGTTTTCTGTCACCTTCCCTGCTTTTCCGTCGTGGCCCCGGCGGAGTGCAGTGATACCTGCAGTGACTGCTCGGCGCCGGGCGGGGAGGGGGGCACACCGGCGGTACCAAACACGGCAGGCGTTTCTCTTTCCACCCCTCAGCCTGGCGAAATAGACACTGGTAACTTTCCGCTGCCCTCCCTTGCGGAGCGAACATGGCCGTGTTCCTGGTGCCGCGGCTCAGGTGCCACCCGCTCAAGTTGGGTTTTTCAAGTACCTGGTGCTCAAAACCGGCTTGTCTCCTCCTCTCTCAGCAGCCTGAGGTGAGAGAGAAGATGCAAGGAAATGCGGGCTGCTAGTCGATAGTTTGACTCTCTTTCGGCCTCTGTCTTGAGATGTGCTGATACATCCACAGATCGTCCATCTGCATCCTCCTTCAGTTAGGGCATTTAGATTGTAATCCCATCAGCCTTTACTCATGAAAGTAATCCTGTTCTGAGCAGTGCTGTTGAAATCTGGGCAGGGTGTGCTTCTTAGGTCATCAGTTCTCAGTTTTTTCGTTGTGATCTAAATAAGCAATTGTGAAGAGTATCCAGAGCTCATGTTCTTCCTTTAGGGCTAAATGGTCTACCTGAGGCTCTATTTCAATCTAGCGTGAGAGCACTGCAGAAGAGTTTTATACATCATTATGGTCCCCCCACTCAATTTTTTTAAATAAAGTTTGCATGGTGCAGAAGTCAAATGCAAAGTGTGCCATTTGATGGGTACATTTTCATTTGATGAAAACAAGTTTTGAGGAAAAACATGGAAGGAATGTGCTGTTTATCTGTTCTTTGTATGTTACATGGGAGCAACTTTCTGGGTATGAGTAAACTTCCATATACTCTCTGAAAATGGTCTTATATTAGTGATGCTGCAAGACACTTTTCCCTGGAAGAATCTCACTAACCTCATCACTCTTACTGCTTAATATGGTTTGTATATTACCAAATGGAGATGACAACAAAAGCAAGTATCATAAAATGTACACCACCCTTTGGACACCTGTACTACCACACCACCTGATAGTAACTGTGAGGTAGCATATTTTACAGAAATATTTATCTCTATAATGTAGAAACTCACTGGAACACTTGATTCTTAAATCTTTCCTGATCAATTGTGAGAAATGGCTAGTTTTATATCAAGATTTATGATGTGTGTGGATTACTGAATTAGAACGTAAACTCCAGCACAAGACATTTAACTTTATTTCAGCATGATTGTTGAAGCAGTTATAACCAAATTTAAGAACAAATCATGTTACATCTCAGTATAGAAATACTTGGCTGCCTTGGCATTTGCTAAGAAATCTCAGTTTTTTACAGCTTCTAGGTTTAGAAGAAAATTTTTACACTAATAATGATGTGCTTTTATATGTTACTTATTGACATTTCAATATATTTCCTTTTTCATTGCAGATTATGTTTATTTTGAAAATTCTTCCAGCAATCCGTATCTCATCAGAAGAATTGAAGAACTTAACAAGGTACACAAGTATCTAAGATTCTTGCTTAACCTTTTAAACAGCCAGTAGTGCACTTAAAAATAAATTTCCATCCCATAAGATTTCTGTTGTGGTAGAATTTTCTGTTTTTTTTTTTTTGGTACTTTACTGAGATTTGCCATGTATTTTGTGTATGTTTCAGTTACTGAAATCTGGCTATGTGATATCCTGTAGTTATGCCCTGTTACTTAAGGAAACATGTAGTTGATCATTCCTGGTGAGCAGGAGTACTCCGCTTTAAAAATTTCCAAACGAGTCCTTGAGGAAGTGAATGAAATTGATTCTCTGTGTGGCGATGACACTGTGAATCCACCTGGAATGATAGTGATCACGTAATCTATCTGCTTTTGGATGTATGCGTAAAGAGCTAGTAGGTATCAGTAAGACTTTGCAGTTATCAAATAACATAATATGTGACTTCTGTGGCTGTTTATTGCTCTGCTTATTGGCAGCTGTGAATGAAGGACGAGCGTCTGAATAGAAAGAGACTGTATTCTATGTCTTTTCATGAGTGTATTTTTATAAAGAATGGAGGCTTTTCAGAGTGTCACTTTAGGGAAAGCATGATTACTCTTCTTTGTTCTTGTACTAATAAGAATGGTGGGGAATTTTTATTTTTAGTGTGACATTTTTACTATTCTATCAAGCAGTATTAAAGCTTACTGATAGATTATGTCAAAAGTTAATGATCAAAATGCCTATCGTGATGTAAATGTGATAAGGATTTTTTTTTCCTGTGGTTAGAAAGCAAATTAAAAAATTGGTGACCTGCAAATATTCTTTTTGTTCTTAATGGAACATAAATGCTACTTTGTAGCAGGCATCAACCACATTACCTGTTAGTGCTGTCCAACACACATAACATTCACTGAACTTGTGCGTGACAAATTGTTTTGGACTTTTATTGGAGAATAATATTTTTTATTTACAGTAATTGAAGTGATTCCAATCATGTTCTGAATGTAATGTTTATTATCTTTAAACTGCATTGTTGTAATTTAATCTTGCTCGTGGATGGTCAGAGTCATGTATTGATTTTTTTATTTTTTTTTAAAGAGAGTTTTGAGGATATAGTCCAGATATCTTATTTGTGAATTATGTGCTTTCATGTGTTGAGGGTATTGAGAAAACATGGAGATGTTATGGAAATATGTAATGAAATGTTTTGGTTTTCATTTTACCAGAGATAAGATGCTTTCTTTTCTTTTTGGTAAGAAACTTCATTAAAATATGATACTCTTCAGTGCCACATCTTGAGTTTTAAATAAGTAACTCAATATAATGAACTAATGTTGTACTTTTCATAGCAAGAAAGTGTACAGTTCTTCAAATATTAGTAGATTCTTTATGCTGTCAGGCTAAAGAGCATGATTCCTGTAATGCATCATGAAAACAAATGTGAACTAAATAGCTCTTTTGTCTTACAAGCTGCAGTGAATTTTCAAATAAACCATGCTATATTTAATATAACTGAAATATTACAGTAAATATTTGGAAAAATGCCAGAGTACTTTGAAATACTCATTTCTGTCTAAAGTTGTGTTGTGAAGAAATGTTCAGAAGCTTCTAATATTTCATAAGGATTCTCATGTTGACATAATACTGGCATTGCATCTGTAAAGAGCTGCATAATATATACATTTCTAGCACTCCATACTTATAATCAGTACCTGATCTGAAATTGATGTTGGCCGTGTCAGGAAGTTTTTACTTACTTGGGTAGTTCTGTTGATATCAGCCTGACTGATCAGGTGAAAACTACTAATATGAAGGAAAACTGCAAGCAGAGGGCATTTAATTTGTATTACTCAGCTGAGGAAGGATGCATTCTGACTTGATTTAACTTTCTTTTGTAGACTGCAAATGGAAACGTGGAAGCAAAAGTGGTGTGTTTTTACAGGCGAAGAGATATTTCCAACAGCCTTATAATGCTTGCAGATAAGCATGCTAGTAAGTAGATTGTATAGGACATTCTTTTTCTTTCTGTCACAGCCTATTCAATTTCTGCAGCTACTTAAAACTACATTTCTTTGGTGTGTGAATATATATTTATATTAGGCATTAATTAATATCCAGTGAGATGCTTAGCATTATCTGATACTGGTCCTGCTTCTAGTAGTTGCTTCTGGGACTTAAGTTAAACTATATTAAAGTGGTTGAAAGTCTCTATTTGAAAAAAAAAAATTTTTCCTCTGGAAGATACAGCTTTTATTTTTTTATGTCAAAAGTAAACATGAGGTGTAAGTCAGTTTAAGCTTAAGAGCATTCATAAGGATTTTATTTGACTTTTTTGAGTTAGACATAAATGTGTATTGCTTAATGTAAAGAATGAAATGTATCACTTGAGACTGAAAATCACTGGAGATTGTAAAATAGCTGTTATGTGCATTTATGCTAAATGTAGATATTAATCAGTAAAACAGTAGTAAACATCATGTCATTAATTTTTCAGAAAAGCAGCAAGTTGTAATACAGGAAAAAAGTCCCATTTTCATCATTATCTTAATTTTTCTTAGTAGCTGCCATTTGGTTTATAACTGAAATATGATATTATTCCATAACTTTTTAATTAAAAATATAATTCTGAAGACAAATACAGAACCTAAAATCCTGAGATGTTTGAGAAAATAGTTATTTGCAAAGTACTGCGCTCAATGTTTGTAAATAACTGAAGTGTTTAAATATGTCAACATCTGGTAAATTTCTTGCCATATACTGTTAAATAACAATTTGATTATAAATTATACTGGAGATTTCAAAACTAATATGTAAATAAGTGATATAAGGATTATAAATCTCTGTTCTCTAATTTATTGGGATGAATCTCATTAAAGACATTACTTTATACCATATTTTGTGTGCAGATATATGGTGGAGTAATTAGGCGCTTAAAAAAATACCGAAGAATTTGTTTAATGTCAAATTCTGATAATTTTACTCATGCAAGTGCCGTTAGTGAAGAGAAACATCCTAGAGAAGTGGAGGTGATTTGAGTACATAGTGCTAAGTACTAGTGTGGTTTTTAAAGAAAGAAGACATGTCTTGCTTATGTTCTAAAGGAATGATGTATTTAAATGTTTTTCTTATGTAGTTGGCTGCGCTTTATGATTATTGGTGACTTATTTTATGGCAGTCTGCCCCCACAATCGCTACAGCCTTTTGAGTTCTTCCTTATGAAATGTATAGAAACAAGATAAGTTTTAGTGAACTTCACTAAGAACATTTCCAGCACATATTTTTATTTTTCTTTTCTAATGGAGGAGGCAGGGAAGGGTGAAAAGGATAATGATCTTAGTGCAAATACTTCTTAAATTTATTTATTAATTTGTTTTTTAAAACATGAATGTTGTAGATTTTTTTTTGTTGTTGGCTTATGTCTTAGAAAAGGGTGTGTTAGTTCTGTGGGCATCATTCCATCTGGAAAGGTGAATAATTTTTTTCTATTTCCTTTGTGAGTTTTACATTGCCATTTTGTCAGCACTCTGATATAAAGCACTTGTTGACGGTCTGTTGCTCTTCGACTATAGCATACTAGGGGTTTATTGGTGTCAGTAGAAGTACTGTGGAATCTTCCATCATGCTTTCTCTATTGAGATTCACTTCTTGTTTTCTGGTGAGAAAATAGAAATGTGTTTTCTAGCTGATTCAACAAGCATCTTAGAATGCTTCTGTCTCACACGTTGTAATTTTTCTACCCCAGTGTTCTTATATATTCAGTTTCTTTGCAGACGTTTTCTCTGTACATAATGTTTTCTTTCTGACTAATATGTGGAATCTGTATAGCTAAGTTATCTTACAAGATAAATGTTACAGTTACAGGGGACAGCACATAGTGAAGGATTGCTCGCCTGGATCTTCGTGCAGCTCATACAGCAGATGTAGTTAAATGTCAAATCAACTTAAATGTTTTGATTTTGGAATAACACAGTATTCTGTTTGAAAATATGATGTATGTAAACAAAATATTTGTATATTTATGAGTTGAATGTTTTGGGAATGTTTTACACTGATGCTTCAACACTTCTACCTGTTTTGTTATAAAATAAACGGTAAAAGATACGAGTTTTTTACGGAATGGAAATTCTAGTTCAGTCACTGATTACTCCAGTGTACATGTCTAGAGAAGTCTTTTAAGTATAAGATCTGCTTGCTACTTTCTAATGGCATTTTTATATCGCTAGCAATTTTTTTTTTCTTTCTGATAAGAGAAAACTGTCCTGAATAATGCACTTCTAATGACTTTTGGCAGGCAGGGACTGGGTTTTGTGTTTTTTTTGGGTGACACTTCAATTTCTGAAGGTTGCATTTTGTGATGTAGGTATGGTCCCATTTAATAGGAAAAGAAAATAGTTCTGTAAGAAAAAATTTTGGAACTTCAAGAAATTTTCAGTAACTTGAAAAGGTTTAAAAAAATTTCAAAGAATGTTGGGGAAAAAAAATACAAAGTAGATCTTGTGACATGATCACTGGTAAAAGTCAATATACTGGGTTTTGGGTTTGCTTGTTTGTTTGTTTGTTGTCTCCAAAAAGGTTTCAGGATTAAAAAAAAAGAATGTGGAGGGAGGCAGGACCAGGAATCAACTTTTCCTTAGGTCGTTCTACAATACTTGGGTACAGAGGAGTTCCCTTGATTTCAAAGCATCTGACACTAATCTGTGAGGAAATTGCATTTCCTCCATTTTTTCTCTGGTGTTTCTGGTGAAGTTAATTAATGAGCATTTTTATTGGTCTACCAGCATCTTGTATGATGTCAGTGTAGATCTGGGAACTGTTCTATAAGCTGACTGTAGCCATTGAAATTCAGGGTTTTGGAATGTTTTGTGGGCCCTTGAAGACATTATGTTTTTCCCCCTTCAATTTCTGTAACTATAAAATAGAGCCTATGATAAGACCAGCTTGAAAGCCAAAGCGAAATACCAGCCAAGGTCAGCTTGTCGATCCCATGCAGCCTCCTGAGCGGGGCAGGGAGTTCCGTTGGAGTGCATCACCCACCAGCACAGAGGTTGTAGCCATTACCATAGGGTCACTGTGAGCAGGTCATTTCTTTCTTTGTGCAGTGAAATAAAGCTTACTTTATGGGGAAAAAAATGAAAAGAGATGAATCAAAGACAGCAGGAGCTATTTTGCAACAGATGACTGAAGTACGTAAGCGAATGAACTTGAAGAGATGGAATAAAAGCACTCAGCTTGTTAAAATAGATGAAGCAAATGTGAAGCGGTGGTATAGAGATGTTTTCTAACCATACGGTGTGATTAAAAGAGAAATTGCCATTTGTACCTGGATCTATAAAATTTAGGGGATCCTTTATCTGAAGTGGAGTTGATGTAAATATTTCAGGACAAGGTTTTAATAGCTGTAGAGAGGGTAGTATACTAGTTCTGTACCAGCACTGGGTTTTGGTTACAATGAAAGGCTCAACTTCTGTATTTCTTTTTTTTTTGTAACAGATTTACATACTGTTACTCTCTTGAATCTGAGTTGCCCGAGTGCATGATGCCATTGTTTACACTTCTTTACATTTTAAATTCTTTCTCTGGCCGTGTGCTATCAAGTACTACTATGTCTGAAGTCATTCTCTTAGCAACTCCTCAAACAACTTTTGCCTGGTCAACCACCTGGGGAGGATGTAGTTTTGTCAGAGGCTTTTGTCTTCTGGGCCTATGAGCCCATGCACAACGTATTTTTTCTCATTAACAAAATTGATGTTCTTGTGAATGAGATGGGAGTCAATTTAAAAACAAATCTGAGGTATACTGGTTTCAGAGACTGAGAGATCAAAGGTAAAATGGTAGTCAAAACCTCCTTTTTTCATTCTCCGTTATTCTGTAGAGATCACTTTCTGGCTTTAATTCTCATAGTTGCACTTCTTTTAGGACTTAGCCTTTGGCTTTTGAACAGTCATGTTTCATGTCACGTTGCTTTGCAAAATGATGTTTCTACTACAGGATTTTTGTACGTGATAAGTTTCTAGGAAGAAGAGAAGAGCTGTGTTAGCAATCTAGTGATCCCTGTTGAACAGGTGGAGTCTGTACTCACTTCTGACCTTGGTATGATGCTGATGTGTTATTGTGATCAGAAACAAATCAAGTATTCTCTCTGTACTTTAGTTTCTTTATCTGTAAAGTAATGCTTTTATTAGCAGTTCTTATTAAGGTTCGTGAAAAAATATTTAATACACCAATACATTTTTATAGCTCCCATTAAAAGATCTCAAAGCACCTGACAAATAATTAACTAAATTAACTAATTAACTAAAAACTAGGAGTTTATTTTGTATATTAATACCAAGAAAATTCCAACAGTCCTGGAAATGGTTTGATGTTACACAGCAGTTTTGCTGTGTTTGTGAAGCTCTCTTATATTAAGGTGCTTTGTATTTATGGAAAAAACCCAGTTATTTTGTTGTTGTCAATCTATGTTAGCATCATAATAATTGCTAAACGTTCCAGATGCATCCAAGAGAATGAAACTGTTAATATTCCGTCTGATTTTGGGGAAGAATTTTATTTCAGTAGAGCCACAAGCTAATAGCCTAGAAGTTGACAAGAAAATGAGCTTGAGAAATACTGTTTACTATATTTAATAGTAATGTAGATCACTCATCAATATTCCCAATGATATACAAAACTGAAATGTGAATTCCTTTCATATGTTATCAGTTTTTTTAATATATGATTACTGTTACACAGTGGTATTCTTAATACTCAATTCCAGGAAAAACACGAGAGTTTTTCCCGCCCTCTTCAACAATTGAAGAAATACAACATAGAAAGTTTCATTTTCCAGTACTTTTCTCAAGTGCACATAGAACTAAAACAGGAATAGGGCAATTTAGATATTCAGTCTATAAGAAAAAAATATTTACCGACCCTTGGGGTTCAGTAAAAGAGCTCAAGAGTAAAATGAATGCCTAAGATGCTTTGTGTTGTTCAGTGATCTTTTCTCTTAGTCACATATTTGAGTCAGTAGAATTCAAAACATATAAGCTAGTATTACTGGGTTATTTTTGTCCAGTCAGATGACAACCCAACCAAAAACTTGGTGTTATGTTTTTTGTCATGGTTCTTTTTCATCATATTAGTTGATGAAAGCCTATCAGTATCTGAAGGGAGCCTAAGGAAGAGCTGGAGAGGGACTCTTTATGAGAAAGTGTAGCGACAGGACAAGGGGCAACGGTTTTAAACTGGAAGGGGGGAGATGTAGATTAGATATTAGGAAGAAATTCTTTACAGTGAGGGTGGTGAGGCACTGGAATGGGTTGCCCAGGGAGGTTGTGGATGCCCCATCCCTGGAGGTGTTCAAGGCCAGGCTGGATGGGGCTTTGAGCAACCTGGTGTAGTGGGAGATGTCCCTGCCCATGGCAGGGGCGTTGGAACTCGATGATCATTAAGGTCCCTTTCCAACCCAAATGATTCTATGATTCTATGATAGTAGTTCTTGTACATCAAACTAGAAAGCTGTTATTCAGAAAGAATATGATGTTTCTTTAATCACAACCCCTTTTCTGAAAAATCACTTTTCAGGTGAGATACTCTTCCTGTTATTAATTCAAGTCATATGACTTAGCATACAATGTGTCTTTTGACTGGAGATCTTACTTGAAACCTTAAATTGGTTTTTTTTTGGTCCCATTAGTTCCCTTGAATACTTGTTGTTTCCACAGCCAGTGTTTGGTTAGAAGTGCCTTTGGTCAAATGAATATGAGAGACAAATGTTAATTCTTCCGTTACATACGATCTGTTTTCTCCACCTTCATAATTTTAAATTTTTAAATAATTCATACTTTTTTCTTTTTTTTTTTTTTTTTTTAAAATAAACATGGTGAATGCTTATATTGTTGTATTCCTCCATACAACTTCCAGGGAATGAATTTAGATTATTCACTTTACTCGTAGTGCTAGCAGAGAATGACATCCATCCTCCACGAAAGGTTGCTCAGAGGCACAGAGAGTTCTTAGTTACTCTTTCAAGGGAATCGAAGTTTAAAGAGCTGCCTGTTTAGCGGGTGGTCCTTTGAATGAAAGGATCATTGTATTGCATTGGTCTTGATACAATTAAAACAGAAAAAAATCTTTTGGGTCTTGTTTATGGTCATATGGGTGAATAAAACCCCCAAAACACTTAGAGCTTGAGTTGAATTGATTTGTCTCTTGCAGTAGTTTGTAAATGGCTCTTCTGTGGAATATATCCCAGCCGGCAGCTCGAAACACACAGCTGCTTGGATGGGGGAGAGAACTGGAAGAGTAAAAGTGAGGAAAAAAACCCTTGAGGACTGAGACAAATACAGTTTAAGAGATAAAGCAAAAGCTGTGAACACAGGCAAAGCAAAACAAGAATTCATTCCCTGCTTCCCATGAGCAGGCAGGTGTTCAACTATCTCCAGGAAAGCAGGGCTCTGGCACACGTGACAGTTACTTGGGAGGACAAACACCATCACTCCGAACGTGCCCCTGCCATGCAATGCTATACCAGCTGCTAATAAAAAAGTTAACTGTCCGAAATGAAACTCTGACACTTTTGGAAGGTTTTCTGTTAGGTTACAGTTGATTTTCAAGTTGTACTTGGTGAGAAGGCCCCTTTGCTGCTTGCTGTTAAGAAAATGAATCTATTGATACTACTCTGTGATGAATGATACAGTTTTTCTGGGAGGGAAAGGAGGTAAGGAGTGGAAAGGTAGAGCCTGGGAATCAAAGATAGGAGAATCTCTTGGAGCATTTATAAGGAAGAAAGCAGCTTGGCTGCTAGATATGCCTGAGGAGTGGGTGAGCAGAGTTGTGTAACTGGTTCAGTTACCTTCCTAATCTCAAGGTTTCTGTAAATATAAACCAGTTTTTGTTTGCAGCTTTGTGTCCCTGGCTCTGTCATCTATGTCTACCCACATCCCCCCCACCCCGCCTTCACCCTGGGTGAGTACCCAAGGATTAGGAGAAAATGATTTTTGACCTCACGTATCTGCCCTCTTTTCAGAAGATCATTGGTTTAGAAGATCATAGGGTTTGCTTTGAAGTTGAGGTGGTAAACAGGGACAAAACCAAATATAGTAAGCCAGGGAAGTTCACGAGAATGAGTTCCAATGGCTCTTTTGCTTGAGACTGGAATTTTACATGTTATACTTATTTACAGTCAACTAGTAGAGACATGTAAACTACGCGCTAGCAAATTCAAGTTTGTTATGTTGCTTCTGGGGATCCTCAAGTCTGTGATGTGGGTGAGACGCACCCTAGGAGGAACATTTAAGGATGATATAGACAACAAATTCTTTAATCAGTGGCAGAGTAGCTTTTATACTAAGGTATTTTTATATTACTGTAACTATCGTTTTCACTGAAAATGAGCTTGAGGAATAAGAATGGCCTTTTTCACGAGGAAGACATGACCTTTTTGATCTCCTGAGACAAGGGAACATGAAGTTTTCCCTCATTTGCCCAAGAAAAGGCCTTCAGATGTAATTTATTTGGAGAGGAGGAAAAAATTCAGGAATTGCTGAAATAGCGCAAGCCTTGTCCAAAATTATGTCCTTGTCGCCAAGGAGAAACTTGTCTCAAGGCTCCCAATTATCCTTTTCAAGGGCATTTTGGGTAGTCTCGTAAATTATGTGGTTTGTTCGTTTGATTTTTTGTGTAAGAACTGCATTCTTGTAAATTATTTTTTTTTTCTCTCAATGGCACAAGCAATAAAGAAGCAGTAATGAGGAGCTTTTTGCTTCTGACCATATCTGTGTTTTCTTTCTATGAATGACATTTTAGCATTAGCAGTTAACTGTAGTGTATATTGTCTCATTAACAAGTTTACTGTCAGCTCTAAGTATCTGGTGGAATTATGAACTGCTGTGGCCATTCAGGCTCTATCTTTGGTGTAGAATGTCTTGTTCGATTCTGAGTGTTAATGATCTTCTCTTAATGGAGTGGGTGGATTTCCAACTAAGTTCATAATTTTAAGAGTTCTGAGCTCTGATGGAAAACTTGCGTAAATACACTTTTTTTCACCTTAATATATGTGATCTGGTTTGGGTATGTAGGATTTTGCACGTATAAAAATATTGTAGTTAGTTTGCATAACCCCCTCTAAATTTTTGCATGAACTAGCATACTAGCTAGTAATGGCTAGCTTCATCTTTTGATCTCTTAAGAATACATTTATAATTTTAGGCAGCCACACCTAGATTTTTTTTTTTAATTAAAAATCTTATTTTCTGAACATTTAATTTAAAAGGCTTGAACACCTTGCTACCAATCTCTGTGAATATAAAAACAAACTAAAACCAAAATCTGTGTTGACTCTAAGCTTGCTGTGGAGAGTGGAAAGCTGTAAAATATCAGTTCATATTTATGCTTGAAACTGTTTGATAGGTATCTGAAATTCAGCTGCTAACTTTCTTGCCTCGTTAATGTTTGTTAACTGTGCAGTCCAGTGATCCTACACTGTTCTCTTGATGACATCCAAAATACTAGTAGCATTTAAATTGTTATTATTGATCATGATTTTTTGTGTCATGATGATAAATAGGATGTTTCACAAATCCTAGATTTCTGTAATCTCAGATGGATCTACTTTTCTTTTTTCTTGCCTCGTAATTTTAAATGACTCTTCTCATTTTCTCCCCAGTGTACCCACACTGTACTAGAGCACCTGAGGCATAAATTTAAGACTACAAAAACATTGCTGGGTTATCTCTATCTGTAAGGTCCAATTAGAGATGCATTTTACATCTTCAGAGAGTTCTCTGATAGTCTGATTGAATCAGTAGTTTATATCACTTACAAATCTGAATGATGTAAACTCACTATTAATATAAAAAGACTTTTTCCCATCATGGTAAAAAGTGGCAGGTAAATGTATGGATCAGGGATCAGGCTTGATGCTTTAAAGGCTTGCCTAGCAAAAATTCTTGAATATCTGTGTCATGTAGTGTAACGAGGTCTGCAATAGTTGTCCTCAATAGTACTCGTGTATGCCTGTAACTTCACACATGATGACAGAGATGGAACTTACTAGCTTGGGCAAAGCACTGGGTGAGAATAAATGTAGGGCTTCCTACCCCAAGCTGATTCACGCAGTGCTGAGTATATATGGTATGAGGTATTATGGAAAAGGTAGAAGTATCAGATAGGATTAATAACTAAAGTACTTCTGTACTTCTGTGGTTTGCCTGTAAACTCTTTTTCTGTTAAATGTCTATTGCCTGCATCATTAACAGGATATGGGCTTGAATTTGCCATAATATATTGAGTTTGACATGCACCAAACTTCATGGAGTATCAGAGTGGGTGGCTGGAATGGCTGTGCTCTTTGGCAGTGTCATTTCTCTGTTTGATCAATGCTTTGTTTTTCACCTCAGCTACAGTTTGTAACCCTATCTGAGAAAGGGAAGATTTGTAGTGTGGACCTGCTTTAAGATCCTTGCAGAGAGATGTTTTGTACTAACATGGAATACATCACCCCCATGAGCAAAACAGGTTTGAGTGGTAAAAAGTGCAAAGTTTTTTTCAGTAAAAGTCTGTTCTTTGTTATCAAATTCCTAAAAGATTTTGGGGAGGTAAGTAGTTCATTTTGACTGTCACCCACTGTCTGAATCCAAAACTTGTTTGCAGATTTCTCCCAGTACATGAGCTGTCTTCTCTGTGCAGCTTGCGTAGTTGCTGGGCTGTGCGCAGAGCGCTGGATGTGCACACATCCAGAGGTTGTGTAAGTACAGGTGCGTTTTCTACTGGTACAACGGGTTAAGCATCTATGAAAAACCAGCACAACTAAATTAGCAATCTTCCCATTTTTGATATGCTGACTGATAAACTTAAATTTTGATTTGTCTCTTCTTGCTTCTGTGAAGGATTGTGATGGTGATATGAAGAGAGTCATGTTTCAGTGTCCTGTATTAAAAGTGCAGCCTTGTTTTGGCTTAAACCAGTGCAGAAATTGTTAGTGTTGGCAGGGTCAGTGACCTGTAACCTAGTCCTACAGAGTACTGTGGCCCTTTGCTATGTGACAGTTCCTTTAGGCCAGATCCTTTGATTGATGCTGCTGTCAGTAGTGAAATCCTGATGCTGTTATTCTCAGTAGGGCCTCAATGAGCCAAGGACTCAGTTGCCAAGTATCATACAAGAAAAAGGACTTTGATATATGGACAGCTTTTATATTTATTTTTGCCTTCAAAGGGTGACTGGCTTTGTATACTTTCATACCACTCTTCCCTTTTTTCCTGTTTTTTGTTGTGTTTTTTTTTTTCTGAATAAAAGGGAAAAAAGCCTGGATCAGAATACTGAGTATTCAACATGTATGAAAAGAATAAATGATGATTTTTTTATATTTTACTTAATACTATAGCAAACATGGTATTTGAATGTGTTGTCTACAAAAGAAAGTACTGGGAATATTTGGTTTACTTGACCTTTATTTCTATTTATTTAAAGAAAAATAACAAAAATGGCATATGTATTAAAGATTTGACTAGTTAATACAATCTGATGTTTATTCTTATGCTGTTTTGTTTGTTTTTTCCCCACCAGCATCAGAATTAATTTATTGAAAGTTTTTAATGATTTCAAGTGATACATATATTCATACTTCTTTACACTTTCTCATTTCAAGTACATAGTTACCATTAATTAGAATGTTAAGATCTCTGTACATGCATCAAGATAGTAATATATGTTGGAAGATAAAAATGTCTAACATAGCTGAAGATGGAAAAAAATCAACTTTTAAGTCTTGCACAAACCTTCAGAGTGAACTAACTCCTCTTCCTGCTTGTCTCGTCAGGTCTATAAACAGAAAAGCTTTATTACTATGCAGGCATTGAGCAGACATGGTCTTGGATAACATTCTTCTCATTTTAAAATCCTGCACACAGAGTTTTAATATGCCTTGGTTAAGTTTATTCAAGAACAGGATATAAAAATCTTTTTCTTTCTTTCTTTTTTTTTTTTTTCTCTACTACTTCTTTCCTCCCAGCAAACAATCAAGCAAAATTCAGCCTTCTGGAAGGAGATGCTCTAGAAGATAAATAATTTGTATTTTAGAAGCAGAATCATATGCCATTCTGAGTGTAGGGGTAGGAAAGTGATTGTACAATCTGTGCATTCTGTGTCTGCCAACAAATTTTTAAAAGCTGTTCTGCTCTTGAGGATGTGAATTGTATGTTAGAAAAGCAGTTTAGATCTCTGAAGCTCTGTGGTTATCATTGTCACGCAGTGGAAGAAAATGCCAGCATAGATCTTAAAAGCAGACTCTGGGTTCTTACAGAAAACTTAAGAGATTTTTGGTGTCCTTAGTTCTTGACATGATTTTATCTTTTTAAAAATATTTACACTGCATTATATTAAGGAGAGGCAACTATACAACTAGTTAACTAACTAGGTCAGGCACACCTGTTGCCTATTCTAAAGGAAAGACCATCTTAACAAGTTACTATTGAGCAGGAGATGTGTATGGAAATGATGAAAATCCAGGTGATGGGAAAAGTTAATAGCATCAGTCTCATGAAAATGAAAGATCCAGATCTCCCTTTTCTCAAAATTGAGTCTAATAATTATTCACACAGGTTACATGGCATTTTTGCAGATAGCCTTTGTATTTCTTGAGCCATATGACAGATCTAAAAAATGTTATTTTGAGCAGTGTCAGGTTCCTGTGTGCACTTTTGCTCTGTTGGGTGGCCTGTCAGCTGGGATTTGAGGGTAGAACTTACTAAAACTTTACACGTTCTTTCCCACCACAGCTCTAAACACATTTACACTTTGGAAAAGTTACTAATTGGCTTCTGATTCAGCTGATGAGCTGGATATCAGTAATTGGACATTGTACATATTCATCATGTTGCAAATAGCTGTATCTGTGGCACAATTTTGAGTCTCCTGCTTGCTGCTACTAATGAGCTGCATAAAGAAACACTACGCAGGACTGTTGCTCTACACGTGCTGCAGTTCATACAGGCGTATGCAAGACCGAACACATTTTAGCCCTGTAACAGGGTATTTTCTTGTTTGGAAGAGTTTGCATTTGATAGGTGATACAGAAACCAGGTAAGAGGGGGAGAGGATGAAAAAGTCTAGTTTAGATTTATGATAGAGAATTGCCAGCTCTTTCATCGTTGTTTTCATACTTCTATGGGACCCGTCTGTTCTGTAGTGTTGTCATAAACTAGTTTGCAGTGTTGAATGATAGGATGAAAAAAACTAGTGTAGCTTCCTCTTGTATTTATTCAAGTCACATTTAATTTATTAATAAATATTTATTAACATAGCACGTCATGATTCATGCTGCTTAGGAAGGTAATCCTTCCCTGCCTTCCACCCAGGAGTTCCTTGCTCTCAAAAATCCCCAAAACCAGTTATCCAGAAAATCCACCTATCAAGTTTTGGAAGGTGGAGTTTTCTGGTAATAAAAACTGTGATAGGTTTCATTAAATATTTTTGCTACATGCCTAGGATAAACATGAGATAGTTACGAGTTGCTTATAACTGACTGTTGTCCTGGGAATTGTTATTATTGTAACATGCTACTTCGAATTACTCAAAAACACCCTTTTGCAAGATTTTAGAAATAATTTTTATTATTGGAGAGTGGTTCTTAATGGTTGTGCAGTATAATTATTTTTGGTTTGTGACCTCCTTCAGAAGAATAATGATGAGGTGGTGTGGGAGGGAGGATTACCTGGAAAGTTGTGTAAGAAAACTGGATAACCCCACAATGGATATGTGTTACCCAATAGGAATTAAAAGTACACTTGTTCCTGTAAACATAACCAATCGATCTTTTTTTTCCTACCTGCAGAATTGCTCTGATTCATGCTGTAGATAGTAATATGCTTTCTTAAGCGACTTATAATCCATACAAATTGTGCTTTAGATTTTTAATCCTGTCTGACAGTAATAGCAATTATCAAATGGTTATGTATTCTAACAGCCATCTGAACATTGTACTAACAGACGTGGTGTAAGTAAGGCTAATTAATTCAGCTTTGGTAAACACTTTCTCAGTCAAATTGACAGTATAACAGTGCATAGTCTAGCTCACAAAGTTGATTAAACTGCTTTACTAAGGGCTTAAATATCATAACTTAGTACAACACGTGTGGCAAGAAGCCTTACGCAGATGAGCAAATTGTCCAACTGCCCACCTAAGAGCTCTTCATTCACAGTCTGAATAGAGTTGTTCAGATGTTTAGACTTAATGTTTATCTTTTTTACTCATTTTGGCAGTAAATATATTTACTCCCTCTCCCTCAAAAACCTATATTTATAATTCTTACTGCTGTAGCATCTAACTGCCAAATGCACACTTGATGTTTTTGCCACAGCCAGCTAAGCTTAAAAGAGATGCATAGGCATCTTTCCTTTGATGTGGGGTAAACTTGCTGCTGTTCAGCATTCGTGGCTTTTTATTTGTGATATCTGTGATGTATATAGTTTTTGGGCTTAGTATAGAAGAAAAAGATATATAGGAAAGGAAAAAAATTTAGAAACTATTCTGACACTAAGGCTTAGTGGCATTCTTTGAACTGAAATTTACATTGATCTAATATGATTTTAAAGGTATTTTAACAAACTTAGTGAAACTGCTGTAACTCCACAAATTGTGGTAGTGATTTAAATCTCTCCATCTAAGCTTGCATAGGCCGGATGCAGCTAAGCTGAGATATGGTTTCAAATTGGAAGCAATTAGGTTGAAGAGGTAGGAAGTTAATGCACCTCAGTTTTTGGTTACGCTACTGATTTAATTCAGCATCCGTCCGTGCTGCTGTTGAAAGGAGTGGTCTTGGTTTCATGTCTTGTCTTCCCAGTTTAAATCTCTCATTCCTGATTCTTTTTCCTTTGTGCCAGCAGTAACATTTTTTGTAGGCACACCAGGCCAAGGAATTGGAATTGGTCTGGATTAAGGGACAATTAGGTGAATAAAAAACTTATTGTGTAGTCTTAGTCATGAGGGGCGGTGGTTATGGGTTCACACTGTGTGTGGAGACCCACAGGGATCTCTATGGGGAACCTGTCTTGATCAGTGACCTGGAGCAGGTTTTGTGGTGCTCTCTCACCACATTTACAGGTGGCACCACACTGGGGGGAATGCCCAGGTGAAAGGCTTGAGGGAAGGGCTGGTAGTCAGGGATTCCTAGAAAGCAGGAGGAATGGGGTATTGAGAACCTGGAGATAGTTAGCAGAGACGAATGCCAAGTTTTGCACGTGGGAAGGAAGAGCCCTGGCAGGGATACAGGCTGAGAACAGAGGGGCTTGGGCAAGCGGCTCTGGAGGAAGGGCCCTGGGGATGCTGGCAGACAGCAAGGCCCTGGCAACAAAGTTGGCCAGCAGCATCCTGGGCTGTATCACCAGGCACATAGTCAGTAGATTAAGGCGAGTAATTACCCCCCTAATTATTCAGTACTTGTTGCATCACATCTAAGTACTGACTGCATCCAGTTTTAGGCCCCTAATACAGGGAAGTTGCTGATGAATTGAAGCAAGTTCAGCAGAGGCCACAACATGGGCACTCGCCTTGTAAGGAGAGGCTGCGGGAATTGAGCCTATTCAGCTTGGAGGAGAGACGGACTCCTAGCGCCTGTGGGGAGGTTGTAGAGAAGGATGAATTGGGTTCTTTGCAGTGGCTAAATTGAAACAGGAGTGATTCAGATTAGATATAAGGAAAAAGCTTTGCCAGCGTGATTGGGGTGCTGGAGGGGTTACGTGGTCTCTGTCCTCACAGGTTTTCAAGACCTGACTGAATAAGATGCTGGGTAACCTGGGCTGACCTCACAGCTGAGTCTACTTTGAGGGGGAGTTTGTATTAGAGACCTTCCTGCTTCCAGCCTGAACTACTTTGTGTTTCCATGGCTCTGTGATCTGGCCAACCTCTAGCTGAAAAAACAGTCAGCTGTTTGGTGGCAATAGAGGGAGAATTTTCTTCTTCTTTTTAAAACTGAAGATTTACTCTGTCTCATTGAAGACAGACTTTAGTGTTTAAACTAATCTCTCTTACTTTCTGTTGCAGTAGGTGAGAGGAGCTCATAGGTTACTTTGACTTGGTTAAGGAAGAGTAATGTGTTAGAGGAATTAAACTTGTTTGATAGCTGACAGTTGAACATAGAATGGTTTGAGTCACATTTAAACTTTTAAGTGCCTTTCAGGATTTATTTTAGCTATTTTTAAACCACTTTATATTAAATGGGTCCATTGTGTTTCTAGACACTTGCCGTAAGTTTATTTTCATTTTAGTTGTAAAAACAAGCAGTTCTCCTTGCGGCAAGCTTTAGTCATCACATTACTTAACTATAAACAAAGTCACTATACAAAATCTAGGTGACACGGTCAGTTGTCTCTTATTCTCACACTCACTAAGAACACCACCATTTTCTACCAGTGAATCCCACAAATTAAATTGAAGAGGGGAAAAAGAAAAAAAGAGTTTATCACATTTTTTAAAGTAGCAATGTGTAGGTAAAATGAGTGAGAATTATGTATGGTTTCTTCCTAGTATTAATTGCTTGCTTGTCAGTTAAGTCTTAGTTATGTCAGAGGGAGAAGGGGAAAGGGTGAGTCTGCAGCGCTGCCACGGAACGGCTCACAAAATCCCTCTGCTTTGCAGGATCAGAGTAAGTGTTTACAATTGCTGATTAGAAAGCCCACGCATAGTAAATAGACATAAAGCTTTAAAAGCTCACTGGAGATGTCTGCTTTTGCTCTCCAGGATTTTTTGTTTAAAAGGTGAAATATTTCTTGTAAATTACAAGTACTACAAGCCAGCGTTACCTTAAACTTTGCCCTAGGCCTAAAGGGGATTGCGTCGTTTTCAAAGCTGATTGTATTCATCTTTGTAGTCATACCTGAGACTTTCAACATATTTTTAAGCTGAAAAATTTTAAGTTGAATTTTGTTTTCTCTCTAATCTTGGAATTATAAAGCAATATGTCATCACCATATCGCTCTGTTAAAATACTTGCTTAGTTTGCACCATTGCTTTATTTCTCTTCCTGAAAATGAGCTTAGCTTATTACTACTTTATGATTTCCCTATAGGTACTTTCCATTTCACTTCTTTTAACAGGAATAACCTCTCCTTGGATGGCAAATTAAATTTCACACATGTTGCTAATCTGAGTCAAAGAGGTTAAGAGATCTCTAAAAGTACTGGAAGTTCTTCACTGCTTTTCTTCTAATAGGTGTTAAAAAAACCAGCTTCAGAAGCTGTTTTGAAAGCAGCTATGTTGAGATGCAGGATGATTTGTATTGCCATCAAGCAAATTGATTCTCTATTTGTATTTGCCATCAAGCAAATTTAGTTTTTTCACTTTGTGCTATCCAGTGTTTCCTTCCTAGGTGCAGGTTTGTGTACTGCTGAGGTAAGATATTACTTGTATTAATAAATGATAATACTACTGGTGCCATTGTTTTTATATTATAACACTGAAGAAGAAAATAGTAAAATTATCTTGGTGTTAAATTATATTGTGTTAAGAGTGGAACTGTTCTGTGTCTGGCCATGGTTTGTTCTGCTTACTGAGCTTCAGATCATCATAAGTAAAACATGTATGCTTCCTTTCTAAAAATACAACAGAAAAAGTTACATTGTTTCATGTCTAGGTTTGGAGTGTTTTAATAGATGTGTATAAGATAGATTTAATTTCCATAGACCTCTGGATCAATACTTTCTTGGCTTATGTGAGATTGGTACAATAACTATATGGGCAAAATGTTGTGGTTTTTTATTATCATTTAATTTAATTTTTTTCTCTGAGGGAGCTGTTAGATACTTTATTATAGGTGTCTAAAGCCATTTAAAATGCTGGAATATCATCTCTGGATCTCTGCAGCCCCTTTTAAATGGCATGTATTCTCCTGTGTTTTGTGCCATATCTGCAGTCAGATGCTTTGGATATGCCAGTCTAAAATGGCCCCAGACACCTGTGTTTAGATGCCTAAATTGCTTTCTAATGGACTGGTTTTTGTCAGCTGTTTTCAGATGGTTATGAGACAAGATTACCTTGCTTTAACATTTTTCAGGAAGGAGAGAGGAAATAAATAGCCAACTGAGAACTTTGGACCTGTAGAGTAGTACAAGCAGTACATTTATTTTTTTTAAAAAAAAACAAAATAAAGCAACCACTGGCATGTCTTGGTATTTTAAGAAATATTAATGCTTGAACTTTGAAACACAAATGTAGCTTGTAATGGCCATTTACTGTAATAAACAATTGTAGCTATTAATTGCTTGAAACACAAACCTTTTAGCATTAATTTACGCTTTTTTCTTTAATTACCTGTTTAATTAAAAATGTGCTTTGCCTTTGCACAGATTTTTTTTTTTTAATCTTTATTTATTTTTAGTATTATAGATGTCAGAATAATTTTGAGCTAAGTTGTGGTATCGCTTGAACCTGTACATGTGTAAGGTGAGACTGGGTGGAGTCTTGTTTTCATTTTTGATTTTCTTGTTCTATTTTTCCACAAAACATGCCAAAATAAGGAAGGTGACTGGGGGGTCTGCAGCAAGTTATAGTTAAAGTGGATGGAATTGAGTTTGAGGAAGTTGGTTATATCAAAGTGTATTTTTTTTATCACTTTTGTGGAAAGAACTATTAGAATTTGAATTCTAATTCACAGGCATAATTTTAAAAAATGAAATGATGAAGTGTTTTATTTGGAGAGAACAGTGGTTGCCACAAGGATGCAGGAAGGCTTTGTATTGAGACAGTGTCTGTAGGTTGGTTGTAAAAATGGTTATTGTTGAAGAGCTGGTGAAGTGATCCATTATTGGTAGATATGTGATAACGCTGGGGTTTCATCCTTTAATTTCTGAGACATATTTTATAAAGTACACTTGGTTTTGCAGCTGATAGATAATTTAGCAGGTAGAAAATTGACAAATCTTAGAGAAGTTATTGAAGTGTCTGTATTTTTACATTCAGTTTTCACGGAGACTTTTTGTCCTTTCTGGGAAGCTAGAGAAAGTATAGATTCAAGTTCCATGCGTCCTAAGAATCCTCTAGGAAGGCACATTTCAGCCGTGGAAATCCCAGCATAGCCTTTTTGGAGAGCCTGTCATCGGATGATGTGTTAGCAACCACTGTGAATATTGCTCTTTATGTGTCACTTCCTTGTATCTCCTTTTATTTCTTCCTTTATGTTTGCAGTTTACAGTTGGTTTAAATTTTTAAAAGGGAATGATATCCTTGGTTTTATCATATACGAGGTAATACTAGATAATTTCAGATTATACTAACTAAAAAAGATGGTTTTCAACTGAAAATATCCTTCAAAAAGAACTATGAATGTATGATTTGCTGTCATAGATGTTATCTTCTAGATTAAATAGTGCTGTCTTGCTTAAAATAGAAATAATTTTAAATGTTACTTAAATATGAAAAAACTATTTGTTGTCAGTATCTAATAAGGTTAACATTGGAAGGCAGTAGGCCTTTTTAGTTTTATTAGACTGTGATTTGGCAATCTTAGACTGCAATTTTGTTTAGTAAATTTCTGTTGATAGAAAGTACGCTTTTCCCCAGGACTTCTGTAAAAGTTTTAGTAATAGCAATATCAACAACAGAAAATCTAAACCAAAACTGGTCAGTAAGCAAGAGGCACCTCCAGAGAAAAAAAACAAACAGATGAAAGAAGTTGAAAAAAGAATGAGTAATGTTGTCAGGATTGTTCTTACAGCTGTGTGAAAGACATCAGTGTGTAGTACAGTAGGAGAGGAGCATAATTTTTTTAAGAGTTTAAGTAGAAGATATAGAATTCAAAATACTTTATTTTCTGTCAAGTTACATAAACTGTAGTCTTGTTAAACTCATCTTTTCTTTGAAATAGTAAGGGAGGTTGCTAGGGGGTGCGGGTGATGTCAGGCGAAATGGCTGTAATGGTGTTATGCAATAGAGTTAATTTCGACCTACGCTCTCCTTCTCTGCAGAAGAAGTTGAAGAAGAGTCTGAAACTACAATTGAGGTTGATTTGACTGATAAACAGAAACATCAGTTGAAGCACAGAGAGCTCTTCCTTTCTCGCCAGTATGAGTCCCTTCCGGCAACACATATCAGGTAAGAAAAAGTATATATCATTTATCTGTGTGTTCTGTTGAGGTGGATTGCCTGCCAGTAGCCCACCTGCTTGAACACTTCAGCCTTTATCTTGCAAAAGGATGTGATTGATCACAACTGAGTTGTGCCAGGATATCCCATAAACTACTATGGAACTGCCTTTGGTTTTCGTTCTGTTACTTCATGTTTGAACCTTGGAAGGGAGAAGAGTTTGAGAGCTCTGGCTTGCTAATTAGAGCATCGGTTGATATTATGGTATAAAGTCAGTCTGTTCCTACTTTGTGAGAGCTTTGTTTGTGTTTGGTTTTTTTTTTTTGTTTTTGTTTTTAGGTTTTTTTTTTTTTTTAATTATTCTGCTGGGCCAGAGGATCTTTGATCATTTTATCTGTCCAGGGAAATCACAGATGGGTTTGGTAAGGAGACAGTGACTCAGTGGTCAGATCTGCAATTTAGGGTTGCACGCATTTAAAAATAAAATTACCCCAACTTGCTTCAGTAAATGTAAAGAAGTCATGATTGAGTTTGGCTAAATGTTGCAAAAGCATTTCAAGCATTGTTTTAAATTGCCCTAATGCTAATGTAGGCTTACTAAAGCATTTGTTGATTTCTTTCTGTAAATGATATAAGTGCTCTTGTTATCTCTTATTTAGCAGTCAAGCAAATGCTTTTTGTGTTGGGAGGGGGTCTGTGTGTTGGGGATGATGTACCTAGAAATGGAAAAAAAAAGAGCACAGTGACAAGGGGTGTGTGTGATGAGTGTAAAACAAGGGCTCTTACATTGCATTCTGAAGGAATATTCATTTTCTCATTACATCCAGTTCCCCTAAGCTGTTTCAGACTATAATGACCAGAAGCTACCAAAAGAAAAAGTTCATATGCTCCAATCGGAGAAACACTTTGTATGTGCATATATATTTTCTCCCTTGTTGGGAAATTTGTGGCTTATATTTCTCACTGTCAATGCAAAAACTGGAATTTGGAAATTTTTGTATTAATTTCCTGTGCTTGATTCAGCTACTTGTTCTCTGACTTTGAGAAAGTCATTTAACTGTCAAATCTCTGCTTTTCCAACTACAGCATAGAGATAATAGTCCTGTGCAGTTCCTTTTACTTACTTTGACATTTCGATACCGAAATAAGGTATTCTCTTTGTAGAGAGAAGATTACATAGAAGTATTGTAAATGTCTTCTCACCTCACAACTCAGGGAGCAAATACAATAGATGTTCTCCAGTATATACTTCACAAAGAAGCCAGAAAAACACGTGAATTCATAGTACATGCAGCACTGCACAGCAGGCAAACGTGAAGGGATGACTTGCATCTACTTGCATCTACTTTTCAGAACAGATGTAGGGCTGTGCTGTCACCTGTTACTAAGATCTTTAACAGGCAAATTCTGGATCAAGCTGTATGTAGTCTAATGACATTATAAAAATCTTGACTTTATTTTAAAGAAGAAACAAGAAGGAAAATACACTGAAAATAGTCCTTATTTTGCTTTTTAACTTACTAAAGTTCAGATTCTATGATTAGTTTTCAAAACTTTTTTTAATTAGCTAGTCCTGTAAAAGAGGATAGAAATGTAGTGAAGGTGGCACTTCTCCAACTTCTTCCCATCAGTGCTCTGGAATACCCAAGGGTGGAGATTCCATGGATTCCACAGCCTCTTTGGGTGTCTGTTTTAGTGCGTGATCACCATCGTGGTGAAAATGTTCCTGTCATCTAATTGGGATTCCCCTTGTTGAAACATACTGTCCACTGCCTCTTGTCCTGTCGTTGTGCTTCCCTGAAAGGAGACCAGCTCTGTCTTATCTTTTAGTAAGGTGACTGAAGACAGGAGTAGGATTTCTCTTTTTAGTTGTCAGACCTTACAAGTGAACAAATTCAGTCTAGTATCATCTGCAGACTTGCTGAAACCGTATTCAGTTCACTTTTTCAAATTGTTAATAAAGACATTAAACTCTTGGCCCTTGCTATCAGCACTTGGGGGATGCCTACAGTCACCATCTGCCAACTGGACTTTCTACCACTCACTACAACAGCCTGGTAGTCTAGCTAGTTTTTTTCCAACCTTAATGTCTACTTACCTAGTTTTGTATGTTACCGATTTGGTTAAAGGACACTATGGAACAAACTGCAGGCCTTGCTAAAGTTAGTGTAGATAACCTTCACAGCTCTAACTGGCCTGCCAAGCCAGTCATCTCAGATACTCATGCACTAAAAGTCTGAGTAGCTTCAATCTGTGGGCCTCTGCTTTTACCAACTGCATTTTAGCCTCAAGATAGGGACATAAATCCATAAATTGGATTTACAGGAGAAAATAAATGGTGCAGTGGAATAGAGTAGAAAACAGAGATCAGTTCTCTCAAGGGTAAGAATACAAAAGCTCAGTCACTTTGGAAGGAAGAGGAGAAAGCTGAAAGTGATTTTAAGAGAATGGAAGAGGCTGAACGATCTAGAGGTGCTTTTGGCAGCTACAGATCTTGAACTTTTACTGACATCTTCAGCCAAGCAGAGAAACTTTTGGTTGCCTTTCTGCTTGTAATTTAAGGGAATAAAATAATTTTACCTGATGTGGTATGTTTCTATTTAATTTTTACTAATATACTTTTACTGCTTTCATTTTGTCTTTCTTCTTTACTCTTTTTACATTTTTTTAAACTGAATGGCAGAGAAGATTACAGCCCTGCCACCCCCAACCCTGTGACTGAGATTACTTTTATTCTAATTCACAATTACAAATACGCTATTGTCTTATTTATATACCTGGTGCCACTGCTTTATAGTTGAGATGCCTTGGATTTATTTTAGCAGGTTATATTTATTTGATGTGCAAGTCTAATTCTGAAACACTGTGGTCTGTAACGTTGAGATTCAAATAATTCTGATGTAGTTTGTTTGCTTTTGAATTGCTGAAATGCAGTTTTATTTCTTATTATCATAGTTTTTATGTTGCTATATATTATATATATAACTCTCTTGAGATATAATTTGTTATCAATATTGGGATTTTTTTAGACTTCTTCCAATTTCCCCTTTGCATTAGGTGTCTCTATGCCATTTTAGTAGCTTTAGGAAGTGGTATAAGTTTTGGTACCAAAGAAGAAAAGAAGCCAGATTTGGAAAAGAATTAGAAGCCAGTAGTGTAGTGGTAATTAAACGTGACAGTGCTGCCTTTTAGACAGTGTTCTTGCAGTGGAATGTATTTAAGAAGATAAAATTGCTCAGTGCAGTACCATTCTGGAGCGATGGAATGTGGTATGGTACTGCTGATGTACTAGTTTGGGTCTCAAAAACAAGGCTTATTACTTTAGTGCCTAGTTCTCAAGTAGCATTTCAAACTATTCCCTTCCCTGTCTGCTCAAATATGTAAGTTTGGTAGCACCCCTCCATTGAATTTTCTCCTTCCTCCCTAATCCCAGCATGTCACAGGTGCAGTTTTGCCAGGTACCGATGTCCTTGTAGCAGAGTTACGCTGGCAGCCAGACTCACTGAGTGCTCTCCTCCGTTAACGTCACGCAGTAAATGCACCCAGAATTCATTCAGATGGCTCCTGTAAGCAATACCAGTCCCAGAGAGGGGCTGGATTGAGCTGAAGTGCTGTGTACTTTAACTTCACTTTTCAGATATTTGTGTGTTACCAAATACAGCATTTTGGAAAGACATGAAATAGCACAGGGGAAAAAAAAAAACACCTTTGAAAGTTGTCATAAAGGTAAAATTGTTTGCCAGTGTTGTAAAATTCACCATAAAACTTAGCACATGGTGAAATGGGTCCCTTGTATAAAAATCTGCCAATGGTTATCTTGTTGGAGAGATGCACTGATTTATTTGACTTAGACTTTAAATTTATTTTTCATTCTTAAGGTCTCAAGAGTTAATACACATTTAGATTGCTGTAAAAGATTGCATTAAGTTCTAAGATCACTTGTAATTGCTTTTAAATGTAATACTTCATATGAGTTGTGTAGAAGAATTTATCCATCAGGGTTCATCTTGCCATTTTGTTGTCTTTGCTTAGTTCTTGTTTGCTAGTAACTGTGTTTTAGTCTTGGGGTTGTGAGATACTGTGTTTTATTGTCATTATTTCAGGTGTTTGTAAAGCATACATAACCCAAGCGTTCTCAGATGTCATAATAAAATCAGTTGTGAACCTTTTGGGCTGCTCTATACTGCAATAGCAGCCCCCTTGGGGAAAAAAAAAAGAAAAGAACTCATTTATAGATAGGAGTTTGCATTTATGCAAAGTAAAAAGAGGCTTATATGCAGACTTTGACTAAAGTCAAAGCAGTTTGAGAATGGAGAAGAGTTTCAGAGTGGTGGCTGTTTGTGAAGGGGAAAAAGGATATCAAATAGAAAATTATATCTGGTTGCTGTCACATTGGTTATTTAGTTGGTTGTTACTGTTGGGTTTGTTAGTGCTAAGGAATAAGCTACTACTTTGTCAAAATTTGCCAATTTACTTCTGTTCAGCAATCTTTCTGGTAAGTTAAAGTCTGAATACAAGTTTTCAAGAGATCTTCCCTGGGACTGGAGAGCAGTGTGGGATTGTCATAACCTCTTGAGTTGCTCTTTTACCTGATTCAGACCACACAATTTTGTGCAGTGACTGTTGACGTGATCCCAACTGTTTGTGCTTGAATTAAATTGTGTATTTCGTTGAGACATCCATGCTTGGTTGAAAAATTTCCAAGTGATGGGTAATTTACTGTATTTTTTATAGTTTTATCAGTTGCTAATTGTGTTTGTACCACTGTTGGTTTTTTTAATAAGTCCAGGGATTCTGATTACACAGTACTTTTTTCATATTTTTTCTCCTGGAGACTGTGTTTTCACTGAGTACTTTCTGCTTTTCTTGGACAGTGTTTCAAGATGCTGAAACTCTTGCTGAGCTTGATTTCTAGACTCAGCATGACTGTGTATGATACCTGAGTGTTATCTGCATGTTTGTCATTACGGAGATGGTTCAAATAACTGTAATAAATCTACACAGTAATCTTAACGGGGAGTATTTATTTAATTTGTTTTTGCATTAACTAAGTGATTCTTGTATTTCTCAGAGGATTTTATTTGTTGCTTGGCATAAGCAGCAAATTCAAGCTTTCTGTATAGCTATGGCCTTAATTCAGAAAAACTTTCTAAACTCTGATTGTGAAATCTTCAGTTCTTTGAAACTTACGAGTCCTTCTCATACATACCCTTTATTTAAAAAACAAACGAACAAACAAACCCCAAACGATTTAAAGATGCTCTTGGCTTGGTTTATTATTTCTGTTCCCACACATAAATGGTGTGTTGAGCCTTTCAAAAACTATGATTGTATAAGATTATTTTATTAAAAGCTGATCAGTATGATTGGGGGGAAGGTGAATGTTTTTTGCAGAATGCCTTTGCATGTATGACATGAAAGAGCTTCCAAGTAGTCTGATCATGATAACAGAATTCTTTAATTTTTATCAAGAAATTTGGAGTCTCTGCATACTTTTACAGGTAAGCATACAAAAAGGTGTACTTAAACTTCTAAGTTAGCAAGCTATAAGAGTCTTGGTTTCCCTCCAATTAAGAAATTGTACCCTGGAGTAGTTTACTGTATTTTTTACTCTTTATTTTTTTTTCCCCCTGTATCTTTTGACATCATTCTGATCAGTAATATGGTCCAGAACACATTGTCTTACTCTAATTAGAGTTTGGTGGATTTTGGTTTTCTTTGGCTGTTACTTTTTGGGTTTTTTTAGGTTTGATGTTAAATTATCCCCTGGCTCCCGAGTAAGTTAAAGTAACTTTGATTGTTTCCACTTCATAGACATATTAGAAAAAGTAGCACAAGTATAAGCAGTTTTTATAAACACATAGTGCTTATGAGCTGCCTATGAGTGTGATACTTTCTCGATCGATAATAAATGACTCAGTTTTATTGTGCCATGCGTTCTTCATATCTCATCAGGACTCACTAATATGGCAACTTCAAACAACTGAAGTGTAGAGAAATACTTTTCCTGAATGTGGAATTCCCTCATTTAAAACACACCAAATGGTCTGAAGCTCAAGATGGATAGGGCATGTCATTTTATAGAAGAAATGTCACTTTTTTGAGGCATGGTACCTTTAGGATTTAGTGATACTGCTTCAGGACTTGTTTTCTTGGCAAACTAGGAGTTTCTGGAATAGGGGGACAGTGGTGTATGCATTTATATTCCTCATGTATGTATGTGCGAGATATATATTTATGATATACAAATTTTAGCTAGTTTGTAAAAGCTTACTGTGAGCCTTATAAGCCTGATTTCTTTTCTGGCATAAATCAGACTGGATAAGGAGTGAATCTACTTTGCATAGACGTGTGCTTGCCTGACGATTTGGATTGTTAAGAAAGGAATTCTTCCTTTCTGGATTGAGTGTATTTAGAGCAAAGGGACTTCAGAAGCATGTCTGATTTTTATTTTATTTTTTTTTTTCTTCTCTCTTTCTTTTCACTCTCTACAACTACTTGAAAGGACATCATAAGAGAGTTTGGTGCTGGTCTTTTCTTACAGGTAATTAGTGATAGAAGAAGAGGGAGTGGCTTCAAGCTGCAACAGGGTAGGTTTAGACTAGATGTTAGAAAACAATTCTTCCCAGAAAGAGTGGTCAGAACTGGCATAGGCTGCCCACAGAGATGGTTGAGTCACCATCCCTGAATGTGTTTAAGAGTTGTTTAGATGCAGTGCTGGGAGATATGGTGTAGGGGAGAATTTAGCAGAGTAGGGTTGATAGTTGGACTTGGGGATCCCAAGGGTCTTTTCCAACCTGAATAAGTCTGTGATTCTTTTTTTCTTTTCCAATAGAATTAAGAGAATTCTTACATGAATTAAAATGAAAATTCAATCTAAACCAGAAACTTCTTTTCAGAAGTGGTCAAGAGCCGGTATCAGTAACATTGTAAGAAAAAGTTTATTTATTGGTGGAAAGTTGATACTTAGATACCTGAAAATCAGTACATATTTCTCTGTAGGGACATAATTACAAAGTAGGAGTCTTTTGTATGGTGCAAAACTTTTTCAGTTACGTGACGTGGTGTGCATTCTTCTGAGCTGGGCAGCCTTGTAACATCACGCTGAAAAATGATTCCTAACCAGCCTCCTGTGTTTGTGTTCAATGCGTGTACATTGCTTCTGCAGTGCTAAAAGGTAACAACTTTTTTTTAATTTTTAGCATGAATTAATCCCTAGAGGGAAAATATCACTGGTTTGAGTTTCCTACTGTAGTTTATAAGAAGTGTATATATTCAGTTATGCTTGAGATATCAAAACATGTAGTTTTGAGAAGTAGTTACATATTAGTGTAAATCCAGTTTTAACTGATAATCTGTTAAAGCTTGTTTCAAATGTGTGTACCTTTATAGATCCACACTTTTACCTCTTCATGTTTTCTACAACTGTTGAGGTAAGATCTTATGGTAGAGTTGTTGAAACCTTTGTCTCTTGGGCTAACAACATAGTAGCTTAAACATATAAAGGGCATACATTGTTACTGAATGCAAAACCTTCTAATTTTATCTGTTGTAAATTGGTTTCACATTGGGAATACTTTTGCCTGTTTAGATTGTGACTGGAAGGCAGTAGTAGAGAACTGTATAAAAGTTGCAACCTTAAGAATATGCAAAAGAATTTGAACGTTATGTACAAATTACTTTAAAATCAATGTCAGTTATGCATGATTGCTCCAAGGGACTGCCTTTAAATCTTACAAATTTAGAATGCTCAAAATGAGCACTCCAGCTCTAATTAAGATTAAAACTCTCAATTGTTGGATTACAAGCCACATGCAGCCTAAAAAGCCTGGGCCATCTATATGATCTATGCATATGTTTACATACCAGGCATTTACTGGTTCATTTAGATGTATATAAATCAATTTGCTGTGCATTCTGTTTCTAATTTATTTTTTTTTTTATCAAAAGTGCGCTAAGGTAATACCAAGTTTATTGATCTATCTTTTGGCTACAATCTTGCATGGCTTGGGAGATTGGTATCATTTTGTTGGAGACACAGATCCCAGTAGTATTCACCTATCAAATGGGGTTTGTTGTTTTTTTTTTTCCCCTTGTGTTTGAGACAGCTCTGGAAATGATCAGAGTCAAACTTGAGCCAATTAAATATGAATCAATGCAGATCTTTCTTCCATCAATTCTAGATACTGGTTATTTTAAAAGTCCACTTCTAGTTAGGGGTCTGTTGCAGATTTAAATCACTGTGATGATGCTTTTATTTTCTTGTTTTTAGTGTTGTGCAATAGCTTCCTTCCCAGTTGTAAATATCTTTGCAATCTGGAGAACTTGAAATTTGTTATAAAGGTTTTGGTACGTGTCTGTCAGTGTCATTCTGTTCCCCTTAACCTGTGCTTAGGAGTGAAATACACAAGTACTCTTACTGTTGCCTTCCTGTAACTGGGAAATCAATTTCATATAATTAGCAGAAGCTCTTTGGACTCCACAGTCTGTGGTTTGGTGATCATCATTGCAATTTAGACTGCTTGTAAGGGATCAACACTTGCCTCAAAGGAGTTGTTTGATTGGAAATCTTCAAAGCGCTTTCCCATTTAAGACAGTTTAGGAAAAATCTTACTTATTTAAAGTAGCTCTCTGCTTTTCTACTTAATAGGTGTACCTTCCCACCCACACCCACCCCCCCTTTCCCTTTATGCTGAACATGTGAAAGGTTACTCCTGGGTTCTACTCCTGCACCAAACCTTTCTACCCCTCTTCGTTATGCACCTTCTTTTTGGTTTAATCTCTGGCTGTCATCAACGTCACAGCATATGTTAAAATCAAATCACGAGCATAATATTTCTTAATATTCTCTCCTGTTATGGTATTCTCAGACTGTCTAGCTAGTGACTCACACTTCTGTGTTCCAAATCTCTACTGAGAGACCAAGTTTCTTGATGAAGATCAGCAGGAGACAACTGGTAGATCTGTACAGAATTACCCAACATCTTTCTGTCATATTCAGGAGGGCAGTTAATAATTGTTAATGACAAAGTTTCAAAGTCTGTGGAGTCCTGTCTGCATATATTATTTTCTTTCTTGACCTTGTATCTGAATGACCAATGCAAATCAAGTTTTATTGACTTGGTAGGTACCCAGAGCAATGAGTTTTGAGGTTTCTTTCGCTGCGTCAGTCTCACCCAAACTGCATCTACTTTGTGGCAGGAAACTTACAGGTTGCCTTTTCCACTCCTGTGGTTTGTCCTGGTTAACAGACACTAAATGTTCTGTTTCTTGTGTCATTTCTTTCTGTAATTTTTGTTTGCATACCTCCTGTCTCAAGAAATCTATATTTAAGATTGTGAGCTGTCTCATTCATCTGGTGAAAACATGAAGAAATAGCCTGCAAGAATAGCAGAACAGGAATTGCAGAACTTTCCACTGGTTGAAAAGTAGAGGCTATGCTGAAACAAGCAAGGACTTAAAAAGATGAAAACAGTTGCTGTTGGTTTTGATTCATTGTGGTCATTTTAAAAGATCAGTGTTTTACATTAGTTTTTTAAATTTTGGTAAAGGTTTGAAACTATCCTTTTGATTACTTTAAGAAAAAACTTATTAAAGCACAATTAGTGTGACAGTTCAAACAGGATGACTGATTATTTTTTTCCCAGGTATGCATATCCTTATTCTTCTGGAGAATTTGGTGGTTTGCTCTAGGTTGTTTAACCTGGCTATATTGAAATCTTTCCACAGCATTGTTTTGTATAACAGCCTTGGTCTGACTTTCATTGTACAGCTTAAGTTCTTGAGCTGGTTATCATTGGCTTGTTGTCTTCATTGGAACAGGTCAGTAGGGACAGTCTTACAGTACTTCTCTGTTCTAAGTATTGATCGTTGTTATGGTCTTGTCTGAATTACATTCCCACGTTTTTAATTTCTCCATAGGGTCTCACTAAAAAGTGGTGGGTTTTGTCTTTACTTTTCAAGGCCTGTTAGGTCCCATCTCTGGTTACTGTCTCTGAAATCTCTCCTTCAGGACTCGCATGCTAACTGACATCTCATACAGAATGTTAATTTTCTTTAGCTCCTTACTGAATTGTCCAAAACAGTCTTATCTGTGTCTCACAAAGCTGCCATTTATTTTCTAATCCTTTCTATTCTCCTTTTCTTTGTTCCACATTTAAAAAACCCACAACTAAAAGCACCCCTTCCACCCCCCTGAAAAATAGCTCATCAAAACGTGGAGGGGAAAAAAAAATCCTTATGTTTGCTGCACTAAAACTTTTACCTACCACAGTGACTAGTATGTCTTGTCATTTCCTTATAACCTTCCTTAATGTTACTGTGCTTTACTCTTGCAGTTTTATATGATTAGCATTTTGGCTGTGGGACTATATGGTCCTGGCTTTTTGCTAGGGTTGTTAAAGAAATCATTTTCTACAAGATCATTAAGGTTGCTTTCAGCAACCTGCTCTAGAGGGAGGTGTCCCTGCCCAGGGCAGGGGGATTGGAACTCAATGATCTTTAAGGTCCCTTCCAGCTTTAACCATTCTTGATTCTATGATAGTATATGTAAGAGCAGAAAAGTTTCTGAAGGAACAATGTAGTCTCATCAGAATTAAATCGTAGGTGAAGACATAAGTGTTCTGGGTTTTTTTTTTTGTGGGTGGTTTTTTTTTGTGGATTTTTTTGTTTTGTTTTGTGGTTATTTGTACATTGCTGAGTTATCTGAAACTTTCCCTTATTGTTCACACAAGATAAATTTTGCCTAATTCTGTAAGAAGTAAAAGTATTTTTTCCTATATTTTTAATTTGAGAAAAAAGTCAAAACCAGATGTGTAATCTTAGCATCCCAGAACCCTTCTGATACTCTTTACTAGTAGTTGACCCTCTTGATACCAGTTAGTTCAAGAATGCTGCTTGGTGGAGGAATAAAGCTTGAATCAGAGTCAGATAAGAAGAAGAATCTCTGCATTCGTATCTGAGTAAATATTTGACAACTCTTCAATCTTTTATTTTTTTTTTTCCTTTCATGAAAGCTGGGTAATTCTTTGTAATTTTTATCTTAGTTTGGCTAGGTTTTGTGACATGTTTCAGGCAGGAGACTCCACCAATAGAATAATGAAATTATGGCATTATACTCTACCAGTCTAAATAATACACAGAACTTTGAGAAATCCTAGTGTCTTTGCAAAGAGAGTATAATTTTATTTTGGTGTGTAACTGATCTCAGAGTCTGGTAAATGCAGGATATATTCTCTTTCAATTATCTCTGTAGGTAGCTGGCTGGGGGGGG
>JAOTQQ010000023.1:26047147-26080954 GCA_026546715.1 Gallinago undulata
CCCCCCCCCCCCCCCCCCCCGCTCTGGTCTTTCTAGACTCTTGAAGATTTTGAGAGTTGTTACAGTTGCTCTTATGACTTCTCCTGGAGACTGTAACTCTACAGCATTGACTTAATTTCTGGCTAGTATGATACTAAAGAAGGTCCTTTCTCTGTTTTTAACAACACAGTCTCCAGTGGCTTATTTTGTGAATGTAGCAGCTGTTTATTTTCAAATCTGTTTCCAGCGTGGGGTAACATTCTGCTCCTCTGTACAAAGCAAGAATAAAAAGGTTTATCTCAGAGAACTGAAGCACACGTTTGGACAAAGAGTATCTTGTTTCAAGCATGACTTACTTACCCTGCAGTCCAGCAGTAAGGTACCTGGTTCTCTGATGTGATGGCCAGAAGCTGCTATCTGGTGCGTCCACCTCTTGTATTTGATCAGCAACTTACAAAATATGTGACTAGTAAGTTCAAAAAACAAAAGAAAAAAAACCCCAACAACAGAAAAAAACCCCAACCCTATACAGTTTTGCTTTGGGTAAGTCATTATTACCATCGTTATTTGGTTAAAAGGCACAATTTTATAAATTGTTTTGAGTATGATCAAATTGTTCTCACCTTTAACTAACGAACTTTAGTTAGTCCCGTTTTTTTCTTCAGGGAAATATAAGTATGAGGAAGGTCAGGGAAATAGCTTCTAGGCAAATGTTTAGATACCTGGTAGACTTTTATGGAACAATGATCCTTCCCAATCTCACAGCTTGATCTATTTAAAACCAAATGTTTTTAAATTTTGGCTTTTTAACCAGTATTCCTCAGGAAAAACTGATGCAGTGACAAATTGTGTTATGTGTTTAACTAGAAAGCAGAGAATGAGAGAGAGAAAAGTATTAGCATAGCATTAGGGATATAGTTAATGAAGCAGGATAATGCTCAAGAATTGGGAGTAACTGGGAAAAATTGTTTTTTGCTCTACAGGATTTCTTTTAATGCATTGAAAAAATTGCTTTTCTCACATGCCTGCACTAGTATTTCTGCCTCATGCATACTATCGTACATTTAATTGTCGTTGTCACACAGTAAAACGCATGAGAGCTTAGCTAAATAAACATAGTCAAAGTGTCATTATAGATGATAGGGAAGCCAAGTGTTTAAAATAACCCCGTTGACCAGATCAGTATTTTCTTAAGTTATGGCTTACTTTTATTTATTCATGGGGTTGTGAATCAGATGGAAAGACTGGGGCAAAGCCAACAAAGGTCATTAATTGTTCTCTTCTCTGTCCAAGCTTGACTAAAACTCCTGAAGCAAAAAATATTTTCTAAACAAATCTGGCAAAGAACTTTATCATGACCATGTTCTGGTCATGATATATGTAAGTCTAGTGAAACTATTTGGAGTAATTTTCTGTGTAAAAACAAACAAACCCCAAAACCAAAACCCAACCAAACAAAAAACCCACTAAATTGTATTTTCAAGAAAATGAATTAAATTTGAAATAACTACTATGATTTTGAAGGCAATTAGAGAATAAGTGTAATTTGTTGGAATAAATTTTCTGATGTTACATTTGCTTTGTCAAGCAATAATGAATGAACGTTTTGTGCACCAGGATTTGGTAGAAGAGCGCTTTGTTAGGCAATGTAAAATATTTAAATGTTGAAATTGTCATTTTCAAGAAAACTTGAAACTATTACATTGCTTATGCATTCTTAGTTTTCTTAAAACTTCTTTAAACCCTACTACAAATACAGTAGGCTGTCATCATGAGCTTCTTGCTCATCTCTGATCTCTTTACAGAACTTCAGTAAGTGTGTGAGGTGTGATTTTTCTTGATAAAAGGTGTGCTGACCTATCTCCAGTATGTCTTTGTCGCAGTTTCTGCTAGTTTGGCTAGTATAGCTGTGGGTCATGATGGTGCTTAGTTACCTACATTCTCCATTTAGCCCATGTACCCTCCTTCACATCCTAGATGACACAAATGGATTTGGGTTCACATGTCACTAATAGTAGCTATTGTATTCTTGAGTTCCTATAGAAATCTTGAAGATTGTCCAAACTGAGCTAACTTGTTAGTGTTCATATTGTGTAATAGTTCTGTAACCTGTCCTATAGGTGCTTCATTTTGAGGTAGATCTGTGAACCTCTCCGGTTTTATCCAGTCATTACAAATGCAGAGAATTAATTTGATTTCTCTGCTAACAGTTAACTTGAATTTCTTGTTTGCTCCCTTTTTAAACATCATATTGCCACGGTCTTAGACCCCTATGTATTCTATCGACCTTCTGACTCTATTGTCTGAGAAAACTGTAGTCATTTGAATGTTCTCTGAAATTTGGACAGTGTTGTAGCAAGTAAGAGGATGAAAGAAGCAATTAACCATATATCAGGTAGTGTGTCTCAATCACAAGGACTGTTTTCTTCCTCTGTGACTTGACATTTGACTTTAATTTTGTTCTACCTGAAGGGGGAATTATGGCACATAAAGGCACTCTTATTTATATATTTCATAAATGTATGAAATTTATTGGGGTCTGAAGAGGTTGAGGGGAGCAGCTCTGTGGGAAAGATCCTGAGGTGCTGGCAGACAGCAAGAGGAAACAAGTCATCAATGTAGCCTGGCAGCAAAGGAAGACAACCACATTCTGTCTGGGCTTGTCAGCTGGCCATGTAACCTGTAGATCAAGGAAAGTGATCATCCACCTTTACTGAGCGCTCATTAGATCACATCTAGATACTGCATCCAGGTTTGGGTTCCCCAATATGAGAAAGTTATTAATAGCTGAAGTAAGTTCAGTGGAGGCCAATGTGCTTACTGCGGCTAGAGCACTTGTCCTGCAAGGACAGCCTGAGGGAATTGAGCTTGTTGAACCTAGAGAAGAGGTGGCTTCGAGAGGGAGACCGACATCAGCCCCCCAGTGACTGGGGGGAGGATATTGAGAAGACAGACAGGTTCTTGACAGTGATGCGTAGTGAGAAGATGGGCTAAAGCAAACATAACTTGAAATGAGAGGTTGAACGGCCATGAGCAGAATTTTTTCCCATGAGGATGGTCAGGTGGTGGACCAAGTACCCAGGGAGGTTGAGCCATCTCTGTCCTTAGAGCTCTTCAAGACCCAAGCAGATAAAGCTCTGGTCTGACCTCAGAGCCTGCTTTGAGGAAGAGGTTGGGCTAGAGACCTCCTGAGATCGCTTCCAATTTGAGTCAAAGCTACTGTGGTAGCTTATGGTATCTTAGCAACCTACTGATGAGATTCAGCCCTCAGTCTTCTGCCTTCTATCCTGGGGAAGTGCTGCTGTATCTGTTGGGACTGGAAGCTTAACTTATTAAAAAAGCACCCGAGTGAGCAGTCATTAAATCAATAAACCTTTGCTTCAAAGATGAACTTAGGCCAAATCTTCTTCTCTGCTTACCTACAGTCATTTTTCGTTAAGAGAAGCTGCAAGAGAAACTACAAACTGCTAGGTAGTCACCTTCCTCCCAGTGATGATGCTGGGTAGTAGCTAACTTTTTGTGTGTGTGTGTTCAGTTATTGCCATTAGCATGCTCAGCTTCAGCTGACTTTTACATAAAGGCTTGAGACAATATGTTGAGCTCTTAGTAAATCTCAGTCTAAAAATGAACACCCAAAGATTTGGAAGTGCAAACGCTAGTGTTAAGCTAACAGAATTAATGCCTACCAAAAAATCTTCAGTATAATTAGATTTTAATACTGTGGTATAACAAATAGTGTAATGTATGCATAGTACGATTCAGTTAACAGAACAACTACTAACCTTTAAAAATTTTCTCTATTGTAAAAACATGAGGTAATTTCTGAGATTTAGCACAAAACCAGCATATAGAAAGTAGATTATAGAGGGAGTTAAGCTCTGAACTTTCTTCACATGTCTTAAGTTGCTCAGGTAGTTGAAGGGTGTCTTTGGGCACACAAAGATTCCCGACCTCTGTTATCCTAAACAGCATCACAAGTGGTAGCTGTTTGCAGCTGTCAGTGTGCACATGCTTATCTGAACAGTGGAAAGTTACTGGTAAGAATGATTTACTGCTAATTGCCAGTGTATGGCAGCAGCTTCTGTCAGCTCATCATGCCTGTTGTATGGATGCTGAGTTCTGAGCAAGTCATGTGGAGATAGAGATCACTGGGCAAAACAGGGGCACGTCAGATTGGGAAACATGATGATGGATGCATGAAAAGTTAGGGTTGATTCGCAGCTGGTGGGAAATGAGGTTTTGGTCTCCATGCAGGGATATATGGAAGGGGACAAGTGTCAAGAGGAATCTTTGGGTTTGAAGGTTTATCTAGAGGACTGGCTGCTGGTATTAAGTACTGCTACTACTATTTGAGTGCTACAACCAGTAATGGCGAATTGTTTGCACATCCCTGTTTTAATTAACCTGGTGGGCTGATCCTAGAGTCACTGTTACAGGGGTGTCTGTATTCTGCTACGTGGATTTTTTTTCTCATGCTAATGTCCCTGGCCCGCTACAGTCCTGTTCCTACCCAGTGCTGCTTATCTGTTGTATGTGGGTTTAAAAGGAGACCACTGTGTTCTGGGGAATTCTTTATGGAGCAAGAATCTGACACAATTAGGTACTCTCTGGGCCATTTAAAGCAGTATGAAGAGTTTGGAGTTGTCAGGGAAGAAGACTACCCCCTTACTAAGACAGAGAGAGGAAGAGGAATTAGAATCTCTGAAGTGGAAGAAGCAGTACCTTCTAGGAAAGACATCCCATTCAAAGCTTTTTTTTTTCTTTTTAATACATGAAATTATAAACTATGTTCGAGATACCGGTATAAAACCCCAGTGTCCTTCTTGGACATCTGGAAATATTCAGAGAGCACCTAGAAATTGCAATTGCTGTGCAGTCAATTCCATTTCTTGAAGGGAAGGTATTTTAGAATTAATGGAGTTCAAATAGCTGGGCGATCTATAAGAAGAAGGGGAGCAGGTGGGGAAATTTAAGCTGTAAGTTTTGGGTGATATTCAGAAAACTTGTATCCAAGACTTCTAAAAATTTTCTGTTTTGAAAAAGAACAAAATAATTCCTTTAGAGGTATTTCATAGTGTTATCTCATGTTTTTTTTTGTTTTTTGTTTTTTTAACGTTATTAAAGTACAGGATGCTTAGACTCAATGTATTGTCTTTTCTAATTCTGTAAATGCTTTCCATATAAACTAAATTTTTGTTTTCATTTAATAAATGAAAATAGGTTTTAGAATCGTGGAACCCAGCTGTAAGGTCATGAGGAGGGATCTGTTCTGTTACTTTGTGTTACATAATGCTCCCATTTATTGGAAGAACCACTGCTGAATTTGAAAATCACTTATACTGGCCAGAGACTGGCAGGAGCTGTTTGAATGGCACAACAGATTCTCTTTTCAAATGTCTGTGTGCTGGATTATCTCTATTAGTGTTGATGTAGTTGCAATGGTTTCATTCTGCTGTGAGAAGATAAAAATTAGGCAATATGAAATATTTGTAGAATATTCTGTATTCTAATATTAAGTATTTAAATCAGAGAGTCATGCAATTAGTTAAATACTGAAGACAGATAACGTGTGTCTATGAGAAATGTCTGACAGGATAAACAAATATTGTGTCTGTGTCCTATCAATTTTCAGAAAATATGATCTGTAATTTGTGCCAAGTGATCAGTCTTATGACAATTATTGTATATGAGAACCGGACACATTAATACAATAGGCAGTTCTTAGAAAATAAAATTCGGAAAATTTTGCCTCTTTTTTTCCTGAGTTTCCATGTACTATTTCCTAAATAGTGTATGTCTGGCCTTCCATTTTTAACTGGCTTGATGAAACCTTGAAGGCGGCTTAGTTCGAAACCATGTGGTCCTGAAGTAGTTAATGTTTCCTTTGTGAGCGAACCAATTTGCAATTACAAGAATAAATTGGTGGATTTAGTTTAAACCCAGTTGCTTAAGTACAGTCATCAAAGAATTGCATTTCCTGTGCACGCAGAAGGTGACAACAGCATGAGCTTTAGGCTCTTCAATGAGCAGTTTGTTGGTGTGCAAGGAAAAAATTTTTGTGAAAAAAGCTGTCAACTGTGAAAATACTTTTCTGGATGGAGTGGAGGAACTCGTTTGTGTAGTAGCTTGCGTACCTCTTTTCTTCTCACACAGGAATTTGTTGTTTAAGACCCACTTTCTGTCAGTTAAGGCTGACCTTAATGAGATCTAGACAGCAGAAAGCAAAGCTCAGGGGCAAGCTTCAGGGGCAAGTATAAAGGGAAACGTTCATACCTAACTTGCATTTACTTCAAGAAGATGCCTAGGAACCTGGTAGAAAACTATTCCACCAAGTTCAATGTGAAACATATTGCAGCTTCAAAGTTGTTGGAAAACGTAGTAATTTATCAGCAAAATAAATGCAGAACATCTGTCAGAATATGCCAGAAGCAGAGGGGGTGATTGAGGCTGATTAGTTCAAATCAAAGATAACGGCTCTCTATTTTAAGTTTTCAGAAGGAGTGTGTGGCACAAAAGATCCAACAAACGGATTCAGGAGTTCCTACTGTGTAATTGTTCTAACCCAGTAAAACTTAGCTTTATGGTCAGAGCAGAAGAATATTGCCAAGACTTGATTCACCTCAGCTGAAGTTGGGTATCTAAAATACATCAGAGGATGTTTAAGGTTAGGTGAGATGAATCTTGACAAAGGTAATACACCAGAATAAAACTCCTGTTTATGTGTATACAAATGTATTTTTTTCTTGAATGGAGTTTCTGTTGGTTGCACTTTTGACTTTGAGTTAACATGAAAATTTTTACTATAGGAGCTTACAGTATTTTGCAAAAGAAAGAAGCTGTTTCTTGAGGATTAACAAATTTAAATATGGTAGTCACTTGTTCGATTTGCAGATTTTTTTTCCTTTTTATTGAGCTCAGTGGAGTAAATTTTTTAGAATTACCTGTCAAATGCATTCTAATTACAAATACTGAAGTACTCTTTACAATGTTGTATATGTCAAATTTTAGTAGGATTATTTAGTTGTTACATTAGTCTTTCCAGTTTCTCTACTTGGGATCTGAGTTAGTGATTTATGTGCTGGGCAATCAAATGCATGTTTATAGAGTTTTATCAGTTTTACTATAAATTAAACAAAGCACAATTAAACACAGCCTCTGTGCCTGTTTTCAGTAAAGGCTTTATTTACTTCTGCCTAACCTTGCAGATGCAAGGGAAATCTGTGGTTTAGGGTTGCGGCCGTATGTACTGCAGAAGCTCAATTAGGTATTAGGAAGCTTCGTGTTATAAAACAGTATTTTATGAAGTCTTATTTAAAAATATTTGTTGCATTTCGGTACTAATCATTGAGGTATTAAGTGCATGTATAATTCTGATTGAACAAGCAGTTACATTGATTAAGTTGGTCCTTATATTCATATAATACAGTATTCTTATATAATATGGTAATGGAAATTTCTGAGCTTCTATTCTCAGATCATTCACAACTTCTATATTAACAGTCAAATGCTAAATTAGAAGAGTTGGAAATTGTGCTGTTTAGCAATTACAGGTTATAAAAATTGTTCAATAATTGAGGCGAATTGTTCAGGTTATTCTGCTTGGGGATTGTTGGAGTGTTTTGGTTCGGGTTGGGTTTTTTTTACCCTCTGTCCCTGCCCCAAATTATAAAAACAGGTCTACTTTTCTTTAGTTTGCTTTATACTTGAAGAGAAATCAGTTGGAGTTTTAGTATTCTTAACAAGAGAACCATGATTTCCTGCTTGTCTTAGCTTCTTGAGAAGTCTGAGGCATGGTCTCTGCTGGGTTGCTGCTGTAGAATGTTGGGCATGATTGCTGTTGGAAAGACTTCTTTATTAATAATAGCTATAGAGTCTTGGCTGACATTGTTCAAATAGTTGTGGAGACAGTCTTATGAAGGGTACAGTTATTTATTGTATGCTGTGTATGTGCTTATTATCCCAAATAATGTAACACAGTGAGTGCTCAAATTGCATTTCAAGCAGCAACATCTTAGGCTTTAATTGACTTTGCCATTTTTTTTCTACCTCGGTAACTTTTCCTAAATGGACTTATTGTTAAGTTCACATTTTTGTTTCCTTTGCTGTTATACTCTTAAAACTGATTTTCTTTTTAAGTTTATTCTGTAGAAGATGGAAAACAAATACCAGATGCAGATGAAATGGTTTTAACACTTGAATAAGTCGAAATACATTTCATCCTAAAGAAAAAGTTCTTCTCTAAATTATATTTTGTTTAAATTTATGCAAATGAATAGCCCTATTTATCTCTAGAATACTATAGTCAAAGTGAATTTGCATGTTCATAACATTTAGCCTAGGTTAAAAAAAATTGTAGGACTAGAGATTTCATTTTAATTTAGCGGTGTTTTTTTTGAGAATACAAAATCTGTGCATTGTGGTATCCCTCTTTCCAAACCAAGAATTTTCAAGACTGTTAATATTCATAGGTAGTATGGTACTGTTATTATTTATATACAGAATAATTTTCAGTATGCTCTCCTGAAAACTGTATTACTTTGTGTTGTTATTTCAGGAATTTGGAAATACTGTTGCAGTCTTTCTGTATTCAGAATGGAATAGATGCTGGACCACTGCCCAGTGTCTACCAATCAAAAAAAAAAAATGTAAAATGGGGGGTGAGGAACCGGGAATCTTGCTGATAGTCACGTTGTACAGGTTTATTCACAGACATCAAAGGAGTACATGAAGCCAGTTCCAAAATAAAGGTGAATTTCAGGTATCTTTCCATTAGTTGAATACTTGTCCTTGCCTTTGAATTGAAGAAGACCTTGTAATTTTATCCAATATATTAATTTAGGTCATTGCCTTTAGAATTGCCATAAAAAGCTGAAATGGAAGGACTTTTTATTATTTCGTTTCCGTAACAGTTGGGATTCTACCTGAATGTAATTTAATATAAAAACTATAAAGTGAGGAATGGTGTGATTTTAGGACATTATGCCTCCATGTTCTCTGTGGAAGTTCCTTTTTTCCTATTGTTCTGGAGGGCTTCAGGGAAGAGGCAGCCTTATTTGTTCCTTTCTTCCAGCACTGGACATTCCCACGAGCCAGTCATTCCTGATGCAGCGTTATGAAAAAGTTTGTCATTACTGTGTGGTTACAGTTTAATTTATTCTGAGCCCAATTGTAATTCTTTCTGTTTATTTCTAGGAATTTAGAACACGATGAATTTAAAGCTCTTTTCAGTGCTTTATGAGGTCTTATCTTTTGATCATCAATGGTTGATATATAAGCACTGCAAGGCTGAGCACTGAGAGCACTGTAAGGTTGTTGGTATCAGAGGCAGTTTGCATTCAAAAGGGATTTTTGTGAGTGAAGAATGACTGAATTTTTTTATAGACTAGAGTTTATAGGATAGGAAGTGATTGGCCTATGCATGTTTTTTTGGCTTGGAAAATGCTCAGTAGCAGTAGTTGCTGTAGACAAATAATGGGCTTGTGTCACCCAATATCTCTATACATGTAGTCATTATATAGTCTGTGTCTAATTTCTAGTCTTTATACATCCCTTACATTCATATATTGAGTTTTACCATAAGTTTAGTGCAAATATACAACTCCTTATCTGAATGACTAATTGAAATCTTGAATGTACATCTGTCAGGCAAGCTGACGGGATTGGAATTGTTCTGCAATTGAAAGGTAAACAGATAATTTTTCTTTTGCCTGCACTTTTAAAATAATGTAAGCTTTCTCAGGTTACTTTGATCAGAGAAGTTATTTGCACATAACTTAGTTTTTTGTTTTGCAGAGTTGAGTGTAAGTTTTTGAACTTATTTTTTGGGATGATTTTTGATTATCAGTACTGGTGAGAATCACAAATCATTACCAAAAAAATAAGATTATAAGAATTCTATGTCTGCAGAGCTTGTATAGTGAGAAGGGTTGTTATATCTGTTATTTAAGACCTACAGTCAGCTAGCTGTTTGCTGTGAATTCGGTTTATGCAGAGATGAACTCATTAAGTGTCAGTAGATAAAGTTTGTACATCCATCTGAAAGATGACTTTCCTCCTATACTTCATGCAAAACTGTTTTTCCCCATGGCAATTAGTTTGACATTTTGTAACCTGCTTTCTCAGTAAAACCACGTGTACCCCCCTCAGTTGTTTGCTAAAAGCTGTGTGATGTGTTGTGATAATTAACCTCTGTGTATGAATATATAATTCATTTTATACAGAATGCTGAGAGTTTTAGAGGGGAAGTAATGAACTTTTCATTTAAGTTAGCTTAGACAGGCTTGATGTCTGGAACTTTGTCGATAGCTAGGCAGTACAAGAAAATCCAATGCGACGCTATTTTTTTCATCTGTAAATGAGAGAAAATGTTTGCAGACAAGCAGTCTAAAGAGCAGCATGAGAGGGTGGTTCAGTAATTGAAGCCTCATTTTTGGTGATTAGTTGCCTGTTTTTACAATGTTATATAGCACATGAAGCTACGTTCAAAAAGACATTTAGGATTACCTGCATTCATATGCTGTCCAGCAGTTCTCTCAAAAATCTGCGAAATGTTGTATCTACTAAATCTGATCCTGTATTTCAATAACAGAAGTTTCTTTGTGTTGCACTGAACTGGACTAAGGGAGACTGAGAACTGACAAGTATCTCTCTTCTACATCCTTGCAATGTAGCTAAGAGATATTTCTGTTTCACAGGTATAAAACTGAAGTACAAAACCAACAATTTACCTCTTGCATATGTGCCAAGCTTTAAGAATATAAGCATCTACAAATGCCTTCACTTTTACATGCTTAGGTATCTAGTGATACTGATAACTAATGCATGAATCAAAACTCCTGGCTGATTTCAGGAGATTGTATCAATCCCTGACTGAATTTCCATAATAGAAAGAACTCTGTGGCACAAACTACTGGTCTGGTGTCCAACTGCTGTCCATGGGTCTGTGTCTGCCTTCTTACTAGGACCAAAAAGTCTCAACTACAGATTTTTTGTCCCAAGTGATTAAGGATCTAGCAGCTGGTTACCTCTGTTTTGCATATCATGAAAGATGGATTCACTGAAATCCGAACACTGTAGGTGTTTATAGATTGTATGTTTGGATTGAAGTGACTGCTAAATTACTTTTTGGAAAGGAGAATGAAATGGTATTTTGAAAAACAATGCAAATTATACAAAATGCAAAAATAGACATTGTACCTGAAAAATGGCAACTCTAAACACGGTTGTCCTGGCTATTTTTCAGTCAGGTACCTCATCAACTGTTTGTCATTGAAAGTGGAATTGGCATTGTTTTTCTGAAAGCCATTTTTAAAAAATCCAACTTTTATATATTTCAATTTCTTAATACAATATTGCAGCATTGTTATATATCTGTAAAATTAAGCACTCTGAGAAAATATTCATATTTCAAGTTATTTTCTTTTAGTTGGATATGTTAGAAGAAGAACATAGAATCATGCTGAATCTAAGGTACTAATTACCTTGTGGGGATTTATCTGCAGGAAGTGAAGTCTAAAGGACTAAGTAGATCTTTAATCTTGTAGTTCATTGTAATTGCATTCAGTTAAAATTTGCATTTGGTTTACTTCTGTTCTGTAAAATTCTTCTTAACAGTTATTTTCTGAAGCACTTTCAGAAAGTGCTTGCTTTCCTTTTTTCAAAACGACTAACTGAAATGCAGAACCTAAATTATTTTTTTAAAAGCAAAAAATAACATTTTGCTTCTTACTAAGAGAGAGCCATGAGGAGTAAGGAATTGAACGATTGATGAGGAGAAAAGCAGGCATATTTCTGGCTGTCTACTAATGTTTTCCAGTAAAATTAATGTTCAGGATTAGATTGGCAATAACGAAATTATAAGCAGCACTCAAAATGAACTGGATACACTGATACGTCATACCAGCCATTCAAAAATAAATAGAGTACCACTTCTCAGAAGCTGTAATTGGTATGTTGTTGTTAGTGAGGGAAAGTAACACTTGTAAAACAACACCTGAGAACCTTCTCAAATGCAGCACTGAAAATGTGAGAAGTTGAACTCCCCCATTCTGTTTGTATCCTAGAGTTTACAGTATAAGGAATTAATATTATGTCAACTTTGATACCTGTTCAGTTTGAATGTCTTATAGTTCTGTTTCAAATTCAGCAATATAAAAGATGAATGTAGGAGGTGTTAACAGAAACTGTGTCATAGATCTAAAGGGGCCTGCTGTGTTAAAAATCCCATAGTATGAAGTGCAGGCAAGATTAACTAAGGGCAGATGGGTCAAGGGAAATGGGTTTGGTTTTATTTGTAATTACTATTTTGAAAGAAGACCTCTGGAAAGAAGACCTACTAATCGTATGTGATCCTCCTATACTGATTCTTTCAGCGCAATCAAAGGAAGTAAACAAACTTTTTATTCCTGAAATTAATTTTCAAAGATTTCTACAGTACCACTTGACTGCCTTCATGATTTCAACTGTTTATATCACTTTTCTTCCTGTTTAAGCGATAGTATCCTGCCATTTCAGTGGAACATGAGGAATGAAGCATTTTTTGTAAGTGCAATTTGGCAGAGACCACAGGTCTTCTGGAAGCCTCTCTGACTGCTAGTGTTGCAGTAATATTTAATATTGCAAATACTACATTATCTCTGCTTGGAATCTTTTGGTATCGATATTCCATTGATCATATCCTATTTATGTCTACTGCTATTACAAAATATTGTTTGGCAATATTTCAGATTTACCTTCATCAACAGTTACAACAACATTTTGTAGTAGCAATTGTTTATTTACTCCTACTTGAAATACGAAGTGTAGTATTGCAATTTTTTTCATCTTTTTGCAAGCTTGATTCAGGATAGTGACATGTTTTAGTTGAATACTTGTGTTGTACTTGTATGACGTTTTGAGAAGTATGCCCTGCCTGAGAACTGGGTTTTGCCATACTTCTACAATTCTGATTTCCAGGATATGATGTCCTGAAACAGTTAACTAACATTATAGATATTTAAAAACTATATATTAACAGATTGAAGTGCTCAGAGATTAGTTAAAAGATGTTGAACCTCACCCACAACGTGTCTGTCACAGATGGAAAAAATGAATGTATTGACAAGTGGGTAGACCATTGAAGAAGTTTATAGACCTAAAATCTTACCCAAGATTGCCAGAAATTAAGTTTGTTTCTAGTACTGGATGCAAACTACGTTAAACAGAAGCATAAGTCCCATTAAGTAAGCAATTCTTTATTGCCTGAGTACAAAAAAAAAAAAAAAAGTAATTTACTTTGGTTTTATGGGAATGCAACTGTGAAATTTGTTCCTGAAACATTAGCCAGACAGCATGCTGCAATTTTAACTTGTGTATTTGATAGGGATAAATATATACCTCATTCCCATTTCCTTCTAGAATAAATGTGCTAGAGAAACTTGCCATATATGATGAGATTTCCAAAAAGCCAGTGCTTGGCTTGCAGTCTGCTTCCAGACTCTTAAGCGTACAGGTTATTTCATGTCTTGATGATACTATGCGTGTTTAGACTGGCCGTTTTCATTAAGTCATAAGAAATAACACAGACTAAAGTGATGTGTGTGCTACCTACGCAGCCTAGATTTTCAAAGGAAATGGAAGAGCTGTATTTGAGAACAGGTTTTTATTCTTGTAATAGCTCATAAAAGTACTGGCATCCACCTAAACGTTGGAGTTTTTCACATCTTGTTGGAAGGAAGAACTCTAAGATACCAAGGAAAGACAATGATTCTAATTTTGTTCTTGTCATCTGTTGTGGCCCTAAGTGTGTTAGCCACGTTCCATAGGTAAATCTTCTCATACTAGTAGATTATGTTTTGCATGCCTGATCAGCCTCTCATTTTGCAGTAGAAGTTCTTGGTGTAATAGTCAAGCCAAGATTTAGGCTTCCCTATGAACGTGAATCTTTGTAGCGTCTTCACACTTCATTGTTCTTCCAAGCAGTACAAATGCCATATTCTTTTGATAATGAACACAGAGCAAATTATACGGGGAATTATCAAAATACGGGGTATTATCAAAAAACCCCACCACCATTGTTTCAGCCACATGCATCTACACAAATTGTGCCATTCAGACAAATGGAGTTGGGAAATCATGATGTAATGTATAGTAACTTTCTTGTGCTGTAGCCTTATACATTATATTACACGAGGATATAACTACTCAACATACACAGCAATTTTAATACAATTTGTATTAACAATTCAGATAATGTAATGGCTGAGAGCAAGAGGTGGAAAAAATAATTAAATGTAGTAGGCAACACTTTCTTAATGGTTTTTGTTTTGGGGGCATAGAATACAAGTTGGATAGAATTCAGTTGCTAAATCTGGTTAAGTGTAAAAGTAATTTTAATATGGCTTGAGTGAAACAGTAACTTTGATATAGTTGAGAAGCAATTTAAAGAAACCACTGGTTATTTAGATTCTGGTTTCAAGTTTTTAATCACATTTCCTTAAAGTTCTTTGATAGTACACCTCCTAAGAATGCATCCTTAAATTGAAATGCTGATGTTAAGGAAAAATATTTCACTGATGCTGCATTATGGAATTTAAATGGATAACTGATGATTTTTAAGTACTCTGTGTGTGTTTAAAAATGTACAATGTCTCTTTTAAACATAGTACAAGAAATACGCAGAAAAAAACATTGTGAATAATAAGTGTTTTGTCCCATCTACCTTTTGACAGGAGAATTAGATGACAGAGAACAGGCAAAGCTGGAAGTAAAAGTATGGGATCCAGATAGCCCCCTTACTGACCGTCAGATTGACCAGTTTTTAGTTGTAGCACGGTAAGATTAAAATCCTCTAATAAAAAAAATTCCTTTTCCTTTTCCTACTGACTATTTATTCCCCTATATCGTGTTACTCGTTTGCCATTTTGTGAGCCCTTTTCTTTCCCACAGTTAGCTAAAAGAGAAAATCAAACCATAATCTTGTGCATATTTATTGAAACTACCAATAAAGAAGAGAGAAAAAGACAGTGATTTTTGGAATAATGCTACACTGCCTGTATTTCAGATTATAGTAGAATTTGATACTTTAAATGTAGACATCAGTCTGTTTTCTCTTCAGAGTTAATGAAACAGGATTTCAGTGCTAATATTTCAGCCTTGTATTACAGTACTTGGAATTTCCTAGTGTAATTTAAAGTTAAGAGTAGAAATTCTCTAGGAAGAGAGAACAAGTTGAACAAGTTCTGCTCCCCTTTTTGCAGCTGCTCTGGGGAGCTGAAGTAGTATACAGTGAAGCTGAAAATATTCCCAGAGGAGTGAAAAGCAGTCTACTGGGAAGTGACAGAGAATAAATGAAATTTTTAGAGAAAAACATTCTTCTCACTTTGCTCCCTTATTTAAGACATCCTGTGCAATGGTGTGCACTGACCAAGATTGCATTTGTTTAGAAGTTGATAAATTTCTGTAAATGATGGTTTCTGTTACGGAGGGAAGGGGTCTTGGTCTAAGCTGACTAACTGTAGCTATCTAGGATCTTGGGTTGGGCAATCTTAATGACTAGCTGTGATCAGGTGTTACTCAGGTACCCCTTTATTGATGTTCTTCCACAGAACTCCATTAATCTTTGTAAACTGCTTTTGAACTGACAGAAACAGTGCGAATGGTATTTCTCTGGTTCCTGGAAGCTATGTTTAGTTTTGCAAATTTGAAATTCTGACAGTAAGAACTTTTTTCCAAATGCCTTCCTATATGGGATTTTGGTTAAGTGGGGGTATACTATCTGTATTTGAAATTTGAAAAGCATTTTCAGATGATCTTTTTTACATGGTGCATCAAAGGCACCAAGTATTTTTTCTTAGGTTTTTCAGTCCGCTCTGGCTGAAGAAAGAGTTGTTTTTGTCCTTGTAGGCTTCGGCTTTTTCAATCACACAAGCATGCTTTGTTGGTTCTTTAGAAGGTGTTTAAACACTCCTTTTTTTTTTCTTTTTTTTTTCCCCTATTTGTATTGCCCATTTGCAAGAACATTTATATTTGGCCTGGGACATGTAGCTTTCCCAGTCTTACAAGGTTTGTTTATTGTCTCAGGAACAAGAGGCCTTTTTTCTAGGTTTATATACTTGGTCTGTCTGGGCCTGTCACTAAGCTGTAGTGTGCAACAATTTGCGGGTTATGAAGGTAAAAGAGTATGACTGTCCTGTCTGGAAGTTGGAGGTAGCATTGCCGGAAAAATCTATGGAGTTTTTGAAAAAAAGTATAAGGGTGCTTAACCTTGAGCTCACGAAGTAGTCTTCCTTGACTGTGGGTTTGCAAATCTTGAAAGTACCTTGTTGCTACTACAGAAGCGTAATTTGGGCAAGGGTCTCTTGCTTAACTAGTACAAGCATCTGTTAGGAGAAGCTTGAGGCATCAGACTAATGTATTCTGGTATTAAGTGGTTTCTTGGGTAATGCACTGTCATTTGTACTCTGTCAATGAGAATTCCAACACCATTTTCCAGTCCATTCAAATAAGGTACGGCTTTGTCCACAAATTTGGATTGTTGTATGTATTATTGGCAACAGTTCTTCTGTGTCTGCTAGCTTCAAAGAACTCTGAGAAGCTGCAACAGCAGTTTATATCTTTTCACGTTGGCAAATAGTATAATACAGTAGAAGTGGATTAGTAGAATTGAAATGTTAGGTGATGAGGACCTAGCACCCACACTACACACATTTTGAACAGTTTTATTTTTTAACTGTCTCTAATCTGGTCCTATGGACTAAATATCTATGAGTATGTGGAACTGCTGTTTAACTTAAATCCAGTTTGTATGCTACAAGACACCTTTTGATCTACTGCACTTTTGACTAAAGTGCAGTAGATAAAGATACAGGAGACAGTCACTTTGAAACTTGATTCCTAATTTGAACCAGAACACTGATATAGATACCCCCTTTTTTCTCTAGTCATCAGCCTCTATCGTTCCTAATACACAAGGAATAGTTCATTTCCTTATGAGATCTCATGTTCTCTTTCTAACTGTATTCCAAGTAGCAAAGTATTAAGAAACAGAAACTTTCCTGTTATGTGTATAACAGTCCAGTAATAGTCCTGGGTTTTTTTTAAAATTTAAGGAATCAGAAATGGTCCTGACCAGACTCAAATGTGGTAGGAGTAGATGCTCAGAGCCATTTTTTGACCCATTTTTTTTATTTTCATTCTGTCTGCTAATTTTGTCTATAGTGCATTATATGATAATGGTACATTCTAGTTCTGTTTATGTACTTTATGATGCAGTGAAACAGTTAACAAAGTAGTCCTTTTAATCTGCTTCATCTAACTAGATCATCAACATTATCTTCTGGAAGGAATGTATCTCTAAATCAAACTATTTTCCAGACGTTTGTGGTCTTAGCTTGTTTCCAACTGAAACAGAGTTTTGAAGATTAATTAAAATAACCTTAAAGCATTGCATATCTACCTTAAAATTTTGTTCTTTAATTACTTTGAAATTAAAATGGCATTGCATACCTCCAGCTAACATAACATCTTTTTCTTCATTTGAATGCCTGCTTATTTTTTTGATGGAAAATTACAGAAAAATGCAAAATTACGTGTTAGTCATTATGAATTAGAGTTTGATCCTTCCTGTGTTGTTTCCACTTTTCCGTTTCCTCTAATAATGTGATTATATTCATTTTTATTGGTTACTATTGATTTAGCTACAAGTGCTCATGGTATTTGGAGGTTTATTTGTTACAGGAATTTATCTTACAGTGAGGAGGGGAACACAGTGTGACTTCAACCAGCAATGTGTCTTTCATCATATTGAGGAAAAGAATACACTCGTCAACTAAGAACAATAAGTAAAAACATTTTAAAGTGTATTCAAATAGTAATACTCTGTTCTTGCAAGATAATTCAGTGTAGCCAGTGGCAGTAATTAAGACCTTCTGAAGCTCATCAATGAAAACAAATACATAGAGTTACTGGTTTGGAAACTTCATTGTTAGTGTGCTTCTGGATTGTCTTTAAGTGCTAAGAAGTAAGAGGAATTGGAGTTCATTAAAGAGGTAATGAAATTTAATGGTAGAAATGCAATATAAAATTATGCAGTAAAGGTGGTGAAAATCTTTATGCTGATGCTGCACTCTCAGAACTAGACGTTTGCTGTTGAGGTGAATTACAGCATTTAATGGTAAGCAGATGGTTTGGCAATAAAAAGGAAAAATGTGTTCACTTCAAGCTTACTAGGAATATCAAAAATAATATGTTTCTGCCCGTTTGTCATGTTTGGCCAATACACATTTATCCCTTTATAATTTTTGTGTTACTATGTTTCTTCTTCACCAATTTAATTTGAAAACAACTAATTCCGAGTTGGAGCTGGGGTTTTTTGGAATCTTTTTTTATGAAATTTGATCTATTGTACTATTAAAAAAAATTCTGCAGCAGCATTTTCCTGAACCTGCTCTTTGGGGGATGCAAATCTCCTCCTCTATGACTGTGAAATTGCAGGATGAAGTGCAGATGATCACTTAAATCATATCCTGTGAATTTTCTGCTTGTATGTGTCAGATTCTATTTCTGTTGAGTTATAAAGATTTCAGATAAGTTCCATTGCTATTAGTGTAGTAATGAAACTGAAGGTTAGTTGTGGTGCATAGGGGACATTATGTGCAATGCCACCTCCTACCCTAACTTTGAGAGTCTTTCAGAGAAAGAATAATGGCAGGTAACTTTCATGTTTATGTCATTTCCCCCTGTGCTCTAAATATCTGAAGTGATAATAATGAAACAGCACTGTACAGACAGTCACTTTAAAAAGCAAGGAAAATGCGTCTTCTGCAACAGCATCATTTTACTATGAATATGATCTTCATGTCAGATTTTACATTATCTAGTAGAAAAATCTCAGGGGTGTTTTTTCAACTTTAATTGATACTGAGCTGATGACATATATCTTCACTGAAGAAGTATGTTTTTTCTGCTTTCCAATATTTTGAGTATCACAAGACTTTGTGAAGGAGCAATCAGATATTAATTGGCTGTTTGTAAAATGCTCTTATTGATAGCAGTCTAAGAGGTCATCTTTTAGGACCGTTTCCAACTCATAGTGAAGGGAAACATTGATGTAATAATAAGGAAAACAAAAGCTTCCTAATATGTAGGAAACCACCAATGATCCACTTAATTATTTTCCTCAAAAACTTCAACTCTTGAGGTGGCACGAAGGTCTCATTCATTAGTTGCAAGTATATGAGGAAAAATTTGAATTTGCAGATTCATGTATGCACAGAGGTGGTTTGCTTTAAACAGACTATACCCACAGTTCATCTCGTATTGCTGAAATGCAGAAACGATATATAAAAGTGGACAGTTCTAAAATAAATATCTTCAGATTGAAAAGGATCTCCTGGATTTTTGAGAATATAAGATGGTAGAAAATAGAAGGTTGCTGTCCTGGATCCAGGACTTTCTGGATCCAATTTGATGCCGGGCTGTTGTTGCTACCAGGGAGACTAGTGACTATTTTTCTCCTGATGTACAATTCCAGTGGTTCCAGATGTTCTTGCATAAATAATGACCCTTTTCAGAACTAGTTACTAATGAGCAATTTAATCTTTAGAAATGTGTTATGACTGTTATGTTGCTGCCTCATAATTTCATTGGCTACTACTGATGACTAATCTTATGCAAAAATTGCTTCCTTTAATGTCTTAGACTTGAGTCAGAAGAAATTCAGAGCAGAGTATTTTCTGTGTGTGATACCTAATTTAAAGTTTTGCCTGAACATCGGGCACACAGGCACAACAAAATGATAAGCTACTTCATCTCTACAGAGTTCACTGTCCAGTTTTTTTGGACATAGATGTTGTTGAGTTTTGCTGAATTTGTTGATAGTCTTAGACCCTGCACCAAATTATCTTGATTTATGTTTGTACGGTTGTCAGCTGTAATTCTGTTATAAATCCTTGAGAGAATGTTCTTGGTTCTGGTCTTTAAGATAATTAAAACAAGGAAAACCTAATTAAGGAGACACTGGATCATTTGGTCTAGCCCTTAAAGCTCTTATACCTGCTTGCTGGTACAGCTTGTGCAAAGAGTGATCTCTTTGCTGATAGCCCCGGTTGTTTATCATTCCTGTCCATCTCTGCCACCTGTGCTATTCCCTGTCTGTGTGCCTTTGGCCTTAGTTTATTTTGGGAGGCCTGGGAGTGTTGGTTTCTGTTGGAAGTCTCAGTGCTTTAATTACTCATTGAATAACTAATTTGTGACTAGTTTACTGAGCACATTTTTTTGGTTACGTGAGTTTATTATTGTTATTATTTAATTAAATATACTTTTAATTAAGTATTTATAGTTATTCTTTGGATTCTACCAACTTAATGAAACATTTACATTAAAGAGTATGTTTAAAAAAAAAGAGTAGTTCAGGGTTTGACTGTTCAGCTTGTCTTGGCTTAATTGTCTTGGCTATTTTAGTAGCAGGTAGGTGAAGATAATAGTGTGTCTTCTGGAAGTTGGTTATTTGGGTGGAGTTTTGTTCTTTTAACATTTAAAAAATAATTCTTTAGTGGTATTATTAGGAAAAAAATGCAAAGAAAAATCACAGCAGAAACATTTGACTTCTGTATCAATATGTTCTTCAGATCTGTTTTTTAAATGATAAAACATGAAAAAATAATTGTAATGGTTTCTAAAATTAATACTGGGTTTGGATGGCATGGCTATATTATACAGAGTGCTGTATATCATTGTTAAATTTTGAGACTAGTTACTATTTACCAGCCAGTGCTCTAGAATTCATATACTTACTTGGGTAGTCTGAAAAATTGACTGTTTTTCAAAAATTTCCAGGTAAAGGTGAACTGGAAGTTACATTGATATCAATGTATAGCCACAGACATGTCCACCCCACTTTTCCCCCCTTCTCAGTATGGCACACTGCCTTCGTTTTATGGTGGTTTTCACTTTTTTCACTCAGGTACCCCATGCTCCCACGCAGCATTCCTCTGGTGGTCGCAATCCTCTCCTACTCAGTACAGCTGTGGAAGGGATGTCTACCAGTGCATCAGTTCTTAATCTCTTCATCACTTACTTGAAATAAACCTCGCCTTGTATTGTGTCTTTATTTTGACTTTACACACTGGGCAAAATAATTCACATATGCTTGGGCTCTGAAGTCAGCCTAGAAAGTTTGAAGTGCTAGAGAGTGACTTGTGAAGACATACTCTTTGTAATTTTCATTGCATACTCTGATTTTATTTTAGAAATATGGTCAAAATAAAATAGTGTTAATTATGCAAAAGGAAGATAAAAAGCTAGAAGGTAGCAGCAGAAGGGAAATGCAGTCGTGCCGCATGCTGCTTTACTGGTTTGAACAGTAGCGACAGAAGGATCACAGGAAAGGCTGTTTAGCCACAGCCTTTATCAATGCCAACATGTTTAAAGGGGTTGACTGACTATCAGGAAATATGTTCACAATAGAGCCTTATTTTTGGGACTGATTTGTGGACAAATACTGTTTTATGTACTGCCAAACTTTTTTAAAAAGAAAATAGAATGCGTGTGTGTTCTCGTCACATATTTGCCATCTCTGCAAAGAGGGAGCAAAGGTTGTGGAACATTTGAATATAACTTATGTATTCCACAGCCTTTAGAAAGTTAAGCTGTTAATATCTGGAGTGTATGAATCACTGCTTTTGAATCTTAACTGCGTCTTAAAAGTTTTTGGCAGCAAATACTGAAACATGTATTCAGTATTAAATGTTTTGAGATTCAAGATAAAATTGCAATAATGTTATTACCAATTTCTGCACAATCAATAACGCACCTCAATGAGTTAGAATCTTGGTGCATATTGTATTATTTTATCGTTAAATATTGGGTTTATAGTACACAATACACAATAATGGGAAACTTTCAGTGTGTCAATGACATTCCTCATTAGTATAATTCTACGTTTACAACTTCTGTGAAATGTAACTGGTGAATAAGGCTTCAGTCCAGAGGCTTACACTGTATTAAAAATACTAAGGTGAGTGATTGGATCTTTGAATTTAGAGGGACATATGTCGTAACTGCAACAAATCATTTTTTTCTAATATCATAGTGACACAGTGCACCTCAAGAGTCATTATACAATTCAGGATACTGGAGCAGCTTCTGTTAATTAATAATCCTTCTTATGTGTTCCTGCATCTTTGCTCATTTTCTCTATGATATGCTGAGCCCAGTCAAATTCTCTTTGCATCTTTCCCTTCACCATATATGCTATATCAAGAAAAGTTTGCGGTTTAGAACAGTCACTGTCACACTAAATCTCTATCTCTATTCATTATGTTTTGTTGCTGTGGTAAGTCTAATAAATGCTATGTACAATACATCACCAAAGGTGCAATAAAAATATAAAAGTTTGGAGGCAAATGTCTCCAGTTCAGTAATGGTGGAATGCTTTTATTAAGTAGGCTGAGAGATCCATGTATTTCATTATTACATAAAACCTGTCGCAAAAATATGAGTTTGGAGGTATCTAATACTAAGTGAATATGCTTTCTTTTTTGTACTAAAGGAAGTAGTGGACATGCATTACCAAAGTGAAAAAAATGTTATTAATTCCTCATGGGAACCTGGTGAACTCCCTTTTAAAATTGTATTGTAATTTGTTGAACAGTGTTTTGGCTTTTTAATTTTAAAAATAATAGTCACAGCTGTAAAGCTCAAACTGAGTGAGGTATTTGACTTCATAATTAATAATAAATTGGTATATTAGAATTCTATTGAGTATCTTTTGTTTCCATGCTATTCTTACATATAGGTTGTTACTTTTGGAGAGAAATTTGGGATTTTTACTGCAATGCTTGGTGATTTGTCTATCATTTTGTCCTTTGTTAGCAAAGATCTGAAATCTTAAGAGTAACAGTATGTGACTTTTAGTTTTAAAAGCATGCTTTTTTAAATATGACATAGAGTCTGATAAAAAGAAGGTTGAATCTGTCTGTGCATTTACTTGTCTACTTTTTCTCTATTGTAGTGCTGTTGGCACATTTGCTCGAGCATTGGACTGCAGCAGTTCTGTCAGGCAACCGAGTTTACACATGAGTGCAGCTGCTGCTTCCCGAGACATCACACTGGTAGGTGGCTTGTTAAAATCCCTACAACTGGTTTTTACATCTGGGAATTCAATGGTACCTACTTCTCTAGTCCCCATCCTCTGGGTGTCTGTTTTTCTTTAGATGCCTGCATGCAAGGTGCTTATGTGTATTTTAAATAATCCTGTGTGTTTTCTGTAAGCATGTTGGTGCTGCCCATGTAAGCACACTGTATATCACTCGGCTTTAACAGAAATCTCTTTAAATATAATATATGTGATAACTTCCACAGCAGGGTGGATAGTACACATATAAGGATTCACTCAGTATAATTGATTTAATTGTGATTATATTGTGATTTAAAGTATGTGGTAATGAAGCTGATTGAAAGTTGTTTAGATAATATTTTATACTTACTATACCTATGTATTAGTAAATGTATACCTGTGTGTAAGTAAATGTTCTAAAGCACCTTTTGAAGAACATTTTACTTAGATCATCCTTAGGATGTTTCTTTTGCTTGTTAAAGTACTCACTGCAATATAAGCACCTGCATTCTTTTAGAGGAAAATTAAAAATATATCAATTACAGACCAAAGTTTTGTCTCTGTATATTCATATTAGCTGAGATGACAGATGTGCTATGGTAATAAAAGCGTACCAGGAAAACTATGTGAGAGAAAAAAAGCCTACTGTTTTGGAGCATCAGGTCTGACTTAGATTAGCAAGACATCAGCAAGAGTTATTTATTAATTTTTTGTTGCAGAATCATGAAAATTATAGTTGAGGCTAAAGTAGATTTGCTATTCCTCATTTACTTGAGTATGTAAACTAGAGGACATTGAATGAAACTAAAGATCACTTTAAAATAGTTAAAATACTTGTGTATATAGTGGCTGGAGAGCCCCTGGATTTTAGTGCTGCAAAATGTTGTAGGAAATTTTGGACCATGGGTCCATAAATGGGTATTGAGGCGAACAGGGAGAGGTGTACCATCAGGCATTTCTAATGGGAAATTGACCTCAGACTGTGGTTAGACTGATTTATTTTCTCTAAGTAACATTTTGGTGCTGCTAATGACCAGTTTGATTCAGTAGGGCAATTTTATATTCCAGATAAAACATATTCATTAGTATGATGAGAAAAATATTTAATTTCTTACATGTTGCAGTGTACTCAAAGGCTATTAAACAGGAAACTGATTTATTATGGATTATTGTACTGTTGTAAAGGCAGTGGCAAAATGTAATGTTTTCAGTAATGCTCAGAATGAGTTTTCTGTTTGACTCTTGCTGCTATAACCTTACCAGCGTAATTCTGTTCACATTAAATGTTTTTTCCCATCAAAATAGTTCTTTATTTTAATGTTTTTCATTTTATTAAGGTTACATTGGATGAAGAATTTCCAATAAATCCTACACATTGTGCACACTTCTTACCGTATTCAGCGATTAATAGAATAGATTCATCCTTATTGTTTGAATGTACATGTGCAGTGCTGCTAATAAAGGGATACATTTAGTGTTTGAGTGCCATATAAATGTTTCTGCATTGCAAATGATCCATTAAGTTCCATTACACTTAATGAAAGGCATATCTTATAATGAGGCACCAGAGGAGCCACCCCAGGTTTAATTATTGTGTCTGTTCTCATTTTCCTACCCCCTCAGCTTTTTAAACCCCTTCTCTTTTTTGCTTTTTGGCAATGTACTTCCTTCTAAGTTAAGAAAATATGTATTTGTCATTATAGTAGTTATTCTTTCAGACATTCCCATGTTAAATGGGAGCATATTTTGAGCAGGAGTTAAAGTTAGTACAGACGTTTGCAGAACTTGTGGTATATCTTATTTATGCTTTGAAAGGGATGTAGGTGCATAACACTAAGAAAATCATACTCTCTGTATTCTTCATGCAAGGCAGATAACTCTTGCCTGTGAAGAGCTATTAATGGGATTTCTGTACACCACACCTCTGGCTTTCCAGTATCCCTAATTAGTTGTTTCAGTTAGAGATGACTATAAACAGACTGATTAAAAAAAAAATGCAATAAATGTATAGGTTAAAGACATGAGCAAATTCAGGATGGATGTACACGTTAGGGGGCCTCTTGCAGCTTAACAGCAAGTAAGAGCTACTTTCAGGCTTCCATATTTTGAAAACATGGGTAAGGTAATGAGACAAGGCAGGAAACTGTCAATGCTTTTTAAAAAGCCCTACTGAAATACATGAAACAATGTGTGTTTACCTTCTTAGATTATCGTAAATGTTCTTTTCTTCAAGTGATAAAGACTTGCGAGACAAACAACTTCCATTTCTGGCCTTCTTGGAGGCAGTGTTTTATTTTATAATGAAAGTTTTATGAGAAGAGAACTGGGGAGACTTCCATTTTCAGATTCCTAAACACTGCATAACGTAGACAGTGATGGTTAGAGCCACTAAAGCAAAGTAGGTTGATGGAATCACTTGCTTCTTGTGGTGGGCTTGTTTGGAAGAGCCCATGATAATTTACTGTGAGGAAGTAAATCTGGTTTGGGATGTCTCCTTAGGTATCAGTTACCACTAGTTGTTTCTTGCAGTCCTCTCATCCTTGGGTGAAGCAGATAAAAAGGAGGTACTCCAGGACTTTTTGTCTTGTGCTGTAGTGATATCTTCAGGCTGCTCTTGCTTTTGTGAGCACAGTTTACTTGCAGCCGCATGGTAATGTGATTGCAAATGAAGGCTGACAAACCTGTAGAAGGCAGAGTGTGTTATCGTGGGAACTTGTCTGTAGTCTTCTGTCACAGAACAGCTCTGTGAAGATACTACTTTATCCATAGAGTTCATTATTAATCTTTAGTAATAAAAAAAAAAATCTTTATGGAATCAGATGCTTGTTATAGATGGAAAAATTAACGTAAGGCAAGAGCAAGATCCTGATTTATTCACTTCTGTTGTCATTTTTAAGAAAGTTGGTATCAGTGAATAGATCACAGATTTAGCAGCTATTTGGAAAATGCCTGGTATGTACTGCTTTTCCACAAGGGCTGCAATTGAAATAAAGATTTAAATGTTGGTAACATATAGTGAGTGTTCAGTCTTAAAGCCTGGCCTACTTGTTGCTTGAATGATAAGCAGTAAACCGGTATTTCGTTTTATTCTCTAATCTGAAGGTGATGGATTTTAGACATCGTTACATATTTCCATATTAGAATACTTCATTTTAACAATAGCTTTTTCTCAAGCATGACTTCTCAAGGTGAATTTGACTTGAACCATAAGTAAAAGAACTTGTTGTAGGATAAGAGTGACATTAATTCTTGCAGATGAAACAGTTCAAGAATCTTGCGCTTGATAGCCTTCAAAGATGTATATTGAAAGCTGGAGTAAGTCTTTAGGCACTCATAGGAGATGGCAAAAGATAAGAATTCATTATTTGCAGTACTTTCATATACAGAAGCTCAACTGGGTTTGCTCTGTAAGTGCTGTACTGACACAGGCAAACATGTTCCTTCCTTGAGAGGTTTCTGGTGTCCTCTCTCGTGAGTAGAGTTTAGGGCTGTGTGGGGTTGCGTGCTGAGTTACAGCTCATCGCTGTGGTGGGATAAATAAGTGGGAGACTGATGTTACACAGTCACAAACACTATTGGGCTTTATATCTCTAACAGCTCCTTCAGCACAACAATTTAAGATTGTGGTGGTGGGATCTTTTGGGCTGCTGAGTCAGAAAGGCTTCCTATACGTTGCTCGTTTTCCCTGCGCGTGGGTTTGTGACGTAGTTGTTTACATTTCCTATTCCCCGTCATCGGTTAGTGATGTGAGCATTCAGTGTTACCTCTAGACTGAAATGCTATCTATTTTCCTGTTTTATAAAGGAAAGTGAAGAAAGTCAAGAAACCTCATTTACCCATCTCTAACAGCAGAGATGAGCGAGGAAGAAAAGTTTTCCTTGTTTTTCAGTATGATGAAAATGAAAACAATAAATTACTTCCTTCCCCAATAATGAGACTACTGAGTACATAGATGTCTTGACAGCTATTTATCTACTGCTTAGAATTCTGTTAGTTGACAATGACCCCTTAGTCAATATATACTACTGTCTCTATTGGGTTACTTGGAACCAATTTCTACAACTAAAGATACTCTAGAAATTTTTGCTAGTAATTTGCAGGAACTAATAAACTAATGTCATTTTTGGTAAATATTTTATTAAGGCATTTCCTTTCCCAAATTAAGTAATAAACAATTTATTTCCCTTATGTTCCACAGCAGAAAACCTTTGATATACAGATAGATTCTAAATTTAGCATTAGTTCAGGCTTCTTGCATGGCTCCTAGAAAATAGGATGTTGAATTTGCATTAACTGAAATGAACTGCTGTCTGTTAAAACAAGAAAACAAGCTTTTTTATTCTCTTCTCCTTGCTAGTTTCATGCAATGGATACACTGCATAAACACAACTATGATTTGAGCAGTGCCATCAGTGTTCTAGTGCCACTGGGAGGGCCTGTCTTGTGTAGAGATGAAATGGAAGAGTGGTCAGCATCAGAAGCTAGTTTATTTGAAGAGGCACTGGAAAAGTATGGCAAGGACTTCAATGACATTCGACAAGACTTTGTAAGTACAAAAGTAATCGACTTTTCTGTTACTGTGTTTTCACATGGGTGTGCATAACTGCTTTCTGTAGGTTTGGAAGATTAGCTGGAGGAGAAACCCGTGTAGCTGAAATGTAATTAACATCCATATACATTTTTATCTGTATGCAAGTCAATATGCTTTCTTATTCAGTGCCATTCTTTTGGAAAGATGTTGACAGAAGATAATCTGTTTAATGGTTTAATACCAGGTAGGATGTCTCATGCTGATGTATTTTGATAAGGATTTTTACAAGGATTTTACAAGCATCTGAAAAAGTTCCAGCAGCTTTTCAGAGCTTTTCCACAATTTCCAGTGAAATTCATTAGCAGCTACATGGCTGACTCCCCTGAGTGTTTTTGGAAAGCTGGGGTTTCCCTCTGTGGTTAGCCGAGAGAAATTCATATTCAGATCATTTTTAAAGAGCACAGCAGGGATTTATTTTGACATACTAGTTATTTGGGCACTTCTGAAAAGTAGTTCTCCAAAATGTTCTAACTAGTACTGGTTTTGGTACTGAAGTATCAGACAATAGGGCAGCAAAACTTTAATTTGCTGAATGCTAATGCGGAGTAATTAAAAGAAAGTTATTCTAACACTGATCGCTGGAATTGCTAGTAGCTTGTTTGCAATTTTTTTTGTGTGTTTCTCAGAGGGCCTCTTTCTTTCAAGGAAAAAGATTTCCTCTGAGGTACTAAGTTCAAGTTGGGCTTTGTGAAAAAGTTAGGATTTGAGCCAAAGGAATTCTGTTACTTAAGACTGAAGTTAATAGAAACATTGTCACAACTCATTCTGATTTACTCTTGAGAGCTCAGAGCTTTTTTTCTTTGCAGATATTATTAATGAAATAATAATAGGGAAAAATGAAATAATAATAGGGAAAATAGTACTCAATCGTAAATGTAGAAGTCCTTCCAAGACAGAGCGTGGGACAGTGGGAGGGGGCTGGGCACTGAGCAAAGCTGTCTTTTCTTCAGTTTCACAGCTCTGAAATTAAACAGATAATTGCATGAAGGTGGGAAGGGAAGGCTATTGTTTTTCTGAAGAACTGACATATTAACAGGTGTATTATATCTGCATGCTTAATTTTGAGATTCCTAAGGGAGAAAATGTTCACTGCGTTCATCACATAAGGTTAAAAATTGTATCATGGATGAAATAGCTCTGTTAAGCTCAAGAAAATATGAGTGGAAAAGAACATTTTATAAAGCTTTAGAACTGAAATCTTGACGTAAACTACAGTTCTTTATTATTTATCATACAGAAAAGTGGTCCTCAGCTGTAGTTGTTCGATAGTTCAGTAGCTATCTCTTCTAACTAAATGTTTCTTAATATATAGTATTCATCTTTTCAAAATGCCTAAAGTGTATATTACAAATTTTATCGGCTGTTTACAAGTTGAGTCCCAACACAATTTGTGACCAAATAGATCTAAGCCTTGTCTTTGGTATTTATGTAATATTTTTATTTTCTGTGTAATTTCTGTCTTATATGTAATTTTGTTGATGCGCAGACAGTAAGGCAATACAGTAGAGTAATGTGTTGCTGTAATTGTTTACGCATTTGTAATGTTCAAGTGCTAGGTATTTGAGTGAGTCTACTAGAAGCTCTTTAAAGTGTTTAGTTTTTATCTCAGGTAGGCTTCTGATACCCTCCCTCTTTCACTGAATCATTCGTCCCAGAACACAGATATTTTTCCTTTTCTGTCCTCACCAATTGAGAGACACACACAGATCTACAGATAGGGTTGCGTAGCCCCCTGAGGGCACATTAATGATGAGTTGAAGTGCAGCAGAAATAGATACAGATTATTAATACTAATCAATTATTATCTCATTTAGTTAGATCAGGGATGTTGTCTATCTTTAAATCTTTGGGTTTTTTAACCTTTGGAAAAACGGCATGCCATTTCTAAAACATCATTAGAAGAGCATCTATTTTATGTATCAATTTATATGGAATTGATAACAGCGCACAGCGCATGCGCATCTAATTCTATGTCATTGGAAGATTTCAGGTACATTAATCATTGTGTAATCTTGGGGCATCCTAATTTCTCTAGAGTAAAACTCACATGTTCTCACTTGCTATGTAGCATTTGAAAGGTATAGCGGTTTGTAAACAAACATGTGGTTTTAAGTAATCATCTAAAATAGTCCTTCAAGATTTAGGTCATGGATATGTGAAAAGTTTCTGCAGGGCGAGGTAGGTGTAAGTTTGTAGCACTTAAGCAGGTGGTTATGAATTATGGTAACATTGATCTGTTACCATCCCTCTCTTCAGTGGCTACTCATTGGAAAGGAATTACTCTAACATGTGGTGTAAAAAACATGGGCAAAGTAACTAATGTGCTGGTTCATGCTGACTTGTTTGAGTATCCAGGGAAGATCTAATAAAATTATATGCTGCGGTGACAGAGATTAAACTCAAACCTAAGCAGTTTAATGCCACTGAGCATGCAAGACTACTGTGTAGCGTGGCAGACAGCGGCTGGTAGCAGTCTCCCGAAGCAGAAGGGTTGTGTTGTACCTGCTTGAGTCATCATGTGCCAGAGGAGTTGAGTTGCCTTTTCTGACTTGTCCTGAATTTGTAAAGCACGGCAGCTGCAATCGTAGCCCTTATGTGATAGTTCTCTAAAAGGCAGGCTCATTTACTTTTCTAGCAATTAGTAAGAACTGGCGCTATTTGACATTCAATGTGCAACTCAAATGTTAAGCTATAAACATTAAATATTAGTAAGCAAGACAATTATTTTAAATTAAATGATGTAAAGGAGTTTACCTTTTTTTTGATAGATGGAAGCTTGTTTGTTATCAAATTACCAGTCTAGCCTTTGAATAATAATTTTCATCAGCTGTTGACTCATCAACGGTTACAGGAGCTCATTTGTTAATGCTCTGCTGGTTTTAAGAACCTATGTGAATCCTAATGAATCTAAACTTTTTAAGTTAAATGAATTTACTTGATTTACTCGAATTATTTCACATCCCAGGGTAGTAGAATGGGAGAAGACGGAATATTTTATGTTGTCCGAATATAACTATTTTCCTAATGGTAAGAGACAGCTGTTACACTTTTCAGTTCTTAGTTTTTCATTATCACCAGTTTTCACAAATTTATAACTGTTACATCTCAAATATGGCAGGAAAGGCCTTGAGAATCAGACTTGAACCATTTATGGAAAACAGGAGCAACTGTTTCCATCTTCAGAAAATTGTGGAAACATGCCTTAAAGTTAACATGTTCATTTTAAGATGCTTTATAATCCTACGCTTTTCGTATGGGTCTGTTTTGCGTGGTCCAGTGCTCTACAGAAACTAAAGAAACAAAATTCCCTCTCCCTGATTTTGTACTGCTGACACCTCTTTGCTATTTTTTTCTCCTACACAAATGACATGCAGATGGCCATTTTGCTTCTTTCAGTTAGTGCTTAATAAAATTCAGTCATGAATGGTATGTTATTCTGTGGCTGTTCACAGCTTCTCTGGCAGTTGAGAGCAACCTCTGGAAAATTCATGTCTCTGCAGTGTTTTGTCCTTTAGGTGCATAGGTAAACAGAACACAGGATAGTCATACTCCATCAGTCAAACAGGTTTTCTGAGTTGTGAATCAAAGGATTATGGTTATACAGTCCAAACACCTTAATTATCTTTCTTTAATTGTAGATGCCTACTAAGTGAATGAACATCCAGGTGTCACAATCATAGTTAAAACAAATTAAAGTATATTCTAGAGAAAGTCCGGCATAGTCTATAGCATGAATGTGTTAATAAGCATTTAGGAAGGAAAACAAATACGGAGATGCTAAAATGTACTCGTTGAGAATGGCAGGTAGTTGGAGTGACAGTGTTTCATCTGGGTGCCAGGGAGAATATGGACCTAGAGACTGGGAACCAGCTCATCTGTCATCTCACACCAAATACACGTTCCCATCACTGGCCTTTGCTTGGGCAGATTTCTCTTAAGGCATAATTTGCCAGAGAAAGTAAAAGGATTTTAGTAAACCAAACTATGTTGCTGTTTATTGGAACATCGGCTTATGCATTTGTTGCACTGCTACTTTTTAATTAAAATGCAAATGGACAGGGATTTACACAGTGTGGTACACTGCCTGAGAAAGAATTCGCAGCTGAGTCTGAATCTGAATCCCAGCTCCTGAAAGGCAGAGGTGGGAGCTGGACTCAGTTCCTCTAAGTGCCTGTAAGCACCTTGGAAAACTGGCTGTGAGCTCCTGCCTGTAGGGAGAGGCAGCTTCATAGGGTGTTCCTGTGTTGGGTTAGGAACTTAATTAAAGGTTCAGGAACCAATTCTTTTTGCAGGAAGCTCCAAAGTGGAGTGAGTAAGGTTGGAAAGATAAGTTTCCATGCCTGTATTTTCTGGGATTTCCTGAAAATTATCCTCATTTCTGAAAAGCAGAGAATAATAGTGTTAATGCATGCCTCTAGAAAATACCATGCACAAAATGTTTCCAGGTTATGAACAAAAAAACCATTAATTTCGTAAGAGAATTATTAAATTACAGAAGGATTTATGGAGCTAAATAGATTAATTGGTAGTAGTTAAAGTGGCTGCTGTATGCTTTCTTTTCTCTCCTAAACTTAGGCTAATACATTTTCATACCAATGAACGTGTGCACCCAAAATCATCATCAACATCATCTGCCCTGAGTTGAAATGTCAGTATCACTCTTGTTGCTCAAGGTAGCATTTGACCCAAGCAACCTTTAGTTTCTTGCTCAATGGTTGAAAACATGTGGAAGTTTATACAAAACTATGAGCGGCTGAGTTGTTATGGGACTTGAAAAACCTCTGAACTAAGTACAATGACCGTTGTATTTTTTTAAGAGTAAAATTGTCACAAGACTCAAACACAGTCTTGTCAAGATGATTTATTTTAGTCCTGATACACCTCATAATAGAGATATTACCTTCCGTGTTTCCTGATGATCCAGGATCTGGATTCTGTTTTGATCATTTTGTTTAACCGTATGGCTTAAACAAAATAAATTACATTTGCATAGGGATGTATAACACTGTTGTAATTCTGCATCCTTGTCAGGAGGGTTGTGTGTCATTAATAGTAATGTGCTCATTTATGTATGGATTTTAATGTACGTATTTAATACATTTACATTTTAGTATTTTTGTATTGACTAGACTTGACTTTAACATGTGTTTTAGTAAGATGTGAACGTTGCAGTTTCTTGGAACCGCTTTAATTTGTAACAAATGTTTTTCAGCTCCCTTGGAAGTCGCTGACTAGCATCATTGAGTATTATTACATGTGGAAAACCACTGACAGATATGTGCAGCAGGTAATTAAATGGCTATTTCAGCATGAACCAGTCCGCCGTGTTCTTAAAAAATCTGAACTTGTTAAAGCATAAAAAATCTGTTTGTGTTCTTAAAAAGAAATATAGTAGGAGGCCTATGGTAGTATTTTAGGCTATAGATCAGTGGTTTTGTGCTGTTCACAGGGTGCATTGTCAAATCCTCTGATGCTTACTGTACCATCATACAGCTGTGAAGAGCTTTTTAAGCCAATAGGTATTGTATGCTGGTTTCTGGCAATGTGATTTCTAGTTCATTCTTGTTGCAGTTTGGGATAAGAAGGGAATGGATTGCAGAGCAAATGCTTTAGGATGTGAAGCTGTGCATGGGCTGATGGAAAAGGAGAAATACATTGCGTTAAAGTGGCTGCTAAGATTATGAACCATTTATCGGTACTGCATGATAAAACATTAGTTTGGCGTTACCAAGATTTAAAAAAATGGAGAACATTCTGCACATAGTGGATGTGTTCATCCTTCTCATTGACTATTCAGTTGTTTGGGTTGCTCTTGAGCATATACATGGTAAGATTATATTGGGTACCAGCACTGGAATATTTTAAGCAGATTTAGACAAAATTTCACAGAATCTTAGTGGTTGGAAGGGACCTTTGAGATCGAGTCCAACCAGATTAAAAAAAAACAACAAACACACACAACAACAAAACAAAAACAAACCACAAAAACAACAAACAACAACAAAAAAACACACACACACACAAAAAAAAAACCAAACAAAAACAAAAACAAAGAAAACCCACCGCCCACCAACTAAACCCCACACACAACACCCCAGCACAAACCAATGATCTTGGCCACTAGAGCATGCCCTGAAGAGCC
>JAOTQQ010000023.1:26081054-26132920 GCA_026546715.1 Gallinago undulata
ATAGATAATGGAGAGAGGCTTGGTGAGCTCTCCTGCCAGCTCCCTGAGAACTTTTGGGTGAATCCCATCCGGCCCCAGTGTTGGTACTTTTCATCTGTTGTACTTCTTATATATTTACTCTTTGGTTAAGATATATAAGATATTTTAAAATACTCATTTTCATTTATGATTTCACATTTAAGTTTATACCTTCCTTATTTGCTGCATAATTAGTGGCGATGTTATGTACAGCAAGTTGAAAATAAGTTTTATGCTGTAATGATTACAGCTGTATTGTCAGATGGATCTTTGGAATTTTTCAGATTTTGCTACAGTGTGTCAGAAGGATGATTGCTTCAGGTTCTGATTTATTTGAAAGTGTTTCTACATCATGTTAGGATATGGAAAGTAAGGGTAAAGTCTTTTACTACATAGTAGTGTCTTGGACTATCACTAGGACCTTTTAGTTCTATGGATCATAAAAATAGAACATAGCATGCTGTGTATAAAAGCATGTTTTTCTGAGTTTGTTGCCATTCATTTCTCTTTTAAGACTTTTTTTTCACTGTTAATCTTTACCCTAGAAAGTTATACCCAGCAGAGATTTGCTGTGCTGTTTGTTAGCTCTTCAGGACTGGGCAACAGATGATCTTGAAAAATCAGATAAAAGTATTTCATTGGTACTGAAAGCCATGGACAAAGGATAAACTGAAGTGCAAGTTGACTTTTGTTAACAGTCTTATGTTGCTCAGAGACTGAGGTTATTTCCTGTGGAATTTTTCTGAAATAATTGCTCTGGAGTGGTTGGTGAAGTCTGAGACTCCCTTTTCTCAAGTTCCCTAGGGCTTCATTGTGATTCTATTGCTGCAGGGATCAATGTGTCTGATGGTGTGTTGAGTTTGTGTATCCTTTTGCAGGATTAGATTTTAATGTCACTTATAAGAAAAACACATAGGCTTTATGATTAGCTACAACTTGAATGCTGTTACAGATCCCTGTGTTTTACATGTAACTAAGTAATTTTAGAACATCCTAACTCAGAACATGTCCATACACCACAAGATTTATTGCCTTAGACCTGTTCTTTCAGGGTCATGCATGATCATCAATTAGAAAACCAGAATAAGCCAAGTACTTCATTTCTATCCTGACAATTTCTGTAATCCTTCCTAACAAAAGATCAGAACTTCATCCTGCCCTTGTTTAGTTTGTTCTAGAATGGCACAAATAATACAGTTCAGCAAAAATGACGTCTGTAGGGTTTTTTTCCCCACCAGAAACAAGCTGTGGTAATTGAATGCATTTCAGGGAGGAAATATTTTCAGTAAGAAAGTGGCAATTTCAGTCATTCTTCTCTAAATGTCGTGCTTGAGTGGAAGGGCAGCTTGGGGGAACGGGAAGACAAAAAGGTCAATGTACATACTTGAACCTTATACATAAAATGCAGTCCCTGAATTCTAGATCAGTGTGATTTTAATATGAAAATTTGCACTTTAATTATCTTTATTTCTTTGTGTGAGTTGGCTGCATTGTGTCGGGCATAAGAAAGGTTTCCTAGTCATAATTGCTACTAAATGTTATTCTTGCTTGGTAGCTAAAGGTGGTGATTTAATGGCAGTGGAGATACTGCCACCACTTTGCCTTCAGAGCATGTTCCCATCAAGTCAAGGTGAAGGGAAATAGATATGTTAAAGTTCTCAGTCTGTGATGAGTCTGTCTAGCAAAACTGATTCAGGTCTCAGGTAATCATTCTTAGTGATGTGGCACCTTTCATGACCAACCTATCGTTTGATGAAGGCCAGGTGGGTCATTCCACTGAATGAAATGTGTTCTCATTATTGATGGTGTTCTCGTTAAAAATTTGATTCAATGCAAAAAGACTTTTACTGAGACTTTTCAACAGAAAAAGAAGAACACATGTAAAGATAACTAAATTACTGTACTACAATAACATATTGCATTTCCTTGTCATTTATTTATTTCCGCTGTTGAGAACAGTACTAACATAAGGAAATTGTAATTTCCTAGGATATTTGTCATTTGATACTCATAACAGAAGTGCTTAAAAAGAAATAACGTTCAGTTTCAAGGGTAGTTGATTAAAAGTAATAGAGCCCAGGAGAAAAGCTGTTTTACTGTAGCTTGACCTCCCCTACAATGCAGTCTGTAAGACTTGTTTGAAATAGTTACTGTTTAAGATCAGATGTAAATTTTTTTCAGGAAAAGCATCAGATCTCTTTGTTACGTTGTTCCACTGATTTATTACCCTCATTGTTACAAACTGGTGCTTTGTTACCTGTCTAAATGTTTTCAATTTTGACTTCCAGCCTTTACAGTTTATCAGTTTTCATCCTGTAAATTTCAACAGGCAGAGGTTTCATCTCAGAAGTTGCAGCTATTTGTTGATAGTTTTGTTTCTGCAACCTTTCTTCTATCTTGGTACTTAAAAGTTGATAGGTCACTGTGAATTCAAGCTGTGACATTTTCTGTTGCTTTTAGAGAGCAATGGTAACCATAGTTTTAGTGCATAAAGACATAGCTTATACTTAAATTGCATTGTGTCATTATTTTGTAGAAGGCAGTATATCGTTTACTTTAGTAAATAAAGGAGGAAAGCAATTGCTAAAATTGCATTCCTTACAACCCCCACGCCAGAATTAAAATTATGCTAAAATTTAATTAACGTATATAGTCACTTCTCACTGACACTGCCATGAAGGGTTAATGCAGTTTCCTATAAACACCTTTATCCTTCAAGGCTGTTTTCCTCATTTCTTTCCCTTTATGGTGTTTCTCTCTTTCGAGATGATCTTGCTAGGTCTACAGTGAGATTTACGTGTTCTTCTTGTAGAAAGGGACCAGTTTGTTATGAACCCATGTGAAACACGTGTTACCCACTGACCTGCAGTCTCCCATGCTTTTTCAGTTGTAAATAAAACCGCTGTATTGTTGGCTGAGGAAAAGGAAAAAGAGACAGTTAGGGAAGGCCTGTAGCCTGACACTGTGAAGCGGAAAGCGTTCACGGTGGAGAGCTCTTCTGCTGGGGTGGTGGAACATTTTCAAATTAAAAACTATCAGTTTGGAGCCTGCTGCTGCTCTTCTTCTTTCTTTCTGGTGTCAAAACTGACTTAGGCAGGCAGGGCACACCATGTTTGCATTTCTGCTTTGGCTCTGTTGAAGGTAGTGCAGCATTGGCCAAGCCTGGTGCTGGGGACAGACAGTCTACAACTGCACCAGGTGCGTCAGTGGAAGTCACTTCTGTAGCTCCAAACGCAGCTAGGCACCTGCGAACAGCAAAAACTGTTAAAAAAATAAAGCCCACCTTGGAAATAAATGAAAAAGGACTCTTGTATTGCATGGGAATTAATTTGTGATGGCGTGGACTGCTTAGGATTCTTATTTGGCATAGATTGCTCCTCAAAAATGCAGGTTTTATAAATGGGAGTTATAGTGATGGGCGGCACAGAGGCAATTGTCTGAAATGGAAAAGAGCAGTGGCTTAGGTGAGGAGGCTACTCAGGCTGCTCCACCAGTGAAGCTGATTAACCCTCTAACTCACCCCATGGCTCCGGCAAGAGACTCTCAGGGCAGAGTCTTTTGATTATACTTTTCTCAAGATAGGAAATATGTTCCTGGATTGTGAACCTCACAGATACTGGATATCAGAAAATATGAGTATAGCAGAGAAGAGACTTGGCTGTTGTAGAAGAAATGGATGACTGAGTTTTAAACACCTGATAAAGAAAGGGGGAATCTTGAGTGGCGGGGAGGTAGCATTGGTCTGTTATTGCTGGATAGCAAGATCCTCCCCCCCCTCCCCCGGCCGTTTTTTTCCTCATCTGCGATGAAATTGACCTTGTTTCAGCTCTTTTTCTCCTTTCTGTGTTTTTTCTAAGTGAACAGAGTAATGTCTGAGTACTGGACGAGGAGGAAAATAATTTTTTCTCCTTCATCTTTTACATACAAAGATTTAAGATAAACAGTAAACATCTGAACACTGCATTTCTTGTGCCATTGCTGAAAAAATCATCTTTGTTACTTGTATAATACATGACAATAACTAAAACTTCTTAACGTTGCTACCTTGAGTGCAACACATTTTGAGTTTGTTGTATGTTGTTTGAGTATGAAGAAAGAATTTAGTAAATTCTAGACTATCTTGATAGTAGTGTAGCTGTCCATTGCTGTGTTCCTGAGCTACAGTTTAAATGGCACTTAACAGAAGCAGATGTTTAGTTATTTCTAACAGTCAGTGGACTTTACTGTTTCCCTTCCTTATACTGCTTATAAAATACTGGCCCCAGGCTTGACAGAGTGCACAAGAAGGATTGAGTTACATGACTGATGAAGAACTCATCGTGTGCAATTTCATTCATTTATTTTCCACTTACTCTGCAGTGAGGGTTAGCCACAATGTCCTACATGTTTATGTAAATGTAATTTATGTAAATTGTAATTGTCATTTTTACAGTTCTATTGTAGCCTGTAGGTTTTACTGGGGAGAACGGTATGCTATAATTTCAAACTAATAATATAAATAGATAACTCGTTTTTCATGGTTTTAATCTTGTAGATTTCTATGCTTGTTTTGGAGGCTCTTGTAGAATCACAAAATGGAAATAATTTAAAGATGGATTGTGTGCAGTTTTATGAAATCTCGTACTTGAATATAATAAAATATTTTAATGTGTTAATTTTCCAACTAGAAACGTCTGAAAGCGGCTGAAGCAGAAAGTAAATTGAAACAAGTATACATCCCCACCTAGTGAGTATAATAATAAAGTCTTTTTTAAAATAATGTACAGGTAAATTTGAAACAGTAACATGCAGTGACATGCATGATATTTTCTTAGTCTTCTTTTTAATAGTTACTTTCTAAATATTTGTTATATACAAACAGAATGTACAAAGTTATAATCAGAAAATACCACAAACTCATCTCATAAGTGAAACATTTGTACTTAACTCATCTTTGACCTGCAAACTGCCTGTTCTGGAACAGTGAAAAGTTTTACAAAAAGTAATCAAGTGCTACGTGGACTGCTCACATGCAAGAAGGGCCTTATTGTTTAAAAAGCACGTCTTCCAGAATAATCAATTCTGAATCCCAGTAGCACAACACTTCATTATTTGTGTAAATGCAATATCTCAAAATAGAACCAGTTATTAATGTAGTTACATAAAATAAAATTAGATACATTCCCATTACAGTTTTAATCTTGCTGATACAGTCTGTTCTTCTGCTAGAGACAAGAGATGTTCTGGCTGTAAATTAAAGGTAGCACACAGCCCAAAATCTTTAATCTTTGAACAAGACTTATTAATGAAGTCTGTTTTGTTCTGAGGGGGTTTTAATCTGTTATTTTAGATTTTAACCCAGTGCTATATCTGCTTTTGTTAACATGTAGTTTACAGAAACAAGATATAATCTGTCTCTTTCACATTCATAATTTCCTCAAGATTATAAGAAAAGAAAGGATTACAGATGACATTCTTTTAAGCTTTCTGAGGGTATATTCAGTTTACGTATATGGGAATTTCGTACGTTACGAGTTATTTGTTTGTATAGCAGAAGACTAGAATATCAAATGAAATACTTTGAAAATCCACTGTTGTCTTTTTGATGACTTGTATAAATTGTATACAACAGAGCTTCATTTCCATATTTCATACAGACTTTCCTCTTTTAAACAGATTTAATAATACAAACAGCAGATTGTTAAATTCATTATTTTCATCTCATCTCTTAAATGTTGTGGGTTTTGAAGCTGAAGTCTCTAATCACAGAATGGTTAGAGTTGGAAGGGACCTTAAAGATGGTCCTGCCATGGGCAGGGACACCTCCCACTAGGCAACGTTACACAAAAGCCCATCCAACCTGGCCTGGAACACCTCCAGGGATAGGGCATCCACATCTTCTCTGGACAACCTGTTCCAGTGTCTCACCACCCTCACAGTAAAGAATTTATTTCTAGTATCTAATCTAAATCTCCCCTCTTTCAATTTTGAAACTATTACCCCTCATCCTATTGCTATGCTTCCTGATGAAGAATCCCTCCCCATCTCTCCTGTAGGCCCCCTTCATGTACTGGAAGGCCATTATAAGGTCTCCCTGGAGCCTTCTCTTCTCCAGATCCATGCCCTTCTAATGTTGGAGGGCTCCAGAGCTGGACACATTACTGCAGGTGGGGTCAGAATCGCCTCCCTTGACCTGCTGGCCACACTCCTTTGATGAAGCCCAAGATGCAGTTGTCCTTCTGGGCCGCTAGTGAACATTGCTGGCTCATGTTGAGCTTAATAAGCTAATAAATGAGCCAATTAATGAGCTAGTAAATAGTGTCTTTTTTTAAAAGGCTGAAAACTCAAGTATGATTATAAGGAAAACTGTAAGATGCTCAGTCTTTACATAATGCTTTTTTAATTTCATTTCCTTGGTCCATGTGGACAGTTCAGAACTTCTGCCAAGATATTCACAGTAGGGAGTAGTTGTATTGGATGACAAAACTTGGTTTGATATGTAGGAATTTTGTGCTTTTTATCTCTCTGTTTGTCTTTTGCCTCCATGTAAAGACAAAATCCATAGTCAACGGTAAGAGGGTGGTGGGACTTACCAAGTTTTTGATAACTATGCAGTCTTGTGGGTAAATGGATTGCTAACACTGTTTCAAGACTGATTTATTGTATCTGAAATCTGAGTAGAATTGATTCTCGGAACCAAATGCCTTTTTGAACTTGGTCATAAGATATTTCCTGTAAAAGCAAGGTTCTGTCCTTAATACCAGGGAGTCCCGTTCAATTCATGGCTTCTCTGGAAGGTAACTAAGCAACAGCTCATAACATGGGAGACATAATCATCTCTTGATCCCTTCTATTTTACCTTGAGCCCAAGGTCCTTGATAAAGAGTGTCTGGAAATTGTAAAAGTATCACTGAGTATAGTGAAAAAGGAGAATGCTGGCATTTGGAATAAAGACTCAATACAGCAAAGGTTTCTTCAATTAGTCATTTTAACTGATCTTGGATATATTTTATGCTGCCAAAAGTAATGAAGAATCATCCTGGGAATCAGTGGATCCAGCCTTACATTGTATTGAGAGTATAGCTTGTCAAAGGGATAATTAACACCCAGAGAGATGGAGCTTTGGAGATACTGTACTTAACCTATTGAGGAGTATATTAATTCTCTCTGAATTAACTGACCTTAAAGTCTCACTTACTGAAGTGTTAGTAGGTAAAATAATCATCATCATAATATAATAGAAAAATTCATCCAAGAGCAATTGTTCAGCTTTCTCAGAGTAAAAGGAGTTTAGGACGCGAATCAGGCAGAACAGCCTGATGTATGGGTGATCTTTGCCAGGCTTATAAGACATTCACGTTTACTGCAGTTGCTAGGGAGGGATTTCCTTCTGCTTGAGATACGAGGCTGCAGGCCCTTGTCTAGGGTGGACAGCCTTGTAGCATTATAATCAGTGTTACTACTGTTACTTATTATACTTCACCCAAGGCCCAGGCTCACATGGTAAAGCTTCATCTGTTGACCGGGGTCCCCTTCTTAAATTCTGTGCTGTGTCCAGCTCGTGCTAATGCTTGACCCCAAGAGTTGGTCTTCTACTACTTTAGGCCACGTGAGAGCATTTTATAAAAAACCGTAAATTTGAATATTAAAGCAGCTCTTCACACAGCAAGTCTCTTACAGTGCTAAAAATACTAGAGGAGTATAAAAATCAGTCATGTTGTTTACAGCAGTTTTTACAGATGTTGTCACCACATATCAGAATTCCAGAATTAGATTGTTCTCATATTGACTATTTAGTAATTTATTTATTTTTTTATTTAAAGCAATAAACCAAATCCCAATCAAATATCCAGCAATAATGGGAAACCTGCTGCAGTTAATGGAGCAATGGGAGCCTCATACCAGGCACAGGCTTCGCTAGTAGGGCGGGCTTGTGAGAGTTGCTATAGTAAGTACACTTTTAAAAACAATTAATAATATTATTTTTTTAATCTTAATATGTACTTTTTAAAACAAATATATGTTCTTTTGTTTGCATGCTGTAAGAGGAGGGTAATTTTCAGTTGTGTCACAGAATTAAGTTAGAGCTAGCTTCACCATGTTGGCTGAATGTCACTATTCAAATCCACTTCATGATGATTTTTTTTAACAATTCAGAAAGTACAGGAAGATAAAATAGTATAATATGATGGCACTGATAATGTTTTTCTTTACCTTTGGAATACTAGATTCAAATTTATTATTGATTCTCCTGCAAGTTTGAAGGGCTTTTTTGAGTTTTTGAGGAGTTGTTCCCTGCCCCCACTTCTGTAGTTTTTGGGGGTATGCATGTTGGGTTTTTTTTCCTACTATTTTGTGTGTTTCTGGTGATCCCTGGTAGACTTCTTGAAATAGCAGCTTTCAACATAGGTTATGTGAGAATAATAAAATCCAGAACTGGAAAGAATTGAAAAGGCCTACCATGTCAGAGTTCTTATCATCGCTGTGGCTCCCTATGTCTTTTAACTGCAATGCAATTAAAATCATGCAGAAGATAAAAGTACATGTGCATCTCCAATGTCAGCAGAAGTGCTTGTGCTTTTCTAATAAGGCTCTTGACTTACAAGTACTCACTTTGCATGATTTGGGCAAAACCCCCCAATCTTTAGCAATTCTGATAATTCTGGTAAGTTGCAAGCAGAGTGTTTGTTTGGGTTTCTTTTTTCTGTTCAGTTTTTGTTTTGGTTTTTTTGGTTGGTAGTGCTTTTGAGTGATTTTTTTTGAGTGCCCTGGAAGAAAATCTCATCTTGGCAATACAAAGTCCCTTCTTTGAATTAAGTAGGGAAGTATTTTGAAATTTCTATTTGGAGGGCTTTTTTAAAAAAATACACTGAAAATCCAAGTTCTTCTTTTCTCCATGTGAAATGTATTAAATACTTACTTATTTTCTTAGGGAAGGCCATCTATTAGAGCATTTAGCTTTATTATACTGAATGTAGCATGCACCACTTCAGCTGTCCTGTTTTTTCCTCCTTAGCTCCTCAGTCTCACCAGTGGTATTCTTGGGGGCCTCCTAATATGCAGTGTAGATTGTGTGCATCTTGCTGGATTTATTGGAAGAAATATGGTGGCCTGAAAATGCCCACACAGACAGATGAAGACAAACTGTCTTCCAGCCAACCTACAGAGGTAGGATTGCGTACATAAAATTTCCTAAAACAAAAATGTGTTGCTTTATACAAGACTGCTGTGTTTGAATATTTAATGGAATGAGGTTTTATGTATGTGTTGAACTTTACTGTTACAAAACATAATTTATTAATCCTTTTCGTGTCTGAAGTAGAACTGAACAATGTACAGGTCTTGCCCTGTCTTTATGTGACCAACTCTTAGATAAACAAACATCCACCTCATGCATGTTTTGGTGGATAAACATCATTTTGTTAATCAAATGGTGTGTTATATATAAAATGTTGATATGACTATTCTGTATTCCATATAGAATGGCATTATATATCCACTCTCAATAGAGCTCTCTGCTGTGTTATTCAGCTTCCTTTTTTGTGTGTGGTGCTTAGCCATATTATTTGATAAACATTGTGGATTTATCCAAACTGTGGATGTCTTTAATGCTCTAATTCAGATGTATATGTTATGATTTATGTTTTGTTTTATTTTTGTAGGAGTCTCATGTTAGAACTCATATGTCCCGGCAGGCCACACAGGGAACTCCAGTTCGTAACACTGGAAGTCCAAAGTCGGCAATGAAAACACGTCAAGCTTTCTTTCTTCACACAACGTGTTGGACAAAACTGGCCCGTCAGGTCTGCAAAAATACCCTACGGCTGCGGCAGGCAGCAAGACGTCCCTTTGTCCCTATTAACTGTGCTGCCATTAAGGCAGAATGTAAGATGTTTTTTTAATTCTTAGTTCTGTGTGCTGTGCTTCCCACCCATTTTTGTCTTTTAATTTTATTTTCTTTTTCAATAAACATTTCTTGTCTATACGCTTTTGCTTTTCATTTTTTCATTTGTCCAGCATATCACCAACACATTGGATAAAGTCTGGCTGCCTTGGACAGATTTCAGGCTGGGGAAACATTGCAGTGAATTAGAAGGAGAGAACTATTACATCATTCACTTCAAAAATTTGTCATTAAAAAAAATTGGGGTCAGGGAGGGGAAATCAATGTTATTACATTAAAAACGTGCTTCCTGCTACGCAGCATGAAAGAAGTTTGCTTTTATATTGTTCATTTATTCCTTTGCTGAGCAGAAAGAAAGTATAGATATGAATTTTTTTTCAGTGGGATTGGTCAAGCAATAAGAAGCTGAGGATGTGTAAGAATTTAAATCTGGCCTGCAATGCAGCCCCTTATTACTGTTTATTATTATCAGATGGTGGTGATAGCCATGTTTATTATTTCATCAGTTACATTTTTTTTGTTTCTGTTCCAGTTCTAAATTTTAATTTTAAATAAAATTCTGTATTATGCTTGTTCTTTTTAAAGCTGGAGTATAAAGAACTGATAAACTCACTAGTAGTATGACAGAAGGTTATGTGTGGTTGTAGATAGCAACAGCAAGACTCTTTCTGTGTGTATGGGGTAAGTTCTGCTGTGAAGTCACTGAACAGTCCAGCAGGTTTTGTACCTGCACTGAGTACATTGTTTTACTCCTCACGCTGTTTGGTTTTTTCCCAGCCCTTCCATGGAGGCAATTCTCAGAGCAGACACTTGGTATTCCAAGATGTGCTGTGGCTGTCAATTGTATTAGAATTGAAGACACCTTTTTAGAATATTAGATGTTGATTTTATAACCATGTTTACTGCATTAACACTAAATGTTTTCCCAGCATATTTAACTGGGATGCTGATGATGTCAGTGTTAATTGTAAGAAGTTTACTCCACAGAGGTTTAAAATCTGTTTTAGAGTAATTCTTTTAATACCAGCCATTCTTCACATGCAAACTCTTCACCCACTTCTGCAGTAATCCAGAGCTTGGTAACTATTTCTGTTTATTGTCTTTGTCTTATTTAGTTGTCCTGTTGGCCATTTTCTTTCCTCTCTCAAAGCTGTGCAAGTCAGGAGCAGCTTTCAAATTTAAGGAAGCTGTATATCCAATGTGTGGAAAAAAATGGATTGTACGTTCATGGAAGAAATGTGTCTAAGGCTGGGCTAGAATTATATTTTTAATTCTTAATAAAAATAAGTTATTTTTTTAGAGTAAAATTTTAACTTTTATGTAATTGGAACTGATTTCTGGAGGAAAACTAATTTTAGAAATTCACTTGAATCTTTTTATCCTTACCCCTATTTCTTTTTACTCACTGTGGTAACTCAATTTGAAAGAAGATGAAGCTTTTGTTTAAGGGAAAAAAAAATGTTTCATCTAACTGCTAATCATCATACTGGTGAAAAAGTGTTATATACACAGTTCAACTTTAAAACAAAGAAGTGAAAAGTTGAGCTTTTAAACAAAAATAGTTATTCTTGTATCGGACTGGCAGTGCCGAGTGCTTCCTCTTTGTTCCTTTGAATGAAAAAGTGCCATGTCAGATTAACATCAAGAGCAGAAAGATAATTTTTCCCTTCAGTCTCTGTCTTTCATTATTCTTTTTACTTAAAGCAAAATTTGGACATTGCAATTTCATCTTTTTGAATGCTCATGCTTCCTGATTAGATCTAACATAGATTTTTTAAAAAAAAAGCAAGCAAAGAAACAAAGAAAGTCACAGTTGGGAATGCTTTTTGAACACAACATTCAAATTATTTTATAATAGTGGAAACCAGATTATACCTCATTTAATTAATTAAAGTCAGGTTTCTCTGTGTGTACATACACAGGTACATACACACATGTGCGCATATTCTGTTTCTGACAATATCTCTCTCTGTGGAATCGTACAATGCTCTTACCTGCATTGTCATTGTCATGTTCTTACTCCAGTAAGTAAAAAAACTGTTTCCTAGTTTTGTTCTTGTACTTGTATCTGGTGACCTGTGTTCAGTGCACTCTGTAGTTTTTAACGTTATAACTAAATAGGCTCTCTCTTCCTGAGTGCCTTGAATCCTTTTCTACGGACAGCTTGATGCAAGTAATTTTTTATTTTTTAAATGAGGTATTTAATTAACAGTAAAGCTGTGTTGGTGTTACACAGGTTAACAATTGTGCTTAGATAACAACCTGGCCAGAGTGGCAGGTCGCTTATGATGTGATGTGGCATGAAAATGAATTTGTTTTGAAATTTGTTTTCCACGTTGGTGTGCTGAAATGTGCATCTAATGACTCCTTAGGTGCTTTGTCGGACCTACCTGACTCCCTGTGTGTGCCAATCCACTGCTTGAAAACACAGCTCTGTTGCAGCAGGCATCATACCAACACTCAGAAACCATAAAGTCAAAAGGCAGAAGCGCGGCAGGGCACTTACCTCAGCAGCGTACCAGGTTTTATGCCTTCTTAGTTGTATGCAATTTGTTGAAGTGCCAGGTTGTAAATGAAAATAATTCCCAGCTCTGAGAAAGAAAGTCTGAACAAGCCAGTCAGAGCTTGCTCATAAAGTAAATTGGTTCTTTGCATTCCACCTGAACTCATCTGCTGATGGTTCTTTTGTCTTGGAGGGGCATGGAAGCCCCTGAGAATGCTAATCTTGGGCCCCACCATTTTCTAGGTGTAAGCAGATCTCAGAATGCTTTTTTTATTATTGTAATTCCACCCACATATTGTCCCTCGGCCCATTAAATCCACTGGCAGAAAACAATGTCCTATTTTATGTTCTTTATTCCTTCATTTAGTGCAGAGAATTAGATTTTTCTCATTAATGAACCATATAGCATAACCCCTGCTCAGATGCCAGCAGGAGCTAGGGGAGGGGATGTGTTTACATCCCACTTTACTCTAGGGGTGGTGACCAGGAGTCTGAGAAGGCATGGCATCTCCTGCTAGGAGCACAGCCCATCACAGAAACCTCAAACTTTGTTCTGCCTGGAGATAATAGATTCACTGTAGTTGTTGACAATAAATTTGTCTGATGGATTTCCAGGAATAATTAGAATTGGTGAATTGTTTTGGTTAAGAGGAGATTCCCATGCTCTAAATTAAGCAAAATACCTTCTTTTTAATTTGAATATATTGAAAGTTCAGCAAAACTGGACTGGTTTTCCTGGTGGAAGCTTTCTTAATTAGAGAAAACTGAAGTGGGCATTCTTCTCCAGACATTCAGTTACAAGATTGGGTCTGTTTCCAGCTTATGTTGATATATGCATGGCAGTGAGCCATGCATCTGGGAGCCTTACTACTTCAGTGCAGGAAGATTTTTGAGGTGGTGGTTGGTGGTTGTTTTCTTTTTTTCCTGTTCAGGTGTAGTTTTATCCATATAACTATATATGTATTAATTATAGTAATTTAAATCTGGATAGCTACACTCCGTCTATGTAGACATGATTGTCAAAATGTTTTCAGTGGATGGTAATATATTATCTGTATTAAAATATAGTTATCTGGAAATGGGTATACTGTTCATGATCAAAACTTAACATACCTTTAAATCTGCAGATTTAATAACAAGTTTGGTACACAGTACTTGCTTGTTACAATCTGCTTTGATAAAACAAAGACAAGTGAAAATTAAGTAGAATATGAAAAATGTTACTGATTTGTAAGCATACAGACTGTGTTTAACTGACATAAAACTACCCATTCATCTGAAATGGGTAACATTTATGAGTGTTGGTTCATGAGCAGTTTTACATCCTTGATTTTAATAGCTACAGAAGATCTTTTGGCTGCATTAAGGATAAAGAGATTTTCTCTACTCTTATCTTTGAATAAAATTTATGTCAGATTTTAGTAGCCGGTAAATAATTGAAAGAACACACTATTTTTTCCCCAAATTTCTAAGAATACAATTCAGGGGATACATAGAGCAAAGTACGTTTATTATATAATCTGAATTTTAATAGAGATATGATGGAATGTCAAAGAGAAGTAACTCCCTAATGAGAGTCTCTAAGCTTGAGACCTATAAACCTAGTTTAAAAAATAAAAGGAAATCATTAAAAAACCCTTTCAAATCTAAAAGAACTTGCTATTTTTTTCTCCACAGCATTCCTGATTTCGTTGACCTCTGTGATACAAGAGTCATCACTTTTCTAGGTTAAGGCCGTGGTCTGTTTAAAATCTCATAAAGATTCCATTTCATAATGTGGTTTGTAATGTTCCCTGGAGTTTTTCTAATTGCAGTGTATCCTCTTTAGCATTATGGTGCACCAAATTACATGCACTTCAAGATACAAGTTTCCCATCATTTTAGTGTGTCACATGTTTTCTATATTCATATAATCATAATTTCTAATATTCTGATTTAAATTTCTTTTTGAGTGACCACTCCTAGTAATGTCCAGATATTTTTAGAAAGCTGTTGACACTGACTCCATGAATTCTCTTCTGCATGGTGCTGATGGAGAACTCATTGTTATATTTGGATGTTACAGGCATTTTACCCCTTAAGAATTAATTTTACATTTATTGCGTGATGCTGCTGATATCCTTTACAGTCAGTTTCAGCTTTGATTTATGCTCAGTAATTTCTTATCAGGAAGCTTTAACTCCCTGATCACCTCTTTTCCTGATCTTTTATATGTTGAACAGCACAGATCCTTTGGGAATTACACAGACAATTAATTTTAATCAGGTGCTGATCCATGAGAAAAGCCTTCTCTTTTACCCTGTAACAGCTGGACAGCACCAGTATTTGGTGACACAGTTCATTAAAAGCTAATTGAAATGCCATGTTGGGTGCCAGACCAGCTGCGTGTGTACGTGTCACGATTCCTTCAGAGGATCCCGGCAGAGCTGTGACACTTGCAGTCCCTGGTTTGCATCAGGTGTAGGTAGGTAGGGACCTCTGGAGGTCTCTGATCCCACCCCTCCAGAAAGCTCATGTGCTCAGGGCCTTTTGTCTGTATGAGATTTGTGTATCTCGAAGAATAGAGACTCCATGGCTTCTTCAGACACCTGTTCCGGTGTTTGATCAGCTTCACAGTAAATAATCTTTTCCTTACAGCCAATGAGAATTTCCCATCTCCCAGCTTGTGTCTCTTGCTACAGGAGATAGCAATAGTATGTTGGCCTGTCCCTGCATACCTCAAGAGGGGTCTGGCATGGTCTTCTCTGTGTTTGGTTCACTAGGTGGTTACAGGTGGTGATCGGGTCTCCCTTTGGCTGCCTCATCTCAAGGCTGACCAGGCCCAGTTCCCTCTGTGTACATCCTATGCCTCAGCCGCAAACAGTCTCCAGTTCCTGGACTTTCTCCAGTATGTCCATATATCATTTATAGTGGGGATCCCAGAACTCAAACCAGGGTCTGGACAAGGTTTCGCAAGAGCTGAGTAGAAGGGCTGGGTCACCTCCCTCTTCCCACTGGCTGCAGTCGGCCCAGCAAGGCCCAGAAGGCAGTTGTCCTTCTAGTTGCAGGGACACACCGCTGAATAATGTGAACACATTAAACATGTTTTCCATTTACAAGATCTTTGTTGGCTCCCTTGATGTTTCTGTATTTAACTGTGTGCCTCTATTAATAGCTCAGCCCTGTTGCCAGTCTGCGGATCTGCTTACTGAAGAACGTTATCACATTTGCTGTGTTTTTGTTCTCTTGAGTCAAAACCAGTCTAAGCAGTAGTTAAACACCAGTAGTGTACGTGCTCAGCAGTTTCTCTTTGGATGAAATCCACCTGGTCCTAGTAACTTTTTTTATTCATTAACCAGTTTGTTTTGAAGTATTTCCTATGGACTCTTTGATGTGACACAGTTCTCACGCTTTCCTTATAAAAGCGTTTTAGAAATGACCTTGTTTAAGTTCCTCTGCATTGAGCATGGCTGCAAAGAATTCATTCAGCTTTTCTGCCATTCCTTTATCTTTCTTCTGTATTTTCCTCGCACCTTGATCATGCTCTATTGCTGCAGGCAATACCACACTTTCTGCTTTTGATACGTTTGAAAAAATACACTATCAAATGCATACTCCAATTATTTTTTTTTAATACATTTTTATTTCTCGTAGCTTCCACTATTTCACTGGTCTTGCTAAGATTTCTGGTGTTCACATGGAAGCCCGTACTTGATTTTAGGACTTTTTTTCAATTTTGTTTTTGACAACTTCCTACCTAAATTTTATTCTATGATTTTACACTTTTGATGCACAATCTAACTTTGTGTTTTTCTGTCTGTAGTGCACAAGGATCATAAACTTTATTATTTTTTTCATGGGAGTACCATATTGTAGATTAAAGTCTGCTGTTGTTAAACATATTTAACTGTTTTAATAGACGGGTGTGCATTGGAATACCAGCCCGGTACCTCTGGTGAATGTGCTTTGCCTCAAGCATGGAAATTCTGCTCTCTTTGTAGTCAGAGTTCTCCATCAGTGTATTAATATCTCACCATGATTCAATGTCTTTTTTTACAGTGAAGACAGGTAGATGGAAAATCTTCTTGCTAATTACTTCTTAGGCGATGCTTTGCTGTTCCCAAAGTAACTATAAAATACTCACTCTATAGTCTGTGCTTGTTTTACTAAGGGAGACAGTGGAGACACATCGTTCTACTCTGTCACTTAAAATATTTCAAGCATTGTGGAATATTAAAAATATTCCAGGCACGAAGTTCAGTGCATTTTTTTCACTGAGGACAGGATATTTTGTTACAAAGGTAAAATAATAAAGTACTTCATGTACTCAGTGTTGGAGCTCTGGAACCTTTGGGCTTCCTAGATACCAGCTACTGTTTACGCTTAGCACATATAAGAATTTCAAGTAGTTTCCTTAATATATGGAACTAAGTTGTACATTGCTGCTTTCAAAATGTCCGTGAACATACTGAAATACTTATTTCAGTCATTGCTGTGGATTCATCATCTACAAATTTTTTGCACATAGCTAGATAGAATACCTAAAGGGATTGTATATTTTGTTTTTTTTCTCATTTGTAAGTTGTTGTGTATACTGTCTTAGCCTCTTCATGTGTCTGTGTACTCCCTATCTTCTGCGGGAATGAAACAAGCAGGAACATTTTGGTAAAACAAGGTGGGAATAAAGCAAAATTACAGTAACAATAGTTTATTTATAACATCTAGCTTTTGTGAAGCTTGTTAGAAAATACAAATCTGCATGTGAAACCTTTTACAAAGAAAGGAGTGCGCATATGTATGTATGTATATTTGGGAAGAAACTCCGTGTGAGGGAATTCTAGATCTACACAACCAACATGCAAACATGATTTTGTACAAAAAGTAGAATACCTGTGTTCTAGGGATATTGGAAACCATATATGGGGATTACTTGCATGTTTTTGGAAGAGAGATAACCCAATCCTTCTGAATAGTTTTTAAAAAATATAGCATAGTTCCAGTAGTCTTGAAACTAGTGAAACCTCTAGTGTCTTGACAATTTTTGCCTTAGGCTGATTGACACTGCTGTCTAAGTGTGAAACTCTTCATAGTAACACTTCTATGTTCGGGGCATTTAGACAGATTCTGTGCTTGTCTGTTCACAGTGCCTTTTAAGTTGTGAGTTCATAGTTTCAGCATCAAATCAAGGTAGTTACGAACTGCTTATTTTCCCGTACTTTGCAGGAAGTTCCTATCTTTGAGACCTTTGAGCTCTGTCATACTTGGTTACAATTGACTACTTTGTTTAAAAGTTTGCCCTAAAGGGTTTTTTAGGGGTTTTTGAGGTTGTTCTTTTAAGCTTCACCTTGGAGTGATAACCCCTGTGTTCTGTTTTACTTACTAAGATTGATGTGAATCGCCGTGCCGTGCGAGCAATACATGACCAAAATACATGTAATACAGTATTCCCAACATTAAATCCTTCTTACCTTTGTATTACTCTATTTAATGGGCAGACAAGCTTGTAGAAAACAATGAAGAATTTAATGTAAATTCTTTTTAATAGCCAGAGCTGCTTTTATATTAGTACTCGTGTTTTCATCGGTGTTTCATTTGCGTAGCTGACTGTCTCCAAAAAGACTTTGTAGGCAAAAAATGCAGTTAGATTTGCGTTAGAACTTATATTAACTTAAAAAAAAAAATCGTAACACTGCCTGCATGAATGAGGATGTGGCTTGCCTTTACATATCTATCATTATTAGCATTGATGAAAAAAAAAAAGAATATGTTAGAAAAAATAATTTGTGATAAAAATGTAAGTCAGAAACTGGTTGGTGCATCCTAATTATATTTGTAATGGTAGAACATTTAAACTGAGTTTCATTCTTTAAAATTCTCAGATGCAGATCGTCATTGTGAAGTTGCTGGAAATCCTCTGAAGATCAAAAGCACCAGAAAACCACTGTCATGTATCATTGGGTATTTAGGTGGGTATCTGCCTCCACAGGAAAAAGTGAATCAAATGAACATTCAGTATTTACTGATACTAAAAAATCCTGTGTGCATAAAATGAGACTTATGCTTATAGTAAAAATAAAACTATGAAGTTATTAAATTACAAAAATTCTGGTCTGCTCAGTTGCAAAACTGGATGACTGAGCTTGCAGGGTGAAGGCAGAAAGCCTTCTGATACTGGTTTAAAATGGTGAAAGTGAAACCTGATGTAATTTAGAATGTGAAAAAATATTCTGGTAGCCTAAATAAGCACTCAAAGGGAAGATGAGATACTCAGTGTGCCCAGTGCTACTCTACTGTATCCCTTGAATCCACTTGTAATGCTCCCATGTATTTGAAAGGAGCAGACTTAAGATACGCAACGAGATAATTTGATGACGTAACTTTAAAAGGTACAATGAAATCTGTGCTGAGATCATCGCCAGGAGGTCAAGGTACTCACATAAGATAATAGGGAGAGGAGAAATTCTAGTAATTGTGATTCCTTATTTTAAAAATGAAAGTAGTCCTCTTTGCAAGAAGCCACCACTGGCTATTAAAATATTTACATAATCCTATGAGAGATGGGATACCCCAGAGGCTTTACATTAAATGAATACAGAGATTAATCTATCAATCAGAGTAGCAGTGAGTAATTCTGCAGCATGTTAATCCCATTCTATGGAAGTAAAGCTGAGGGGGGAGCTCAGTGTAAATGTTTTTCTGAAAATTTCAATCAACAGGAGGTTTTTTGTACTTGGACAAAGTAAACAGTAGCAGTCTCTGGGCTTACTGAAATAGAAATCAGCTATTAATGTAATCATAACTGCTCCTCCAGAATACTGAATTTAACAAAATCCAAACTTCAGGAAACTGCATAATGAAGTGCATAATGTCCACTCTCACTGAATTTTGATTCTTCCTATATTGGAGTTTAAGAAAAAAGCCAGTGATGCTTTCCTGCAGGCATCCCAGCTGTGCGCGTTACGTGTCTTGTCACTAGAGTGAATGAGGAAAGGGATGCTTGGATGGACTTGCTGGAGCTGTGGTGGTGAGGGGACAAATCTGGCATGAGATGGGTGGTTCATCCGGCTGACCCCCTTTGGGTCATCGAAAGAAGAAAGGGCAGTGCGTGTCATCTTGGAAGATGGTGCATGTTTTTAGTGACGCTTTATTTAGTCAGTGACTTGATACCTCTGGGAGCATGTCTGTAGGTTTAATGAGAGTGAAGGAATGGACCACGTTGGGCAGCATTATATGTACTTAGGTGAACGTTTTGTAGAAGATTAACAGCGCTAAAATGCTCCAGATAACTGTAGAGTCTGCTTAGCATCTGATCGTATGGAATGAGAAGGTATCTCACAACAGCTGAAGTTGAATAGCGTGTGTTGCAGGGATAGGAAGTGTATCCAGTGTAGTCATGGACATGGATCCGAATTAGCTGTATAAGGATGGCAGGAAAATGGCTTTTTGTTTGCCATTTAGCTTGGTGGGGTTTTTTTCAGTTTAGTTTGTGATGGTTTTTTGATTGTTTGGGATGTTTGTTTGCATATTCCAGTGAGTAAGTAATGCTTGCAGTATTTTTCTCATAAAATTTAGCATTTAACATTAACTACCATGTTGTAGCTTATGCACGAGGTATTTGTTTTCTTTTTAAAATTCCATCTGTGCCATTTCCACAGACATTTTTTGGAATATAGTTAACTGTGCCTCTCAGGTCATTACTGTTTTCAGCCCTCCTGGTAAGGGAGAGAGTATTTCAGTCTCCTGCTCCCCCTGGGTCGTCACTTCCCTTTATCCCTGTTCTGTTTCTTGGCTGCCAGTTCCCCAGGTGAGGTAGGTTAGGCATTAAAAGTAGGCCCTGTCATCTGGAGAACTGGGGCTAATCCCCTGTAATCTCTTCAGTCATCACTGTGCTTACTAAACAAAGCCCCTGAGGGAAACCCCTGGCTAATTAAATGTCCTGTATTACCTCCTAGTAATGAGGAAACAAGGCCAATGTTTCCAGCTGGGATACATGCCAAGGAGATGAGATGAGAGAGAGGTGCAGCTGCTTAAGCACCTCTGGAATCCAGGATCCTTATTTAAGTGACTCAGTAGGAGACTTTGACTTTTCCTTGCTTTGGAATTTATTTTTTTCACCTTAATGACATTAGTGAAAATAAAAGCTTTTAGAGTTGTTGCGAATTACTTGTTTGAGGGTGCAACCTGGTCTTATAGTAAAGGTCCCTAATAGATAGTTCGAGTATAGTTTCTTATTCCTGTTCTATTTTTATTTCAGAAATGATTTTATAAACGGAATTTGGCCAACTGGTCCTTTGTTGTGTGTCTAAAGGGGTAATTTGGATTATTTGGTTGTTATAGTTAGTTCTCTGAGTTAGCAGAAGGTGCAGGTGGCTAAGAGATTCGCAGTAAAGTACTAGGCAGTGGAACAATGATCATAGCAGCAGGAATTAAAAGATCCCTAATTACTATTATTGCATAATGTAGTAGTATGATGGGATAATATAATTCAGAGAAAAACCCTGAAATGCCTCGTTAGTTCTCTAAGGGGAGATGAAGCAGCCAGTTAGAAAGTGCTGCTAAAGCACATGAGTACTTGGAGGAAGTTTATATGCAGGGGATGAGTGAGTGTACGTTGTAAAGACCCCACAGGAAGGACTCAATCCATTGGGAAGCGGTCCTGGCTATTTAATTAAGTTCCTTTCTAGAACTTAGGAGAGCTCGGTCTTGCTGTCTTCCTCTATTGCAGAAAGAGAAAGGACAGCCTTTGTGGTAAACTAACAGAGTGTTAGTGACCTCCAGATTGAGGAGAAGTTGAAGGAAGGAAGTTCCTTCTTCAACTCTTCGCTCATCCTGAAGATATAAAATTATATCTCCTATACACTGTAGACAGAAGCCATTTACAAGTTTTCATATGTTGATCCAGCTGCTGGGATTTTTGTGGATGCTGCTGGATCTCATTGGCAAATAAGATAATGTTTTAGGAAGATTAATAATTTCCTCCAGAAAATCGGAAAAGATTGCCAAATGAGGATTTTAGAATCCAAATTTAGGTCATCTTCAGCAAGCAGTGCAAACCTTTCTGTTTTAGTTGGAAGTTTGGCTTTAGCAATCAGTAGCGTTCGTAACACTCAGCATGCCTCTCTTCACAGTTTAGTGAAAACACAAAATTAGTGCTTGTTCTCTACAGCATGAAAAATGGGCTGTACCGTGAAACCTGCTGGGGGCTCAGTGCTCCTAAACTCTTGTGTTCCTAAACTGGTGTCCCTTAACTGAAGCCTGCGGGAGTGAGAGCACGGGGCCGGGCAGGGAGTGCTTGGATATGGGATTTCCTTGGCGTTGGCGGAAGAGGAGAAATCTGCTGTCACAGTGGACTTTGACCCCACGCGATGGTTTCTGTTTCTCCTGTGTGATAGCTGTGAGTAGCAGAGGCTGGAGGGCCTCCTCCTGGGATGCCTGACCTCACTTCAGATTTTGTATATTCCCAGCTTCTACACTTTATTTTATAGAAAAAAAAAAAAAAAAGCAGAAAGGGGGCACAAAATGATTTTTTTTTTTGCATCTTTTCTTACTCCCCTTGGGCTGCTGACTCCCCTAATCTGTCTCCCAGCCCCTCTGCCCTCACGTTCTCAGCCCAGAGGTCTCTTTGCTCCGTGGGGCAGTGGGGTGGCTGGCCGAAACCGGGCTGCCAGCGCCTCACAGCATGCCCCGTGCCGGCAGCTGGCACCCCGTGGCCGTGTCACAGGGATGGGGACCTGCCCTCAGCCCAACTGACGTCCCTCCCAAACCCAGGCCTGCCCAAAGGCCTACGCAGTGGTGGCTTTTTGAACCCAAATGTGTGATGGGGATGAGTTAATTGGTTCAGCAGATAATGACTGAGAAATTTCCATAAAACTATATCAGTGTTTGGCAAAGGCAGCGGCTGCCCGCCCCTGAAGCCTGCTGGCCAGCTGTCACTGCCTCTCATCCACCTTTCTTCTCCAAAATAAACCTTCTCCCTGAACCACATTGGATACTCTGGGATGTTTGGAGATCCCCAGCGGTGACACTGTGTGGGAGTCCAGCAATGCCTGGGGAACCCAGTGCAGACTTAACGATTTCCTGTCTTCCTGTTGCGGTTTTGGGGTAGTTTTATCTTCAGAGCCCTGCTGTGGCTGGCTCCCTGACTGCTTGCACCTGGTGCCTTGTGTTTGGAAAAACTCCTCAGAACTTGTAATTGTGACAGAAAATATTGAGTAGCTTGAGGTATTGAGGTGATTTCACTATAGTAAAATGCTTTTATTTGCTTGCTTAAAAAGCTGTAGAAGTGTAGCTCCAATACAAAGCTCAAAACAGTAGGGAAGTGTAAACACAGATCTGTTTCAGATTGATGTGCATTATCTCCTCAATCTCTGAAATCGTTATGCATCTACACTGTAGTATTGAACTGGAGCAATCTAAGGTTAAATAGTTTTTTCTTATTTGGAAGAGCTGTAGGTATGAAGAATCGTGTTTGAATTCAAGGTCATGCAAGCACACTTACGCTAAAGAAGCTTCTTTTTCTTTCATTAGAAATTGAAATGTAAATTTATGTTGAATAGACTATTTTTATTTAGTTATATTTGAACTCAAGTACGTACGATCTTTCTCTCTCTCTCTCTCTCTTTTGTCTCAAACAGAGATTCATCCTGCAGTGAAACCCAATGTAATCAGGTCAACACCAAGCCTTCAAAGCCCAAGTGCAAAACGACTGCTTGCACCCTCCGGTCACTGTTCACTAAGTATTTTGGGAAAAAGAAACTACAGCCATCATAATGGTCTTGATGGTATGTGAAGGAATAGAAAAAAAATATTCTTTAAGTCTCTGAATTGCAAAACTTTCTGTGGACCTGAGGTGACATTAAATAAAGGGAGTACAGACCAACAGAAATACAGATAGCATATTTATTGCGTTGATTCTTAATGCAATGAATGGTGGTGCTTATTCATTGAACATGGATATATATTAATTCCTCCTCTTCAAAAAACTACTTTTACCATCTTTCTTACAGATTTTGATATAAAAGGAAAAGAAAAAAAATTGGTGAAGGCAGAGATGCAGCAGGTGCTTTATTTCCATTTATTGCTTTGTGTTTTTATTTGAAGAAATATTTTGCAGTAATATGCAAGACCTTTTGAATTACTGTTTGGGAAATTACTGTGTGCAGCCAGCCTCTTTGCTAGTATGTGAATTCTAAACATGGCTTAGCCTGGATTCTCAACACTGTGATTGGTAATAGATGGAAAATAGCTTTTGGCATTTTGGATTCTGAGACTGGTGTCACAGTCAGTTCAAACAAGAAATAGTGCCAGCAGCAACGACTGGTGGAAGGTGGGAGCCCATAGAAAGAGACTGTCCCTGCATTTATACTGCTTGCAGGGGAGGAAGGACAAGGGGTGTCACAGAGGTACAGGAGAGGCTTTTCCTGCAGGCTGTGCAGGGCCAGAGGTGATCTTTAAGGCTGGTGTATTCATTGCAGTATGGTGCAAACGGAGAGCACGTATGAAGCTGTGCAAAAAAAAATGATGGAAATTTGTGGATAAGGCTAACAGCAGGATATTATTTGGAAAGAATTGGAATATTGGAAAGAAATGCATGCATTTCCTAAACTTTCGTTTTGTGAGATGTAACTTCTGTAAGCCATTAGCTTATTTGTTCTGTAATTGCATATGGTTGTTGAGATTAGAAACCTGAACAAAGTTAATTTTTGAAATAGACTCTTCAGGACAGGAGCTGTACAAAGGAGGTGACTGTCTGTTTTCTTGCTTCACAGAATAGGTCAAGGTAGAAATGAGAGGGGCTCTTTTTAGACAAAATATTTCTAATACAGGAAGGAAAACTTGATCTATTATCCATAATCTTTCCATAATGATCATGCTTTTCTGTCATTGCCAACGCTCTTTGTATCATGCAGTGAAAATACCTACTGGACATTTAATAATAGCTAGATAGAAATCACTATATACTTTGACAAAAAGGTGGTTATTTAGTATATATGTAAGAGGGGACTGCTTGGACCTCCGCTCGGTGTGCATGCAGTCATTGCACAGTAGGCAGGTGACATGCGTTGCAACACAAGCTATTTGGTGGACCAAGATGGCAGCCATGTGACTTGGATAAAAAAGATGATGCCATTAACAGGTATAGCCATAAATGCTGTTTTTTCACTGTGAACTTTGAGTGTGAAGTTCTGTTATGGTCTGGTAGTTCCTGCATGGGAATTCGAAGACTGCTTTCCCCATCCCCGGATGCTCACCAGTACACTGGACTCTCCATGTGAGGTTTTAGTGAGGAATGACTTTCAGCTGGAAATAAAGATGATGCTACATTTCTACTGCAGAGAAGGCTGTAGTAATAAATTAAAAGTAAACTTTATTTTGATGATGTCCCTATTATGAGGTGGGCTTGGAAGTCTTTACAGTTTTTATTCTGCTTAGTATGGATGTTCTCTTCAAAGTAACAGGTTTATAAAACCAGTCATTTGCCACACTGATAAGTCTGTATCAAACAGTCAGCTAACTGTGCTAAGGCAATTTGCACAACATAACATCTAATTTGAAAAATTGGTATTGAGACATGTAAATCATTGCTTTAGGAGTATTTCTGCTTATCTATTTTCCGTGAAAACATAACTTACTCGAAAATATATCCTAAATAACTGAAATCTCAATTTTATTAGAGTAAAATGGCTATATTAGTGTATAAAAATGGCTATTCTAGCATTTAAAAATGGCTATTTGGGTTCTTAGCTTACCTCCTCTCTTTAATTAAAAGCATGTAAAATGTAAGTAAAATGCAAAGGAAAACCAAATTCTCTAAAACAATCAAACCAGTAGTAATGATTATCAACAGCTCAGGTCCTCTGATTCTTTTTTTCTTTTGACTTACTTTTCATATTTGCCTTTCACTTACCTTTCATATTTGCCCTTTCACCCCTTCTCTGGTTATTGGTAAATATCAAATATGTTTTGGGGGCTGTAATGTATCCAGCTTCTCTTAAGCACACAGCAAAAACTCAGTGACCAGAATAACTTGGGAAATGGTGGTTTCTGTGTTAATTGCACTGAAAGCAGTGTGCTATCTGTGCAATGAAAGATTTTGTCAACCTCCAAAGTTTTGGTGTTACTATAAATATACTAAAAAGCTTTATTGGTTACAAAATGCTATGGATTGTTGTTGGGTTTATTGCATTGTATCAATTAACAGTATCCAGAAAGCCAGTTATGGAGATGATGATGATGATATATTCTGTCTTTTGATAAAATGAGCAAACAAAAATGAATGCAGTGGGCTTATATTAAGTCTTATTTCTTACTGTTTTCATAATTTTAATGTTACCGACATTAAAATGTCTGCAGGTTTGCTTTTTTTCAACAGTATTAGAAATTTGTTGTAAAGAAGCCATGTAAATATGTTTGCTTAAGATATACAATAATTTACAGCAATCAAGTAAATATCACTTAGACTTGTGTAAATATATATTTAAATTGGCATATTTAAAGTCAGTCTTGCAGCCTGAGTTGAGTGCTGTATTTTTACAGAATTTGTTATTAACAAGATAATAATTATTGGTTCAGAAATAAAGTGATGTAATATGAAAAGGCACTTATTTATGCCTATATGAAGGAGTTGGGGGAAATGATAACATCATTAGTATTGGGTTTCATGATTTTAAGAGTAGTAAATGAGCACATGATTAGCATTTCTTATGGAACTCTTATGTTGATTTTGGCCAGTGCAGCACAAATTTCCCTTTCGTTTCTCCCCAGATGCACCTCCAGCAAGAGTCTGGTGCAACTGGTAGGGAGTCTGACATTTCTGACTAGTATTGCTCAGTCATCATCAAGAACGATGAGTGAGCACATTTATCTCTTCATAAGTGGTGGGGTCTGTGCCCTGGTACCTTGCTATTAAGGTGATCCGAGTGTCAGTCAGAGTAGTTGTATGGATGAGCCCATGTATAAAGCATAGACCTAAATAAAATTTTACTGCTTAAGTATTGTATATTGTAACTAGATAGAGTTGTAATTGTATATTGTAACTAGATAGATCTTGTAATTGTTTGTGTCTTTTCTTGAAGGAGAAGGACTTTTTCTGGAACGTCTTAGAAAAAGTGTTTTTCCTTTTGTTTTCAAACAACAGCAAATCTTGCACTCTGTAGGATGGAATGAAAAATGCCAGAAAGCTTTTTTTCCATTCTGGAAAAAATGGAAGTACTTTGGGGAGTTTTAATGTAATATGCCTGCTGGTACTTTTAACTGAGATGCAGAATTTCCATTGCTGCTGGAAAAGAAAAAAAAAGTCAACACAAGGTATTTAAATGGTTCTCAGCAGTCAGTCTCCTTCAAATGGGAAAACTTTGTCTTCAGAAGGTTGCAATGTTTCAGAATGTTACATGTATCCAGTTTTATGACTGGAGTTGGCAATGAGAACATTTAGGTGTGACTGTAAAGTGCTTTGTAGATATTTTGAATATGATCTTTAAATTGCAGTGTCTGAAATTATTCCGAGCAATTACTTTCACCCACAAGCTGCTTAACTGTGAGCAACAGCACATCCAAGTAGTCGAGTTTCACGTCAGGCTACTGTTTTGGCAGGGTGAGTAATGATAATTTTCCATATAATATTTGGAAAGATTACGTGAAGCTATTTTACATAAGTATCATCTCTGTCAACTGGCAGGAATTTCCTTACTTTTACATGCATCAGAACCAGAATATCCACAGGGTGCCCAAGATATTAACGTCACAGATGAGGTACAGAAATCAGTCTGTGCCTGTTGATACCACTTTCATGACTTGTGGACAAAAACTGGAGAACAGGTTGTTCACAGCTTTAAGAGTCTTTAATCAACAGCCCCAATCCTTCTTCTCTCTCCTCTCCCCTCCCCAGACCTTTAATACTGTATTTCAGGCTGAGATGTCCTGATGCCTTCAAGAGGATTTTTTCAACAGTCGAATTTTCTGTTCTGTTCCTGAAGTATGCAGCTGTATCTAAGAATAATGCAACAGCAATTTTGGGGTCCGTTTTCCTAGGAACCATCACATCTCTGTGAGGGAGATGGGAAAGTGACATGAGCAATTGGCGAAGGGAGAAAGACCTCAAAAAAATGCACCTTCTCTCTTAGATGCTATTTTGGTCAATCTGCTTATGACTAATAGTATTGGCTATCGGGGAGATAAGCAAGGAGGAAAGGCTTATATTTCAGTCCTGTTTTTCCGTGGGGAATTTCAGACTCTCCTTTGACAAACACAGGAAAATATTAGCAGGCTAAATGACAAGCAGAGAGACTGGAGCCTTTCCTGCCCCAAATTTTCCTGAAACAGAGGAAACAATTCTCGTATGTACTTCATGGTGATTAATTTACATAACACTGTGTGGAAATATATTCATAAGGAATATATACTTTCCCTGTGTGAAAGTATAATCACAAGAAAAGATACTGAAGGAAGGAGTTTTCACTGTAGGATGGGATTTCTCAGCAGAGAGAGTTAAAGGTGCCTGATAGTTGTGTTTTGGTGGAGATGGAGATGTTCTGCTGCAGTGGCAGCCTAGCAGCATGCAATGCATACAAAAAAACATCTGGCAGTCCGTTACTTTGGGAAAAAAAAAAACAAACCAGCCTCAATTTCCTCTTACGTATTGATCAATGTTATATACACCTGCACTGTTACAAACCTCATTTTTCATACCAGTCATTTCCAACTGAAAGAGAAGAAACATGTAGGCAAGCTACTGTGTGATTCCACTTCTGCCATTTCTTCTGTGCTGAAACACAAAGTTGGATTAAAGCTGAATAGTGATTATGCACTTCTCCCAAAAGGGAGAAACAACAGTTAAATATTATTCCATGGCCATTTTTTTCCTCTGAAATTTGTTTGGGGCATGGGCATTATAGCTTTGGTCCTTCGTATAGCCAGAAAATATTTTGAAATATTTGGCTACAGATGTCTTACTTAAATGTGTGCACAGATATAAATGGAAAAGTGAGCAGGGAAAGTAGATCTGTCTGGAAACATTGATATTATGTTACTGTACTTACTGGAGAAGAGGAGGACTATGAAGAGAGTATTTATGACTCTTGGTTATTTCCCAGCATATATTACTTGGAGCATTTATTTATGTGGTGATGTGAAATGCTTTATGGTAGAAAGAGCCTTTCTTATACAAAGTCATGAAGTCTCTCTCTCAAGATATTAACCTAACAACCTTTTTACCTTTGGTTGTTATGCTTGCAAAAGAGTGGTCAATTTCTGTCGATTTTAAGTGTCTGATTGAAAATATAATTTTAAATATTTAGTAGAAAAATAAGATGCTCTAAAGCTTGCATTTATGTGGTCGGTATGCTCTCTCATTTTTGCAGAGGTATGAACAATTATATTGGAGACAGTGAACTAATGGCAACATCCAGAATCCAGATTATGTACCTGGAAATTTATCCTTAATTACACCAGGACATTACTGCTGCTATTGTCGGTCATTTGCACAACTAAGCTACTACATCTCATGTTTCTATTTAAAGTTTTGGATTTTAAAACAATGTTTTTCCTTCAGTTTATTCATGATGACTTGATGATTCCCCCTCCCCATTTTGGTCTTCATTCCTTCAACCCCAGGGATGCAAAAGACGTTGTGACTTAATGTGAAAAAAAATCAACAAGCAGGAAAGTATTTAAATGTGTGTCATTTTTGTCCAAAAATGGAAGAGAAATATTTTTTTCCCCAGAATTTCTTAAAGTTGAACAAATTATTTATTGTATTTCAGTGATAAATGTGCAGTCATGATTTGTTTACATTGAATTCACATTACAGTTATCTCTTGAGTATTCGAGGTTCTTTGATTGCAAATAAAAGAACAGTCTTCTGTGTTCTAAGACTGCTAAATAGAGTATTTTTTCAGATGATAAAGGTAAGCAGTATGACTTCTTCATGATCAATTTGGTCACAAAAAGACTGAGAAGGAGCAAAACTATTTCTTAAACCCCATCTTTGAATTTCCTTTGAGAAGGAACTTTTCCTAAGCATTAGCATAGCATAGCGCTGTGTTTTGGGTTTTCTAAATGTGGACAGTGATTGCTTTTGTTTTGCCAAAGCCAAAACACAATTTCCATTCAACTCCATTCTTAGACTTATTATCTTCTGAAATATGATTTATTTCCAAGAATGGAAGTACACTAGAAATTGAATAGGGGATTTTTACTTTTTTATTTATTTATTTTCTGTCTTTCAAAAATGCATCTTTGGACTTATAAGGCTGCTTTGCCTACATCTGGTTCAGAAAACCACAAAACTAGAATTGCATTCATGCTTTCATGCACCACTTTGAGTGTACCAGACTTTGCTTACATTTTGCTGTACTAAGGAAATGAATACGGCATTGTATCTCTGTATGCACCAGTGTAACCTGTGCTTCTGATAACAGCAGGGGTTAGAAAGAGCAAGCTGTGTTGGGATCACAGATTGAGGAAAGGGCACTTCACGGTGATCGGCCCCATTTCTGCTGCTGAATCAGTGTTTCTTTTATATACAGGTAACGTGTAGGCATGAAATTGCGGTAACGCTGGCTTTTCTAATTGCACAATAAGTCAGCTCTTAAACCAACAAACAACGAGAACAACATTATAATTAAGTTATCATTCAGAACACAGTGCAGATAACCAGAACCTCATTCCTGGAATTACTACTTTCCACTAGTATTACTTTAAAGAATTAAAGTTGCAGAAAGAGAATCCTGACTGTGGCATAACAGGATTAGCAGCATATTACCTCAGTAATTACATGTTCTGGATGCAAGATCTGGAGTTCATGCTTAAAGTACTTCTGTATATGATTACTGTCAAGTAGGTGGATTATTTTTGTAAGCTGTGATTGCAGAACAATAGTTCTTAACAATTTTATTACATAATGTGATAGGGAAGGCACCTTTAGAAAGTACTTCAGCAGTGTACGTGGAATCCTGCATCCGGGGAAAATGCTTTGTGATAATTTTGTACAGTTTTGTGCTTTTGCTTTTCTCATCTGTATATTGTTTCTCCAGTGTTTCAAAATTTGTCTTGCGAGACTAAAGGTCTTCCTCAAATTTAGTCAAACTCATTCTTAGTATGATTATAAGGCATATGTATATTACTGGGTTTTTTTGAAGGAACAATAAATGTTCCTACAAAGTAGTAGGAAAAAAATCAATTACATTTGGTTACGTATAATATTTATAACATAAGGGGAGAAGAAATAGTGAAACAGTCTTCCTTTCTCAACTTGTTTCATATGGTGGTCCATCCTGGGTGAAAAGGTTCTTTATAGTGTTAGGCACCATGATAAGATGTGAGTGTTACTAGGATTAAACTAAACACTTTGCTATTGCCTGTCTGCCTTTATTTTCCACATGTTTAAATGACATTATCTTGAAGTGTATTTATTCTGGAAGGTTTAGAAGGGGGCACCTTTCACCCCCTAATAATGCTGATGACTCCATTACTACGAAAGAGAAAGGTGAAAGTCAGATAATTATGTTTCCTATCAGCAGACTGCCTAAGAATAGCACAAATAAACATAACACGTGAACAGCTGGAAAAGGACTGGAGTGTTATTAAGGATGTGGTTTCTGTCGTGTCTTGAATAATCCTTAAGGGGGAAAAAAAATGTTGCTGACGAATAATATGTAAACTTTAAATAATTCTGTGCTGTCACCATCCCTTAGCAGTCAGCTTTTTCTGATTTAGCCTTAAATGGTTTTACAGGGGGAACTTTTATAGTCTCCTAGTGCCCATAAACAGGAAGAAGCACTTGATTGGTCATTATGATTGATAAAGCAACTTCTAATATGAAGAAATTTCTTTTTTACAACTTACTCGTTTCTATTTGAGTTCAAATACGTATGTTACAGAAAAAGCCTACAAGTGTATTAGGCAGTTTCTGCCATTGGTGCATCAGTTTCTTCACAATAATAAACTTCTAAACATCTTGTCAATATTGAAGTTGCTTTTACTGTAATTTAGTCACATCACGTCGCCTGAGCCCCTTGTTAGTGATGGTGTCTGACCGTTTCTGTTTGAAGTGGAGTAATCCCCTTCACTAGCACGTCACCAGCCATATGGGGAGAATCATTCTGTATCTTGATGTTTTCCGGTATGGAAGAAATGCAAGTACAGATTATTGCCTTGCACAAAATCATTTGCTATAACTCATTTATAAACCAAATGTCGAATGAGATTCAGAGCCTGGTTATTTAAATTCCCTAAGACATTCTAAAACTTGGCAGCTAAAGCTGAAAATTCAAAGTTTTGTCTTCTGTTCTGTTGAAACCAAGACATTTGTGGTTTTTAAATAAGCTCTGTTGCTCTCAAGCTGCACTGGAGGTTGCATGGGTGTGCAGACCTTTTGTAAAACGCCTTTTTGAATAGTGCATGACTGCTTTTTTAATTGGAAGCAAGGGCTTTCTTCCTTTCTTGCCTTACTTAAAAGCAAAGTTTTCTACAGAATTGGCTGGTGTGCGTTTATGCAGAAACATTGGTCAGAATCCTGCCAAATCTGGATGTAACTATTTTCTGGAAGAAATCAGTGTCTCCTCAGTTCTAAAATCTGAATATTTGGGTGAGTATGTAGAAGTATAAATTGTGTAACAACAGTACCTTAATTAATACTATTTGCTATCAAACCGTTCTTTCCATACTTTTTTATTTATTAATATACTCAGGTCTTTCTAAAAAATGGTTGGCAAATTAGATGGTATTTCACTATCTACAGCAATTAAAGCGAAGAAAAAGATATGCAAAATGTTTATATTGTATAACATAACACAGAGAGATTACTTTAGAAATATAACAGATCTTTCTTCACTTCTTTCCTTGGTTTTATTAATAGGTTATCAATATGGTAATATCCTAGAGTTAACATTGGTATTGCATGTAAAGTATTCTTCAAAAATGTATTGTTTAGCAGCCTCCAGGTACATTCAGCTGTTCTTTAGGTCCCCTTAGGGAAATATTCTGTCTTTTACTCAGTAATCTGTGGAACCAAGAGGGTGACAGTATTTTGGAAGAATCATGGCTAAAGCATAATTTTTATAGATTTGACTTATAAAACTATGCCAAAAGCATAACACCTCTGAGTAAGAGCAAAGATTTTATTATTGTGGTATTTGAGCATAAAGTGTGGAATTTTGTTTGTCCGCTTTGATCTTTTTGGGGGTGACTGAAGAGCTATGTAATATAGAGTGAAGAACCCCCATCCTTTCTGTTTAACCTGAGAATTCTGCTTAAGTTGAAGATTCCTCGGGATATGCAGTTGTGCTTTTGGAGATACATTGGTTGGGTTGGGTTTTTTTCTGGGTAGTTGGGCTTATAAATGAAATGAGTCCTTGTCTCAAGAGTCATTCAGGTGGTTATACCCTCATGAATGCAGTTTCTGGGTTTTCTCAGGAACGTTCAAGTCCCAAAATGTTATTTCACTGGGATGTCAAAAAAAATAGATAAACTTGTAATACTAAAATTAACTTTGCTGTGAAGATAAAAATTGAACAGATTATAGAGTTCTTCACTCTCCTGTGATATTCTCTTACTCTATAACAGTGCCAAATATATTCGGGAATGTATCAGGAAACAGTAGACTTTCACAGTATTAATTTTTTATACTACCAGTTTAAAACTTACCTGGAAGACTGGTGACCTAAATGTATTTTTGTATATGGTAATTTTTGTGAAGGAAAAAAGGGGGGAAATGGAGGATGGGAGATGAATTCACAACTAAAAAAAATGGTGGCTTTAGGTAAATTATCACATTACAGAACCTTTATTGATGGGAAATTATTGATACATATGTGGGGTTTTTTTAATTAGATTCGATTAAGGATGAAGACTTGTGGAGTGGAAATGTATATGTAAACTAGATAACAGAGGTTACTGCTGAACATTGGATTGCACTTTCTAAATAGTTTGAGATGTTTAAAATAGCTTGTCTCTTGTTTCCGTTGGTGATTGAACTATCCCTTCAGACTGTTTTAGATGACTCTTCACAATGAAAGAGAAACACCAGTTTTAGGGTGTAATTGCTGTTTTTTCAGAAGCAGATGTGCAGCTGTTCTTTTTTATATCCTTTTAATCTCTTTAATACTATTTTTAATTATAACAAAACCCCTTGAGAATTTTTTGTGTAAGTAATGTCAGTTGGGACCCCATAAGAATTGCAATTTGAAACTGGGGCAAGAATAACTAACCCACTGTAATTATTCTATGTTTATTTCACTTGCAGAATTGAGACTCTGATGATTGAATTTGTGCAGAATTGTGTACATTTTACCCAGAATTGCATATAGTGTTGCTACATGTCTCTTCCTTAAGAAATCTTTTTACTATAGCTGATACAATGTCTTATACAAATTTTTGAGCAAGTCTGAGATGATTGCTAGTAGTATCATCTGGCATCATATAGATTAGCAGCAAATTTTCTTGCAGTGTTTTTTAATAGTAAGAAGGATGTTCAGTTACTTTAGATATGCTGCTTCAAATAATAACATAGCAGTAATATAACAACAGTAGCATTTTAAAGCCAAGAAAGATAAGATTTCTGTCTTTGGGGTAAAAAAAAACCCAACTGTAATTTAGTTTAAACAGCAGGATGAAGTCTATATTAACTATTGACCTGGACGTGATTCCTCAGCAGTTTTATATAAATATGACCATGAGTTCAGTTGACTGACTCCTGATTTAACAGATAGGAGAGAATAATTAAGATTTCTGGATGTTATGCTTCTCAATATAGTTTGTCAATTTCAAACTGAGAATCCATGTTAAAATTATCAGAAAAAAGAATTGTCTAGTTTTACAAAGCTTTTTGAAGTAGGAAGAGTAGTGGAATTATACTGGTTCTAGTTGTATTTTTTTTTCTGCAGAGCTAATCATCCATGTTAAATGATGCCATATGTTAAAAGCAAAATGAAAAAAAAAAGCACTTCTTGAAACATGAATTATGAATTAGTTCCATTTTTATATTTTCTTGCAGAAGAGGATAATTAAGCAAAGAGAATGAGTGCCGCTAACAGCGTGCTATAGTTGGTCCTATATTTTCAGGACCGAAGATTATTCTCGTGCTCATTTCATGAGAAATCTCTGCAATCTGCATTTCTGATATGTTCGTTGTCGTAGCTGAACAGTAGCATCTCAGCCTTCGGGGTGAGCATCAGAAAATAGGGCTTTTGTGGATAAAGACAATACTCTAATATGCTGTGGTTCTTTTGTTTTCCAGAATCGTCTGGCCATACAAGAACAATAATGGTAAGTATGGAGGAAATTATAGGTATCGGTCTGTCTATAGATATGATTTTTCCTTTGAAAACAAAGTGGATGCAGTGATATCCTAAGCCGCTAGCATGCTTTCTTCTGAAGTCTGGTGTGGTGGTTGAGGCACCATCCCTGGAGGTGTTCAAAAGACAGGTTGACGTGGTGCTGGGAGACATGTTTGAGTGATGGTGTTGCATTTTGTTTGTTGTGTGGGTGTTTATTTTTGTCAGAGTTAAGGTTGATGGTTGGACAAGATGATCTTGAAGGTCCCTTCCAACCTAGAAGATTCTATGATTCTCTGATCACTGTAGAGATAAAATGAGTCAGTCTGTCACCATATTTCATGGGAAATCTTGGAAAAAAGTGAGGTTGAACAGTTAAGAAATACCAGTGCTATCAGTTTGAATAAGTGAAAAATCCATTTACAATTCTGTGTGTTACGTGTTTAATTGATTTTTTTTTATTATTATGTTGAATTAATGTTGATAAAAATCTCTTGTCTTCTGTGTGTATCACATGTGTCAGAGCACATTTAGAGTTCAGAGCAATAGCTGAGTAATTTCTTGGATCAGGCCAGTATCTGACTTCCCCTTGAGTTTGATAGTTTGGGTTGTAGAAACAGAAGAATGTTTAAACAGACAACTACATCTTCAAAACTGAGATTAAAAACTGTCATGCATAAAAATATCATGGATTTAATTTCTATCTTGGGTTTTTGTAGGGTGAGAAATTTTATTTGTCTCTTTGTTTCAAACTCCTAGTAAAAATTAGATAAGGACTGAAGAAAAATTCACATAAGGAAAACCTTTCTCTGACTGGGAATGGTTCATGCCTGTCCTGTACATATGTCCACTTTTGAGAATTCTGGGAAAAAAGACCAATCTTTGAGGAGAGTTTTGAAATTTTAGAATAAACCTCAACAAAACACGTGAGCTTGTTAGTTTTCATTCCTATAGTCTTCAACGCATTATTTCAAGTTTATTACCTCTTCTGTATGTACAGCATTTGTAGGACGTATAAATTCCTACACAGACACTTCAGTAGGGGACAAGGGATAAATTTAGTTCTTTGCCTTTATCATAAATAGTCATTAAGAATCCAGTGCAAGTGGATAATAAATAGGTAAAGACTACAGATCACAAAATTTCAAAATAGTAGAGAGATGTCTGGAAAAAGTAATGTTTTCTACTAGATGTGATCCTTGTTTGTTTCACCAGGCACATTTCAAAATAAGGTGCTTAAAGTTATTTAACCATATTCCTCTGCTATAAAATTTTGGGAGGGGTTGAAGATTTTTTCAGTACTTACTTCTAATTTTGTGTTGGTGTCAGGAAAAGAGCTGGAGGTTAATGCTGAAGATGGTGAAAACCTCACTCTCCATTTCCCTTTAATTTTTTTCCTAGTAATTTTACTCTGAAGATAACACATTTTGTCAGTCTCTCTTTTCCATTAATGTATCAAAATAGCTCTAAAACACAACCCAAAGAAATGGGGTTTTGCCTATATAAATGTGACCACACCAAAATATAGCCAAGCTTTGAAGAGATGAGAGAGGTTTTTAAATAGCTTGTGTTCTCAGTGTTGCTGTTGTGAACCTCTCCAGACCTCTCTGCTAAGAACTTGCATCGCTCAGACTATTGCTCTGCTGTGAGTGTGCAGTAATTGTCCATTGCACTTAAATAAATGAAAAGTACAATTAAAAATAAGTATTCTGTTTAGTGTGAAAAGGCTACAACAATATGTCCACTTTTCTCTGCAATTAAGCATAACTGAATGTGTAATGGAAAATTTCCTGCTCTCCAATTAGTAGGTAGAACACATCAGTAGAGGCAGAAAATATACTATTCCTTGCATTAGAAACAGTATGAGATCATCTATTCAATACAGACAATTAGTAGTAAAGCAATACTACTGAGATCCATTTTTTAATGACTATTGCGCTAAATAATTACTCTGAAATAAAGTCCCCCTTTTCTGATATATTATGGTTGATATTGTAACAGATAAAACATTAAAGCATGCTTTTTAGTCAATCAGAATGTGAGAGGTATAGCAGCAAAAAACCCCCTGTATACTGCTTTGGATGCTTTGATGTAAAAAAGCTTTTGTCTTACCAAGGCAAAATATTTGAACTCCTTTTAAGTTGCATTTATATAGATAGTGAAATAACATAAGGCAGGTATTAAATCTTATCTTGTCTCTGAAGATTCCAATTTATATTAAAATCAAAGCCGATGAGCAATAGACTGTACTTTGCTAAGGAAGAAGTGCGATTTTTTCTGAGAACATTACAAGAATTCTTCTTCTGTATTTAAGTGCAACAATGTCTCTCTGTTTTTGTTTCAGATTCTTGTTCATAAAAATTAAAAACTAGGAAAAAAAATTAAGGGTCTAGGGAGCAGGGGGGGGATTTTCTATGTTTTAACTATAAGCAAATTTCCTCTTATTCTGTGGATAGGCCTTTAGGTTAGTCTTTCATCACTGATTTCTTTAATTAATATTTCATTTAAAATTCTACTTTTAAAGAAATGGTTTATTCAGCTTTTGTGTAACTTCAGTGGAATACAGAGGCTATAAACATTGTATTTTAGCAGATTCTTTGGAAAGTCAACTAGGGGGAAGGAGGGGTTGGATTTTTTGGGTTATTTCCCCCCCTTGCACAGAAGAGTCATTGACTTGGATTTTCAGAATTACATCTACTCTACATGTTTTGTGAAAGGTTTGATATAAAATCAGCAGGTTCAAAAGTAATACTTGCATTGACTATTTTCTAATTTCTTGTGTATGCTCTGTTATTTGAAAGTCTTTCTTTTTTTTAATAGCCTTTGGGTTTCTTAAATGAAATGTAATACCCAAAAAGAATGTGTGCCTGCATACTAATATCAATGTTTGTAACTCCCTGCTGTGTGGAGACTATGTTTTGTAATTTTTGCATTCATCTCAAGTCTCCATGAATAAGTAAACTAAACTAGCCCCAAACCTTGACGCTTATTAGAAATATCAAGCTAACGCCTTTGCAAGAACACTCCAGGTGTGGCAAAAGAGAATCAATACCCAGTTCAAATTTATTTAACTTATTAAATGTCATCCTACCCGTATTTTTACACTATATCCTGTTATAATTAGGTTAACACAAAATATACAATTAATAATAACCAATTAATACAGATTATTAACAGTCATCTGAACATGGCTGATTTCTTCTCGTGATTTTTTTTTTATAGTGAGCTGCTTTTACTCTGCTGATGCAACAAAAACTTTAAAAATGCAGTTGTGTGCTTTTTCCCTCTTGAAAGGATGGGGAAGAACCTGAGATCATAAATTCAAGTCCACTTAGGAATTTATGATAACCCACTTAAACATTCTTTCAGCCACAGCGTAAATATTCACCATTAGGTTTTACACTTATAATGCTTGTTAGTGTTATGTATTTATTTCAAAGCTGGATGTCTTTTTAGATTCTTTGGTGGCACTCAGTGAATAAGTTCTTGGCCATTCCTATACAAGTTGGGAAACTTACAGACAGGAACCTTGACTGTGATTTGGGATCTGAGTCCCTTTACTGAATTTGTACAGGATTCCTCCCTTGAGTTTCCAACATGCATCTTAATATCCTTGTGCTTGAAATTCCTCTGGAAGTTAGTGAGGATAGCAAATTTACCTTCTGTAATATAGATGCTGGCTTAAGTTGCCACTTTAATATAAGGTCTTCATGGAGTATCTTTACAGGTGTCTTTGGAATAGTATCCAAACTTTGTTGGACTGGTAACTACCCCTAGAGCACATACCACATGTATAGTGGTATACAGCTGTATGTATTAGTTATACAGCTAATTCCTCTGTTTCTCAGACACAGCAAAGCCTTATGCCTGGTGCACCTTGTGTTGAAAGACCTGTATTTACAGTTAAGCAACTGATTGAACAAGTGCTGCTGCTTCCTGAAGATTTAACAGAGAGAAACACATTCTTAAATTGCTTCTTCATGGGAGAGGCTATTGCATTCATTGAACATTGGAGGTGTCTCAGTTGCTCAGTAGGAAATGAACATTTGTGTATGCAAATAGGAAAATGATGCCCCTGCAGCTCTCAAAAATTGAATCTGGGAGTAAAATACCTGAGAATGGTTCCCACAAAGAAATCTTCCAGTAGGGGGTGGGTGAAGCTGTGAAGACGTTATAACTAATGGTCTTCCCGTGAACTCCTCTATGTTGAAGACCTTGAAAAGTTTGCCTTTGGTCTCAGAGGTCTCTGAGAATGTGTGCAGTCTGTGGTGTGTTAGACCTCCTGTTTGGAGGTGAAACTCTTCCCAAATAACTCTGTGATACAAGACATCTCCATGTACATATCCAGATTGAGATGAGGAAAAGCATGGGACAAAGGAGTCACTCGCGATGGAGGAGAATTTGTCCAACACAACAGTTAGCAAATGTTGGGTAAAGCTCCTGCTTCTCAGGTGCTGCTGTGTGATCTGCTACTGGTATGCAGACTCAATACCAGTGGTTTTGTTGCAAAATCACAGCACAGCTTGTTAGTGATGTTCACGCTCAAAATCAAAATGCCACCTGCTAATTGTACATGGCAGTGTTATGATGAAATTATTGGAGCTTTCTGCATGCAGAGGTTTTGAATGAGTAGGGATTCTGTAGTAGTACAGGTAGTGTTCCTGAGGCTTTCATAACTTTATAGCGTGTGTGCTAGAGGTGGAAAATATAAAATCATCATAATTTAAAAAAATAAAACCAACAACTGTTTGACAAGTACTTCGTATGAAAGTTCATTTTGCTCTTGGTGTTGATATTAGTATGACAGTGATGTTGAATGCTCATTTTTATACACAGTGATAAATACATTTTTGAGAGAAACTAATGAACTGATTTTGTACTCAAAAACTTCAATTGTTTAGTTTAACTGGAAATTAAAGATAATGTGGTCCCTAGCATATACTGGAGAACAATGATCTTATTTTCTATTGTCCTTAAGTGAAATGTAATTATTTTCTTCAACGAGTTTGGAAGGGAAATAAAAAAGAAAATTCTAACCAGTATGATGCAGCAATGTTATCTCTTGCCTGGAATAAGAGTTAGGGTCTAATAAAAGTAGACAAAGCAGAAGTTCAGAATTCGTAACTACATCTACCTCTGCCAGGGGAAAAAGTATTATGAAAAGCACATACTTTTCCCATCAGGCTTAACTGTTCTTTGGAGTTTATGTGATAGGAAATACACTTTTTGTACCTTGTACATTTCCTGCACATTTTTTGCCTGTGCATGTTGTCTAGAGTAAAAGAAACATTCAGTGGTGTATTAGAAAGGATCCTGCAAAAAGATATAAACCATTATATTTGATAACTTAAATCCATGTCTGACTGGGAAAAAATTGCTGTTTGAGACCTTGAAACATATAGCTGTAACACAGAGCACTGCTTATTGCCAGATACAAATAATTAATCTGAAATCTGATGTATGATAGTGTTTTTCATGCATGAATTCCTACTTTTTGAGCACTATCCACTTTGTGCACTGATATCATCAGTTAAATACCTTTATGAATATCTAATTTCATCCAAACTATGTATTTTGTCCTGAATTTATTGTCAATAACAGCTGAATTACTTCCAGAAGCACATCGTTTAGTTCTTCCTCCCCACCAAAGCCAATACAAAAAATGTGAAAACCAAACTGCAATCCTGACACTGAATATAAAAAGGGAAAAATATAGGCAAATATTTAGAGGGACTACAAAGATAGATTTACAGCCCCTTGTGCAACAACAACTAAATTCACCATAAACCTTATTTGTTTCTAATACAAAGGAAAGTAGTTTAGCTCTAAGAAAGAGTTACATGTGACTCACTCAAATTTGATGTTGCTCTTTTTTGTTGGTTGGGATTTCTTTTTACATCATATCTAAGGAGTCATAGAGGAGATTGTTCAGTTATTTGCACTAAAATAATGAACAATGGAATTTTTCATAGAATGCGTAAAATTTTTGCTACTGACTGGAGCAAATGGTGTGGATTGGGGTGTGTTGAAAGTTGTGGCATAATGTGAATATGGTGTATGAATCATTAAATATGAGTGTAAGAATTGTGCAGAAGAAATGAGTTCCTTGTTCATTATTTTTGGCTGTTATTTTTTAATGACATGATATAAGAGATCAGTTTTGCATTCTGTTCTGCTAGTTTTTGTGGATGCTACCAGCCTGTTCCTTACTCAGTGGCTGTGGAATTGGTCCCCTAATTAAAGGGTACTGAATTTCACTGAATTATTAGAGTTGGAAGGGACCATAGAGATCATCTAGTCCAACTCCCCTGCTGAAGCAGGGTACTCCCATGAATGTGCAGCATTGTGCACATTTTAGGGATATTACAAAAATGCAATCAATAGTGTGGAATACTGGTATTATTTCACGATGAAGATAGTACTTCTTCCTAAGAAAACATGATGTGGAATCCATGTGAGAGAAAGTAAGCATCCTTTCTTCTTTGTATGAGGTCTTCTGTCATATATGTTTTAATCAAATAGTGTTATTTGTTAGTCCTGCTGATAATTAATCATGTGGGAAGCAAGATTCAAATTTCCAAATTAATATATTTGTCATGGGATATTCTTCCAAAATGTTATCTATAGATGATACAGAAAACACTATTTTTGGTCTCTCCTTTTCATATATCAGAAGGCAGCTTCTCTCACTAGATCTGAGTACTAGCTTTTTTGTTGTATACTTATTTCAGGTAAAGGTTTAGTGGAAAATTAGTGCACTGTTTTATGTTCAATGTTATCTGTATTAAAATGAATGCAGCCATATTGCAATCAGCTCTAATTTGTAATGACTGATAAAGTAAACCTAAGAATCATGGCACCAGCAAGACAATATCAACTTTGTTACTATGCTTCCATTTAGGTCAGCAGCGGGACAAACCACTTGTCGTATTCAGTGACTTTTATTTAAAAGGCAGACAGAATATGGAACTATGAAGAGTGAAGTGTGGGGTTTTAAAAATTAGATTAATGCCATAATTGAACTAAAAAAACAAGTCTCATATCTCATTGGATGGGATGCTGGGTTTTTGCTTAGAAAATGTCATCTCCTAAAATCAACAGGTTTCTGTTGCAGAACTGCTTAGTTCATGGCATTGATTCGTGCCTCAGTTTCTCGTTGTATAAAACAGCATTAGCAATAGTTAATTTAGTTTTTACAGAGCTTTAACACCTGTGGGTAAAACACATCAATGCTCACAAGGTGTTTTCTGAGCCCCAGGTACTGGTTGAGGAAGGCTAGCTGGTTTTTGAGGGGAGTGCTGTGTGTAGGTTGCTCTTTACAGCAGAATTAGTTAACAGAATTATGCTTATTCTCTGCAAATACCTTACCCTTTTATTATGATTTCAGCATACTGCTCCACATGTTCATCTGACTAATGGTAAGGCCTTGCAAGCCAGTGCAAGTGCCATTAAGACAAGCACCGTCCCAGTGATCAAGAGACAGAGGCAAAACTGGTGCCTTGATGCTTCAGATGATGGTTTCTTTATAGCTACGGAAGAGACCAGGTAAGAGAAATTAAATCTAAACAGGGAACAAGGCTTCACTGCATACATATTATTTCTCCACTATTTGAGTAACAGTTTTTGATCTTACTATTTGAGGTTGCATTACAATGAAGAGCAATGTTACATCAAAACTTACACCCAACTTAGCATCTCTTCCATACTAATATTACCAGTAATAATTCACTAATAAGATTTATTCAGTCAGGGCTACTTCTCTGTGGCAAAGATTAGAACTTTTCTATTGTTACTAATTGTAGTTCATATACAATGACGTTTAAGGCACCTCTGATTGTTCAGCAAAATGTAAATGCATCCACAATGTAGGTTATACTCTTAAAATTTTCAGAACTTGAAAAAATATACAGCACACAATAGAGAAGTATACAGAAGATAGCATCTTTTCCAGGCTAGAAATTTATTTCCTTTAACAGCAGCTAGGATGATCATGTTTTTCAGTCTTGCATTTACAGATTAATTGGTAAAATTGAATGAGCTTTTGCTTTTCCCAGTAAAGCTTGATAGCACGGAAGAGTCACTAGTTTTTCTGCAGGCCCCTCCATTCTTTTCTTCCCTCTTAAGAGCTAACTATTCCATGACTTAATTTAGACTAAGTCAAGAAATTACATTCTGTTTTTTTAAGTTGTGGTTGCTGGGCCTGTTATTTAAAAATGTTTCAAATCTTGCTTAAACAAGGGGATTGTTACAGCAAGTAACATCAGACTGCTTCTCACTTCTGTGATGGTTTCACAAGCCTAGACAAGCTGGTAATTGAACAAAAATGTAAATAATAAAATGAGGGAAGAGAAAGAACATATGTAAATATAGAGCTAACCCAGGAAAATGTGCATATTTAGTCCCATTTATGGTAGATTCAACTTGGGAAGTCAAAATACTAGTACGTGACAATTTTTTTGTTACTTCAAGTTCAATTAAATATGGCACTGCATTTTTCTTTTCTATGAGGAATGCAACAATTCAGAGAGAGTGGTAGGAGGATAATGAACTCTTAGGTTTGTGATATGTAGAAAAGATTGATAGCATTCACTATTTTTGAGAGTTGTTTGATGCAGAGAGCTAAGTAGTATCAGACTAATCCCTAGTGATTATACCCTCAAAGTGAGACTGGTAACCTTTAGAAGTTTTAGAATTTTCAATATTTTTTTCAATAATTGTAGAGAGGTGCCTGTCAAAGGATGAGATAAATCCTACACTGGCAGTGTTTGTCTCTCCCCACTAATCTCAGAGGTAGCCCAGGCAACTGGCCTAGACTAGATGTTTAAATTCTAGGTGATCAAAGTATGATGAGATGAGTCCTGCCATTGCAAGTCACTCATCCATGGCAGCCCTGCCTGTTCCCATCCCAGGGAATCCCCCTCCCCACTCCCATGGCTGCAGACACCATGCCCAGGCCAGACAGCGAGGCAGAACTTGCAGTGTCTCTCCTTCCACATCCACAGTGGTGGGTGAACAAGGGGCTTAGTCCTCAGGACTCTGCATCTGCTACTCTTCTCCAAATCATTTAAAGTTTAAAGAGTGCCGTTTGAAATATCCTGGTATGGGGAGCATACGGCATTTAGACCTCATTGATACTCCCTCAAAGAGGGAGATGCCTGAAAATGTTGTGCTGCATCATGGTGGCGAGTGCTGAAGAAGCACAAAGGGAGTGCTTCAGGATTGGTGTGGGTTGAGTCACCCCAGTACAGCCATTTCCAGTCTGACCAGAGTAACGCTGTAGGTTCAGTGTCAGTACATAGGCACGCACCTTCCTTCTGTGTTAGCAACAGACAAGGAGTAATAGTGCCTCACTCACGTTAATCTTCAAAACTGTGACTAATGGAAGACAGCAACTTTTTATCCTTTGAAGCTCTATTTCACATGAGATTTGTTCCTTGTCTCTCACAAGGCTTTTCCATTTTTCTAATTTTTTTCCCCCTCTGTCCCCATGCCATCCCCATGGATTCCTCCCCTACCTCAAGCGTGCTTTCTTCCTTTCTAGCTTTTTCCTCTGATCATTTGAATTCCCTCCACCTTAACTCTGAGACTGTTTAGAAGAGATGATGTACCTTGTTGTTCTCTCAGCTCTCACTTGCCTCTGGCCTTTGCAGCTCAAAGTGGAAAGCACCACCTGGTTCTGCTGCTAGGAATGCACTAGTGCCTGAGACAACAATTAAATGTTCTGCTCTTTGGGGAAATAAAGAGGAAGAGGGAATGGACGCTAGCCCCTGACAGCCAGCCTGTCCTGTGATAGGAGTTCAAACAGCTGAGTGTGGCTGTGACTCAGTTGGATGCAATATAATTGCAATGCGAAGAGATATCTAAGGAGGAGACATCTGTTTAAAAGCAGCAAACAATTTATCTAGCCCTGCCATAGAATGACAAAAAAAAAAAAAAGTCAGTTGCCAGTTTGCGGCCATTAGATGTTTAGATGTGTTCTGAACACTCAGCTCAGAAATAATCATCCCATTGAGTCACTCATTCTTTAGGGCACTTGTTTCATGCTGCATCTGGTTCATGTCTGTTTTATCATGTGTGTCTGGTCATTAAAACACTTGGAAGGCAGGCACATAGAATCATAGTTTGGGTTGGAAAGGACCTTTAAAGGTCATCTTGTCCAACCCCCCTGCAATCAGCAGGGACATCTTCAGCTAGATCAGGTGGCTCAGAGCTCCAGCCAACCTGACCTTGAATGTCACCAGGGATGGGACATCTACCCCCTCTCTGGACAACCTGTGTCAGTGTTTCAACAGCCTCATCGTAAAAAATTTCTTCCTTCTACCTAGTCTAAATCTACCCTCTTTTAGTTTAAAACCATTACCTCTTGTCCTATCACAACAGGCCCTGCTAAAAAGTTTGCAATCTTTCTTAGAAGGTCCCCTTCAAGTACTGAAAGTCTGCTATAAGGTCTCCATGGAGCCTTCTCTTCTGCAGGCTGAACAGTCCCAACTCTCCCAGCCTGTCCTCATGGGAGAGGTGCTCCAGCCCACTGATCATTTTTGTGGCCCTCCTCTGGACCTGCTCCAACAGGTCCATGTCCTTACGTTGGGGGCCCTAGACAGGACAAAGTACTCCAGGTGGGGTCTCACCAGAGCAGAGGGGTAGAATCCCCTCCCTTGACCTGCTTCTTTTGCTGCAGCCCCGGATATGGTTGGCCTTCTGGGCTGTGAGTGCACATTGTCGGCTTATGCCCAGCTTTTCACCCACCAGTACCCCCAGGTCCTTCTTGGCAGGGCTGCTTTCAAGCCCTTCATCCCCCAGCCTGTCTTGATACCAGGGGTTGCCATGACACCTGCTAATTACAGCAAAAGGGAAAATATTTTTCAATATAATTACAGCCTGCAAAAGGGAAAATATTTTTCAGCATAATGTTTCACATCAGTCCATAACAATTTTCATTTCTCTGTTGTAAAATATTTTTGTTTGTGCAATGAATTAAGGTTCAAGATGCATATTTCTATAAAACATGAAGCGGGGAGTCTAGAAGGTAAATTTTCTCAGATATTTAGCTAAAAAAATTATACTACTATAGTTGGTTGAGAAAAAAAATGCAATATTGCTGCCAAACTAAATAAGGTGCCAGTGTATTTCATGCTGAATAAGCCAAAGATGTGAAACATCAGAATTTTAAATTTTATTATCTATCAATAGATAAGATGAATATATTTATGCCTGTAGCTCCATTTTAGAAGATATTTTAAAAGAAATTATTATCATCCTTCCCCCTCTGAATTTAAGCACCAGTCATATCTCTGTAAAGTTAAAGATTATATATCTAATTGCTGACAGATTCCAGATGCATGTAGTGATGAATAAGTAGGGAAGTAACTATTGAGAGCAGTGAAAATAATTGTAGGAATTGGATACCATCTAAGCTTTCCAAGGTAAGCCTTGGCTTTACCTTAGAATTTTAGGGCAGTACTCTTCACTCTGACCACAGTTCATCGGTGCCAGCAGGTATGCTTAAAATTTCATGTGAGCATATGTATTATTGAAACAAAAATACTGGGTTTACATGTGAAGTTCAACACATTCTAGGTGCTGATATGCTCTGCAGAGTAGAAAAGGAATGTACTTTGTATCAGCTGTAATGTGCATCCTCATACACCTCAGCTTTTTTAATTTATTTTTTTTTTTAAGTTGTAGCTGTTTAAATGCAGTTTCCTCCCCTGCAGTTTCCTCCTCCTCTGCACATCTGGAGAAAAATGACAGCATAGTCTCCATTTGTATTCCCCTCTCTCTAAGCCCTGAGCCCTCCACAAAGCTGGGCTGCATATTAGCACGGGGCTAAGCCCCAGTTATTACAGCCCCTGCCAGTTTGGGGAAGCGACATATTAGTGCCATGAAGGAATCATCCGTATCAATTTCCTATAGATCTATATCTATACATATATATCTAGATGCCCTTCCAGAGTACCTATCAGCATGCTCAGTGAATTTTGCCAATAAATATGGAGGTCCCCAGTTTTGCGATTTCAGCTGTAGTGACAAGCTGCACCCTCCTTTCAGAAACCTTCCTCATGCCTGTGTGAGTCCAGCTCACCTAGGATTTCCACACCTCTGTGCAGTCACAGGCCCACAGCAGGGATCTAGGCAGAAAACCAGGTGACAGTGAAAGAACACTTACATTGACATTGCATCATAATTTTCTGTTGAACTTGCCAGATTTAACATTTCTGTATTTTTCTTTATTCTTACCATTTTTGAATGAAAAAAGGAATTCTCATTCCCTGCTGCAAAATAGCTATCTCAAGATTTTATTCTGAAGTGCAAATCTGTTTACACAATTCATTGAAAAATCATTCTTTGAAGAGCCTTGCATTTATCACTCTCACCAAGGGAGTCTCCTTATTTCTTTTTAATACACTTAGGTATTAGGTGCTAGGATTCTTCTAGCACTAAGTGCATGCTTTAGGATAAAGCAAAACTCTCATAACTATAAAAGAATTTTATTCAGGACATTTACTAGATCACCTGTTCTATAAGGAAGCTTTCTGGGTTTTATTCCCCTTTTGTTGACTAGCTGTGATGTGGATTCTATTGTAGGCCTTGTTAGAGGTTAATGAAGAAAATGACTATATTGTGTGAAATTAAATTCTTTATACTGAGTCACCATTCTGGGAGTTAAATAATAATTGAAAAAAAAGGGCCAGTTCATATTATGGTCTCCAGAAATTTAATAAAAATGTAATACATCAGCTTAATATCTGTTGAGTTATATAAGACATAATCATAATCTGTGAATAGAATTAGTAATATAGCCGTTGGATGTCAGGGGAAATGAATCTGTTGATTAAAACTTTTCATACCGGTTCTAGGTATGCAGTGTGCATACAGTTCCTATACACATGCTCTGTCCGTAAGAGAATGCACGTGCATGCTAATGATCATACTTGTATAGGGACAGGTAAAACACTGTGTGGAAAATGAAAATTTTTTTCTCAGCATTTGCATTTTAAGAAATGTGTGGAAATGTTTGGCTGAATGGGTTATAGCAGCAGATTCCATATGCTTTCCCTTCATGGGCCAAAAAGCATATTTGCATATAGAACTGCAGTTGAATGACTCGATGCTTGTTTCCTTTCAGTGCTGAAGCAGTTAGAAACCTTCTCACGGTAAGTGCAACTCCATTGGGAATGAGTTAACTGCAAGTGCTAAAATTAGAACGTGATCTTTATCTGTTCCCAGCAGACATTGCTTCCTTTTTGCTGATAAAATGATTTGGGAGGCATCCCTGTGACAGCATTATATAGGCAATTTTCATATTCTTCACTTTACATTCTTTCTCCAAAAGGAAAAGCTTCCCTTGATTTGTTGAGGTACTGCGTAAGGATATCACAATTGCTGTGATAATTACCTGATACCGCTCTTTTTTCCTTTTTTTTTTTTTTTTTTATGCATGTCTCATAGCACACACAAAAAGCTTAAAATCAAAGTTGCATGTTGAGAAAGAAGAGAATGTGAGGCTCATGACCAGCTTCAGCAAAATACTGAGTCTTGCCATGCTGTCAGTGGTCTGGTTCTCTTGCAGAAGAGGGGGAGGGCAATGCTGGTGCTGGTGCTCACAGTCCTTCCAGCTCCTGCGTACACTGCTAGCACTCTCTGCACTTCAGCTTTACCATTGTAAACCCTAACTTGTAGTTTTAAAAGCGAACTGAAAACTCAGGTGAAAAACAAACCCTTCTAAATATCACCAATATTAAGAGTTGGGAATGACCTGCCCTTGATCGTTCTCCCTCCCCACATGCATTTTAATAAATGCTTAGGCAAGGTCAGGCAGAGTACTTGAGTTACCATTTGTACCATGTTGCTGGGAGAAAAGGGAAGAGTGGAGGAGTGAGTCTCCAGTGCCAGGGGACTGATTTACAGCATATAGGCGCGAGTCTAGATCTAAGTCAGAGTTCCAGTGCTAACTGCTCTGCTCATTCTTCCTCTTCACGTGTGCAGTTCATATCACAGAAGTGTTCATAGGTACGTTTATTCTTTTTTTTTTTCCAGTTGTCTCCAGCTGTGCAAAAAAAAAGAAATTGTGTACCAAAAAAAGGTATTTTTGATATGTGCTCAGGAGTGACCTCTGCTTTTCATAAAGATGAGGCAATTTGATTTGAAGTGGGGTCCTAGTTTTGAACTTCACCATACTTGGATCCAGATCATAGTACACTTTCATTTCTTGCCTTCCTGGCACTGTGGCCATTAAACCCCAGCTCTGTAACTGACTGCATGAAGCCTCCTGCTGCACCCTGGGAGCATCAGCTGCAAGGCTGAGAATGTGATGCACCAGCTCTGTTACCCTCTAACCAAAAAATCAGCCTCTGAGGATGTAATGTTCTGGTTCTTTCATTTCTGCTGTATTACAGCGTTGTCATACATCTTGAAAAGCAGGGATTACAGAATATATCCCTTAGAATTATGTCTAATCTTCGTTGATAGGATTGCAAATATTTTATTGACTGGCTGCAGCTGAGTATAGGTGAGCTGACAGTCACTGTGACGATACTGCATATGGGGAATTTGGGAACTGTCCTTGCTGCAATTGGGGAGCCATCCTACTTGACTGGCTACTGCTTGAAGTTGTTACATACTCATGAGAGTGAAAATCCATAGTCTAATAGTTTCTGTGAGCTATCATTTTGATCTTCTTTAACATGGACTGTTGATGAATGCTGTGCATTGTTCACACCTTATAAATCATACTTCTTCCTTGAGCTGTAGCTAAGGTACTGTGATACAGAATCACAACTAGCAGTACAGAAACTAGATCATAATATCTTGCTATCTTTTTTTCATTGGGCAGCTTTCATGGACTTACAGATATTTTCTTTCACTGTTTGAGTTTTTCCTCTGGCTCCTTTTACAGCACCTAAGTGAAAGTAACACTATTGTGATAATGCAAAAGTTTTTTCTTTAAAAGCAGGATCATTCCATGAAGCTAAAATCAACTAATTTGAGAGAAGTGAATTTTATTCTTTTTTTAACTTATAAAAATCATAATAGATATATACATGGAAAATGTGTACGTAACAAACCCCAAAGTTCAGTATAACTTGTGCTATTAGTTAGAGCTGGTAGGCTGAAGAGCATATGGTATTAAGAGTTTTGCTTTATCAGTCTTCAGAACAAATGAAATACAGCCATTCTGGTTTGGAGCTATGTATTAATCTTCTCACAGTTTAAGATGAAGCTTCAATGGCATTTTAGTAAGCTACTTGTCCTGTTTAAAGCTACATGGGGGAAGAATGTTGCAGTGGTTGGGGTGCTTACATAGCATGACTTGAAAACGTGATTTCAGTTCCCTGCTCCCTCACAGAATTCCCATGAGACCCTCAAGCATGTCTTTTAGTCTGTATCTCCAAGCATTTTGATGCCTAAATTCTTGTATCAAAATTAACAAGGTGCCTAAATGCTTTCTTTGTTGAATCTGGAAGCAGTTATCTATGTACCCTCTAGACAATTGAAGAAGAATTGCCTGAAGAATCAGATGAAAAGTACTCTATTCTTTCACAGGGCTGTTGTACACGGAGCAGGTCAGAAGCCTTACAGGGCATCTTCTTTCAGAGAAAGCTTTTTATATTTATTGGTAATAAAATCTCATGGAAACGCCGTCCACAGCAGTCCAGAAGCTGCTGGCTGAAACTGGGTGATATATTAGCTTCAGAGGTGTCTCTGCTTGATTAGCAGGTGAAAATTAATTAGCGCACAGCTTCAGTCATGACTGCAGGGAGACTGAGTCTAAGAGCAGATGGTTGTAAATGACCTAGTTACCGCTGCCTGAAAAGTCACACCATTGGATCTTGTAAAATGATCTTTTCTGGTCCTACCCTGTTGTGAGCAGAAACTCAAATACGCTGCCTCTCCGTGGTGGCTTAGATACCAAAGTATATTTTGCAATTGCGTCTTAGGTAGGAGCTTGAATGTGGTTAATTGACATGACTCAGCTAAAGAGCAGTGACACATTTAGAGGTGTTACTCAACCACTTGAAATCTTCTCTGCTCCTTTTGACAAAAGTCGTTTCACATTGAGACAGTAGCTGCAGAAGTAGCATTTTATATTTGAGAAGAGAAATATAATTTCTAAAATGAGACATTTTGCAAAACTTTATTGTCTTAGGAAACTTGGGGGGGAAAAAAAAATTAAGTGAAACACAGGGAAGAGAGTTCATTAAGGATTGTCTTAAAAGAAATGTTGGTGGAGAAGCTCCTGTATAAGTACTTAACTTTTCCATAAACTTCACTCACTTTTTTACACCTTCCAGACCCAGTTCAGCTAAGCTCTTAAATACATACCCGACTCCTACTGGGAGCAGTCTGTCGGCTAGACTACATCACATAGACAATAATGCACCTATTATGTCAAATGTTAAATTGGGATATCGTGCAATTCTATTAGCATCTTTTCTTACAGTTCTTGACAAATTCTGAATTTCCTGCAGTACAGTTGGCCATCTCAAAAAGGTTTTCCTTCAGAAGCTGACTTTTGTGTTTGTGCAGAGGATTTGATGTAGCTGAACCCAATCCTCTTTACAGGATGTTTTAACTGAAGGTCTTAGGGCTTAGCTTTTTGTTAACTTGCTGCTCAGCTTTTTCCTAAATCTACATCCCCAGTGGGAATGTGTCATCTTGTAATATCTGGTCGTTTTCTATTGTGGGAGTTAAAACCAATTTAGTTTTCAGCAAGAAGAAATTTTTCTGTAAAGAAGCGTCTTTGTATGGGAAGCCAATTTCTCTTTTGAAGTCTTGGGAAACATACAAAATAACAATAAAAATGCTAACTTGTCAGACCAGCGTAGTCTTCTGCATATTTAAATATCAAAGAAAAGATAAAGAGAAGATTAGTTATACAATTGTTACCTGTAACAAGGCTAAAGTCTGCTCTCACCAGTCCTATGCCTAAACCACAGAGGTTTATCACATTAAATCTTAGCTATTGATGATTGTGATCCTCAAAAACTGCACCATATCAGTCTTAAGAGATCTTTTTTCCTTTTTACAATTTCTGTGTCATGTGAGCAATAGCAATTAGTAGAAGCTGGACACTTAATAATTATTTCATCTGGAGGCAGAGAAATACACAGCAATAATGTGTGTGTAGATTAACGCCTGGCTCCAAGGCTGGTGTAACCGGCAGAACTTTGGTTTCTTTCATCATGACATGATATTCAGGACATCAGACCTG
>JAOTQQ010000023.1:26133020-26151984 GCA_026546715.1 Gallinago undulata
AGAGATGAGTTGACATGGTGCTCGATGATATGGATTATTGTTGGGTGGTGTTTTGTGTGGTGTGAATGTGGTGGTGTGTGGGGGTTTTTTTGTTTGTTTTTTTTTTATATTGGTTGGACTAGATGATCTTAAAAGGTCCCTTCCAACCTAGGTGATTCTGTGATTCTGTTGCTAAAGTTAAATAGCAAAGAAGATGATAAAACTGTACTGTGGTGAATATTTTCAAAAATATAATGTCACTGATCCTCACAGTCTTAAAATTCACAGAGAACTGCCCGCTTACTTTCATTTGTAAGTAGTCCTGGATTGGATTTTTCATTTCAAATGACAAAGGACTTAATTCTGAGCTAGTCTAGATTTCAGTGTATTTATTTAATCATTTACTCATTATTCTCCTCTGATAGGTTGTGGGTGCGTTTGGGGGGTGGTGGTGTTGGGTTTTTTGTTTGGTTGGTTTGGTTTTGTTTGTTTTTTTTTAACTCATTAAGATCTTTTACATGAACAACCCTCTAGCATTAATGTAAATAAGGCTATAGAAAAGCAAATGGTATTTGCTCTCTTTGTGACAAAGCTTGCATAAGTATCTACATAGGTATTTTAAATGTAAAATACAGAAAAGAACATAATGACTGTGGCTGGGAAAGCCGATCACAGAGATAACTATCAGTTCTTGTCAAACATCTAAGGAGACTGGCTGGCTGTTTTCCTTACTTGTGCTATGGATTGAAGCTAAAATATTTACCTGACAAAATACAATAGAAGTGGTGTTCTAGTGGAAAAAGCACAGATACGTACTTTAAAATTCCTGCCCATCTTCTGTTGCTTGATGTGGGATGCCATATAACTAATCTAGCCTCTAAGTAACTCCACCTTTTTGTCTGTAAACTTGAATAATATTGATGTATACCTACTCTTACAGATGCTGTGTAGTTTTTAATTCAGCAGTCCAGCAAGCGCTATGAGATACTGACATGAAAAGTGCTGCCATTAGAGTGGAGAGTGGGATGAGTGGCAGAAAATGGAATTGAATAGACTTTTGGTAACAGAAATATTAAAAATCAAAATAAAAATCCAATCTTTGAAATGGAACTGACCTTACAAATTAGCATCAAATCATTCTGTGGCAAAGCTTTCCTCTGTTGATGCCACAGTACAGATTTCTAGTACATATTCTGCATTGGAGATTCTGTGTAAAGTAAGGGCTGATTATAGAAGAGATTGATGGTGTGGAGCTGAGCCCCAGGGATGGTTTTTTGAGAGAATTTCGGCTCTGACAGTTTCTGGTAAGGCTGATTAATTTTGATATTCAGTCCTAGCTTAATAGTAAGTAACCAGAATGCCAAGAAACTCCTCCAAATATACTCTATTGATACATTTATTATTCCCGGAAAAGTATATGCATAATTGATAAAGAGGAAAAATACTGTCTGGTTTTTTTTTTTTGAGCCTCGGGTAATATTATAAGCTGCAATACTGTAAGCACAGTGTCCTGGCCAAAAACCTCAGATGAACCTACTCTGAAGTATTCAAACAAGATAAGGGAAGAAAGACACAAAAATACTAATAAAAAGCCATACAAAAAGTTTTGTGTTGAATCAGCTCTCCTAATAAATAAAATACTAAAGTAGTTAAGATGGGGTGTCTAAGTTGGAATCAGCAACAAAAGTAAATTAGTTTGTGTTTTTTTTTTCCTCTATGGACCATATGACAGAAAGTTTTCTGTTATCTTGGACTTAAATAAGCATATTTAGTTAACACAATATTTTTGAAAATTTTTAGCACAGCATTTAATGTTGATGGGGAAATGGTACTTAATGTTTGTAGCTCAAGGCCAGAAACATAAGTTGTACATTCTGAACATTTTTGTCATCTTAATTTCTGGAATAACACTGGAATTGTGAATTAATGGGCAAGATGTTTGGTGATTAGTTGAAAGCAACATTGTGTTCCACTCTTAGCCAGTTCTGATGCATCTTTTCTCCAATTCTTGCCCGTCTCAGGAAAAAATATATGCTGCCATGTGGGTAATATTTTCATCTAATAGCAGGGGATGTTTAACCAATACACATAGTGGCCATCCTTCTGCAGAATAACTAGATGGTAATGAAAATCCCTTAAATTATGTGATGTAGGAATTCCCACAGTCCCCACTGATATAGGGGAATATATATTCTTCTGTTAGGAAGAATAAAGGAGTTGCTTTGAGATCTTCTGGCATTTGTGCCTGTGAGCTGTAAAAGGCTTTCCAGCTCCTTGGGTTCCCAGGATGCCTACATCTTGACAAATCTGCAATGCTCTTGTGTGGGGGTCCGTGGGGAGGAGAGGTTAAGCAGCTCTTTCTCTAACAGAGCAGGCCTCATACCTTACAGCCTCTGAAGTCGAGGGTAACTGAGGAGAGGCTAATGAATTTCAGATAAGGTGCAGAGCAGCTGCCCCGTAGCTCGGGTTACAAGTCTGTTGAAACCTGAGCCATTGTTTTGTTCTAAGGAGTATGAATAATTTACTTTTTACCCATATCATTGAGCCACTTTTGCTAGGACTTGTCCGTTCTAATCCGCTTTTATGAAGCTGGATGCTCTGGTGAAACACCATGAATCCAAAGAATGGCCTGTCCCCCTTCTGTGAGGGGAAAACTGCCTGAGGAATGTGGCTCTGAGCATGCCTCTGCCATGGTCGCTGCTGAGTGGTGTGTGACAGGAGATACTGTCTGTACTGAGTTCACAAAGCTCCACCCAGGATGCAAGGGCACGCCATAGAACCATAGAGTAGTTTGTGTTGGAAGGGATCTTTAAAGTTCATCTAATCTGACCCCCCTGCGATGAGCAGGCACATCTTCAACTGGATTGGGTTACTCAGCTGGTTGATCCATGTTGAGTTCTGTGGTGTCCATCATTCCTACCAACTAGATCAAGGACTTTTTTAAGCTGTGCCCACCTCAAATTGGTCTGGATGAGCCTCCATGCTGCTGGCTTCTGCAAAAAGTCAGCGTTGCACTGAAATTGATGTGTTCTTGTCCTAGAAGTAACTTCAGTTTCTTGGTGGTAAGTACTAAGTTCACAGATGAGCTGATTTGGACATCATGTGATGACTATTGTGTGGCAGCATCTATTTATAATGTTTCTTAGGAGTTAGAAGTTTTCCTCAGTTTCAGCACTCAATTGAAAAATGAATAGTAATGCCCAGAATAAGACTTTGCACTTCTTTAATTCCTTCTCTCCTAGCATCCTAAACCACTTTAAAATATTAATGAAATAAGCCATTTTCAGGGAAAATGAAAGCATGGAAAAAATCTGTTGAACAAGGTGATTTTTTCCAAAGGCTATGCCAGTTGTTTGCAGTAAAACTGGATATAAATAATTTCAAAACTGGTAAGGTTCCTGTTGTTCTAGGCAGTCTAAAAATGCAGACAATAAGATGGTTTCTGCCCTGACGAGACTTTGAGCTGAATAGTTTTTAAATCAGCAGCAGGTAGAAGGAGACAGAGCGGTGGCCTGTGCCATTCAACAGGTCGGGCACGACACTGTTTAAGCACTTGGCCTGGATTTTTCCTCCCAGTAAAGAAAAGCTGAAACCCCATTATTTATTGCTTTATAGATACACATAGTAGCTATAAGCTGTTGCTCTGAAACACAAAACATCAGAGAAGCCCTTAAGGTGGTCTGATGCTTGAAAATGGTCTATTGAGCTGCTTAGGAAGATCTGACACTGTAATTTGTAACTGCTGTGTCTAGAAATTATTGTTCGTAGAGAACAGTTTTGCTCCATAAGTATTGGAAAATTGGAAGATAAACACCAGCAAAGGAAAACATTTCTTTGCTAGGAGCAGAAAAATAAGACAAGCTCTTAAAACCTTTAAATTATGTTGGCATGTCTACAGCAGCAGCTCTTTAATAGTATAAAGGTTGTACCGCTCTATCTGCCATCTGCATGGGTTTCATAATGTAGTTAAGTGGCTCATGGCAACTGCTTTCCAATAGTACAATGCTTTCAATTTGTTTAATAAATGAACATTTTGCAAAGGAGCTTATTTTTAAAAGGCGCGTCAGTGTCAACTTACTTCTGCCTTCCAAATATATTTCTCTTAGTGTCTGTCATTTTGAGGTTAGATTAAAACTTCAGTGGAATACGGTAAGCTTTAGCCTCAACCTGCTGGGGGGGAAAAGGGGGGGGGGAGGATGTCTACACCAGCAAGCCAAATAGACAGTTAAATAAAATACTTCTGATTTCCACACAGGTAGAAATGTAGAAGTGCTATGAGTCATTCAGTCCCTCTTTCATCTGTCAGGTTTCTAAGGATCTGTGCCTACAGCTTCATCCCAGTTAAATTCTCTTTGAGCAGACTCAGCATTGCACACATTTCGGCCTTTCACTTTGTTTAAAAGCCTGTTGAAATTAATAGAAAGCCTGTCAGCCTCCTAAAACAGTGGCCCCTCTTGTAATTCAATCCACTGAATAGTTATAGCGTACCTCTGGATACAAGAAGTCGTCAGAGAAATGAGTGATAATGAGGTGTAACAACCCGCAAGGAATTATGGTTATTTTTAAAATAGTTGGTTTTGCTAACTGGCCTTGAGCTTGCACTGAAAATTTACATCACACAAAATTTACATTGCCCTGGAGCAGCAGAAACTTCATGAATCTGTCTAGAATATTTTTTTTTAGTTTAGTTTTTCTCTCTGAATGTCTTGATGGTAAGACTGACTGCAAGTTTCACATAAAACTTGAGCAGAATGCAAAATCCTGCCTTGCTGTAGTTAGTGTCTAAAACCCCACCTTCTTCCAGGATTGGCAGCATTTTGTGCGCTTGGAGTCTTTAAATTGCTTTTTACAATTGGCAAGTCATGCCAGAATACTTCACCCCAATCTAGAGATTAGGTGGAATTTCAGCTATGATTGTCCAGGGAATGTTCAGGGATTGTCCAGGGAATTTAAACTATGATTGTCATCAGATAAAATTTCAGTGGACCTTTCCATGCAATTTATTTCCCTTCCAGTAAAAACTTCTGCCATAACTTGAATTTATTTAGTATTATTTCTTAAGTGGTGTTGGTATAGCTGAGTAGACCAAAGCCGCTCTGGTCGTCACAACTCTGAGTCTAATGCAGAGGAGGCAAGACTGATGCTCAACAGTTTATATATAGAAGCAGTAACAGACATGCACCTGATATCAATAGAGCTAAAGCAAGTATTGGCTTTAACTCCCATTAGAAAAGGCTTAGAAAAGACTTGAAAAACATGTTCTTGACTAACATCAATTGAAGGTTGACTTTCTTTATTTTATTCAAGTTTGAAAATTGCTGCTGTTTTAATGCGTGGCATAATTAGAGCAGGGAACTTTGAGTCAGCTCTTACAAATGAGAAATTTTGTTACCAGCTATCCTTTTTCTGAGGAAAGTGGCCATAACGGATTATATAGGATTATGCTTAGCTTCACCAGATGGTTAGTTACATGGGATTTGCTTAGATCCTGAGAAAGGGTTGGTTCATTGCAATGGCTTGCCTGATTAAATTTAAGGACGGTATAAATTCCCTGTACACCCTAACTATTATTTCTACCCAGTAGGTTCCAGTCTGTGTATGGAACTTGCAAAGAGAAGATAGGTCTTAATAGTATGTGGTACTTATGTACATTTCCAGATTTCCCCTGAATAGGTGCCAGGGGTCTTACGTACCTTTATCTGCAATTACTACTTAGTATCATGCAAACATAAAGAATTTACCTTATTCCTACATTAGCAGCAGTGCATCACGTTTGACATAAAAATGAGCACAGTGGGTTTTATATACCAATCACCTATTAAAAGTTTGATTCATTCTCATACCTTTGGTCTCAGGAGGACTAGAAATACAAGGCTTTAAAATACTTTTTAATTCACATTTCAAATGAAGACTTTAACACATCATACTTCAAGTACTAGTACAAAAGTCCAAGGAAAAAGCAGGGGAAAATGGCAATTACTCTTTCATAACAACTGCAAAGGATGTTATCAGTGCTACCGATATTAAAGCCATTTACTTGCCATCACCAAATTAAAGCTCTATGTAATTAAAACATATGGCTGGTATTAACTGAAAAAGGGACAGGAAATTGAACATTAAAGGTGACTCTGTCCTTAATTCCCTGTGTCATTAGGGGAGGGAGGAGAGTGTGTTGAAGTGCTTGGAGTGGTGAGCCACAACCTTATCTTTGAATTTCCTGCCTTTCATCAGCTATTATTACAACCTGCATGTCTAAGTGTTAAAAAAAAACAACTCTGAAGCATTTAAAAACTTGATCAATGCCTCTCAAAAAGCTTGACTGTATTTAGATGCTAAATTCTTCAGTTCTCTTAATCCTCTATATTTTTTGCAGTAAAAAGAACAGTTTTGGAGTTTAGTGAAATGGTTGTTTAAATATTATGTTTAATGAAGTCAGTGGAAATTTCCATCCTTCCAATTTTATTTCTGTAAGGCTATATCCCAGAAAGCTAATTCCTGGAAGTATTTTCACAAACCTGTTTAAATAGAAGTGGTGGTTTTTCTTTTTAGAGTGCATAATAGATTAGTTCTTCTGACAGTCTATATAGAGCTACTTCCATTTATATTAAGTGAAGAGTTGACTTTTTGTGGTGTGCTTGATGTCATGCTGATGACTCCTCCTTTTTTGTCCTGCTTTTTTTCATGCTACTTTCAAAACAATAATTAACAAGAATAACTACATCTTTTGACTTTACTGTCTTTACACAGTAATCACAAATTGTAATCACAGGTATTTTGCTGTCCTTACATTTATTGTCAGCTGCAAATTGCTTTCACTAGTAGGAATTTCTTGGCAGTTCATGAAGCTGAATTAAAAATTCAAAAGGGCTATCATCTAACATTTTTGTAAACTATGAGCTTCTCAAATGATTAATGACCACATTCCTTTTCTAAATAAATACAAAGTTTTGCAAACAAATATATCAAAAGGGATTTGTTTCTGTAAGCTTTTGCTGGAATGATCCCTGTTAGTAATCAGTGTGGGTAACAGCTATTGTCTTTTCACATGAATTTAAAAAACTTAGATGTCTTACTATTTTAGAAATAAGTGTTTCTAACAGTCTCAGGTTACATTTTTTACAATTTTACTATTCTGGAAAGTATGCAATATCTTTTACATTTGTTGAATACCTTTTTAGGCCTAATTTAAGATGACCATGTAAAGTAAGTACTCAAACAGTAACTCTGTGTCTCTGTGGGATTATGTGAAAAGCCTGAACTTCACTTTCTGGTGATTCATTTCCTTTTCATTTGCTGTGCTTATTACTGAATGATGCTAAATCTTAATTTGGTATTCCAGGTCAAGAGATGCTGATGATCTACTGCTTTCAGGCAGCTAAAATGAACACTTCTCTCCATCTTTTAAATATACTAACCAAAATAAATGTGTTTTTCAGGCTCCCTTTAATCTCTAGGAGCACAGTATCTTCTCCTGATTTTTAGCTTTTGGGTTTGTCTTTGATTGTATTCTCTTCTGTAGCCCAGTTATTCGACTGAAAACTTATATTCCTGGGGAATACTCAACCAGTAACTAAATACATGTTTGAAATTATTATGCAAATTATCATATTCAATAGAATTTATTTTAAGCTGATCCTCTATTTTCAGTGTCTCAATGCCTTGATGCAGGTAGGCACATCATCATCCTGTAGTTTGTAGTCAGGTCACATTTACAACTTGGAAAGTTTGTATAAGAAAGCCTGGTCTCATTTAGTGTTAGAGGCCCCAGTTCACTCTAATTCATTTCCATAAGATCAAAATCTCTGTAATTTATAAAACTACCTAAATGAAAGCTGGGATACTGGATTTGAGTGAATTCAGAAAATAGGTAACTTTCCACCAACATCCAATATTCAGCCCTCTGCCAGTGAAGGTGGTTCTTGCATACTCTGTGCGTGTTGTGTCTGTGTTTTCTGATACTCTACCCTGGATACATTTAGCATTGTGGTTGCTGAGTTATTACAGTAGAGATACAGAGCAGTTGGAACGTAAGAAAACTTTTTGTTTCAGAATTAACTATCCTTGGATGTATAAGATTACAGTAGAAAAAAAATGGGTACCTATAGTTAGTGTGTTTGATTTATCCTATAAAAGTCTAAAATTAAAGTGAATTTACTGCACCTGAAAGGCACCAGTACAAAAAGTACTCATCCTTTGTTTGCAGAATTGATATAGTGCAAATAATAATTCCTCAGAGCCCATAACTTTTACAGAGGTAACGTTTTCACTGGGTGAAAGTGAGGTGCTAATTCACCCAGTTTCAGATTGGGTGCTAATGAGGTTCTTTCTTTTTTGATCCTTCATTCCTGAATTGATATCACATGTGAGGATTCACCATTTGAGCATTCTGGCCTAAGATTTCATATAATTAGATGTTATTGTCCACATATTGTCTAACACCAACTCACCTTTCACTGAACAATTATCAGTTACTAGTTGGAGACAACTGTGAATCATCTGTTGACGGACAGGGCTCACTCTTGTTGACTGCAAGTCTCTTTTCCATGAACTAGCCTTCCTGCTCTGGTAAGAGTATTTGTTATGTTTGTTATTGGCTCTTGAGCAGTCTTCTGTTAAAGACTCAAATTTATCTCTTCTGTTGTCTCTTTCTTCTTTCCCTCCTCTCCTCCTTCCCTCCTTACAGAAAAATCCGTAAGAAGTTCACCAGATCACAGCTGAAAAGAGCTTCCAGAACACCTTGTTCTCCAATCATTGCAAAGACAAAGTCTCTCATGAACAATAGGCAGGCACGAACAGAGCCGGGAACCATCATGCACTGAAGATATAACAGCATCAGCACCATAATCATGTCGGAATCGTGTTTAATTGTGAATGCAGATACAGCAGAACCTTCCACATCTTTGAGACAGAAACACTGTACGGACAGATTGTGGCTGAGATCTGTGTTCTGGGTCCAACAGCAGCCCTTGTTTTCCCTTGTGTCTGCAAGAGCTACTTCTGGTTCACTGTGCAGGCCTATCCCGGATTGTCCTGCTATTCCCTCCGTTCCCAGTCATCAGTGCTGGCTGGTCAGGGAGGGACTGTTTGCACTGGCCACACTGAAGGAGTATGGATGCCGAGTCCACCCACCACATATGTCTATGCCTTCTAGTGGCTTGATTCAAAAATATGCAGCTTTCAAAACTGTTGCAGTGTCTTTAAAGTGGGATTAAGCCTTGAGGGGCTTGTGTTTTCAAAAACAGCTGCAAACTTTGGGTGTTCATATTTTTCGGTATTGGCTTGAGTCACTTTTGATTTGATTTTCTGAACTGCTGAGCATCCAGACCCTGAAATGAGGACAAGGAGTTGTTTAGCAGTTCTGAAACAGGCTCAATTAGGAAGTGCCCATAATTAGTGGCCAAATGTTTTCAAAACGCTGGCCATATTAGCTTTGTTTAAAATCCTGAAAATATTATGTGTGGCAGTGAACATCCAGCTGGACTAGTTGCATGTGTGGGAACTGGTCCCGTGGTCTATATATTTGCAAGCATCCACCTATTTCTTTGGGTATTTTTTTGCATTTCTTGAAGCCTATTCTGAATAGTGAAAACCAGCAGAACGCCATTCCCATGAAAAAGTGAAGAAATACAGTATTTCCTATTAGAAATGTCTCTCCACAAAATAATTTCTACACTTTGATATGTCTGGATAAAAAGATGTCTTGCAGAATGCTTTGAAGTTCATGATTGTAAGGCTACAGGTGGATACTTACCATGGAGAGATGATGTGCCTTTTGAAACTACTTGTAGGAAACTGGCAGTTCCCCTAAAAGTGGGAATGGCAACAGAGGCAGGTCTTTTTTCTTCTCAGGTACTTAGAGGTGAACAATCTCTGCCCTACTTTGAAGTCAAGAGGCAACCAGTGTGTAGCACTGCTGTGTAAACCTAGTTGGGATATGTTAATTAGCTGAGGCAAGTTGTGTCCTTCAATAGGTTTGGTTTCCATGTGGATGTTTAAGAGGTAGTCAGACAGTGAACATGTCATAGTAAGCTGAGATAAGTTTCGAGACTTTTTTTACCCTCTCTGTACTAGGTAGCTCTAACAGTATAGTACAGATGTGAGGTTTTCATCCAGTTGTGGGCATGCACTCAGCTCTGTGGTTAGAAAGACAAAGATGTAAAGGGTGTCTCGTATCTCTGGGTGATTCCCCCCAAATTATTTCTCTCCCATGTGATTTATGGTTTCAGCCTGAAAGGGAATCTGTGATCTCAGCCCGTAACTAGCCATACTCTCCATGTAGGATTTTGAGCTCTTGATACAGTGACCCAGATGCTGCTTCAAAAAAGAAAGCACCTTGACCTCCTGAAGGGACTTGATGATGATTTTCTGGAGCGATGGATCCAGGTCTTGTCTGCTGTCCTTCACCAGCAAGAAAAGGGTGAATATGAAGGCGAGATTATGACATGAAGTGCTCCTAGTACCCTGAGCACCCTAGTGAATGTCACTGATTTGGACTCAATTGGAGAAGACCTGGGTTTCATCTGCTTACAGTTCTTTCCGGTATCTGCTGAAGTGTGCAGCCCTAGGAGTCTCTTCTAGTCACATGATCTGCTTTTTCCTCACAACAGGAGGGATTTTCATCAGTTAACTGAACAGAGACAACCTATTCTTATTAGTAAGAATTGCCTTTATTAACTATGATATATGGAAACACCTTCTGTATAATAGCTTCCTCACCCATTAAAATAAAGAAAACATGATTATTCAGCAATCTGTTTGACTGAAAGTATGAAAAACATGAACAGAAAGAGCTTTGTCTCTCTCAGGCATCAGTGAAATCACACACAGCAGACTCATCCTCAAAGTGTCATTAGCTGTAAGGCGGTGGATTTTTTTCCTCTGCCTTATTTTAGTCAATGTGCTATGGTGTCTAGCCAGTGTTTTGTAAAATCTCTGTCTGTTTCTGCTTTTGACAAAAGTATTAGTATCTGTAATAGTCTGATGTGAAGTCATTTTTTTCTTCTTCCCCTCTGAGGAGAGAGAGAAATCGGTAACACAACTCCGTGTTCCGCAGCCAGCTGCCTGCTACCGTTATCTTTTGTGTCTAATAGCCAAGGTAAGGACGGATCCTTTGCAGCTTCAAGCTGAGGTGCTTCATTCATCTGGATGCACTGGAGACAGTGCTGTGCCCCTCCCTGCCCAGCAGAGTCATTCCACAGGTTGCAGTAGCCAACCCTTGGCAGGGGTAAGGCACGGAGGAAGGAGGCTGTTTGCTGGAAAAACTCCTGCTCCGCCTTTACGCTGTTTCGCATGCGGCTGCACAGAGACGGTCCCTCCCCTAAAATGCACACAGAGCACGGAGAAACTGCACGCCTTGTATCGCACCTTTGTCTTTACCTGCTCTCTCTCCGACTTACCGCTCCCGCAAGATGTTCTCCAGAGATGGATACAGGATTTACCTGTGAACTTCAACCGAAAGCGTTGATGGAAGATTAGCTGAAGACGTGTTCCTGCTGGGTTTGGGCATAAAGATTTAAATTTTTGTAGAAATTGTGGTGCTCTTTGCCACAATGTCATGCAATTCCATGCTTTTTTGTTGAGTTAAAGATTTTTCCACTGACTGTGAGCAAAGATGACACATTCCTGTGTAAACTCTAACAGTGTATCCTCAGCAAATCAGAGCTCAGTACTGTTTTTATCAAGCTTCCGAAGATAGTTATTTAAAAACTAGCTAACATTTATCAGTCATCAGCAATGACATTGAGTATAAACATCAGCCTCAGAAGCAGGGACAAGAAGTTTGGTACTTACCATGGCTGTGAGCTAGAGAATCTAGGCAGCATCAGCATTGTATTTGCAATATGATTTATTTTTCTGTTAGCTAAATAAGACATCTATCTGAAAATCTGCCTCTCCTCTTACAAATGTGGGGCTAGAAAACCATGCAAAATGTGTGATCTTTTTTTGTCCAGAGGTCTTATATAAAAAGTAGGCAGATTGTTTTAATGTTTACAATGTCTGTGTTGCTAATTTCAACTGTATAGCTATTCTGCTCTCTTGAAATATTTGTATATTGTTTTCAGACTATTTTTAAAGGCCACTGTTTAGTAGGGGAAGCTTTGGTTTTATAGGATGGAAAAAATAAGGTTTTGAAATACTTGAGACTGCTTGAAATGTGTTGGTCATATGAAAAAACAACATCTTTTAAACCGGTGTTTCGATTAAGGGCAAATATGGCCTTTGTTTCTGTAGTCCAAACCTTGCAGAATAGTGTGAAAAACTGGGTATTGACACTGAAATGCAGTGAAATGCAGACACAAACAAGCAGTAGAAAGGGTGAAATGGAATCTGCACTTACAGAATGTATGCTTTTTATTAATCTAAAATAAGATATATTTTTTAATAAATATAATTTCAACACAGGTACTTTCCTAATTATGAAGGCTTAAATAAAATGGAATGGCTGTGCAGTAGTTTCTGATTTAGTGACAGCATAACATGCCACAACCTTGAGCAGAGAGCAATTACAGTCCTTCAGAAATATTATATTGCAAAGTGCAATATAGTGGACTCAGTGTCTTTATGTATGTGTACTGCTATGTTAATGGAACTGTTAGAATCCTCTGGAAATTTCAGCAAAATAATATTCATTTTTCATTTTCTTTTGAAGGTCCTTTATATAAACCTGTGTCTTCATAAGCCAGAGTGGGTGTCAAGAGATCTGAGTTTATATAACTGCACAGTGGAATTTTTTGGAGTAAGTCAGGACTTTTTTATTCAAATGTTGCATGTTGAGGGAGGAAACCTAATTTTGGAATACATGGGTTTTGGATAAGAGTTTTGAGGTTGTACTATATAGTGATCAACAAATTTGCAGAATATACTCCCATTGCTCATGAAGATTTAACAGTTGGTATTGAAATACAGTATTGATTAAATAAAAAAGAGAATCATTAAAGAGCTGTCTTTTTTCAATTCTGTTGTTAAGACTAAAAGTGAATTTCTCAGGGGAATGATAAAACTGGGAAGTTCAACATTGAGTGTTTGAGGATGTGAAGCACCTTAGAATGAAACATAGTACTATTTTATTTGCATTAAAGTGTCTTTGTGTACAAGCTTTGTGACTCTTGGCCCTTTTTGCAGGAAACTAAATTTCTGCATTGACACTACCATCCTATTTTACAGTAGGTGATTGAATAATCAAGAGACTGAAAATTAATGAGCTGTTTAAACTGCACTAAAGGCTCCAGTAGTTGAAATGGGAATGAGGAGAAGCGACTCAAAAGTCAGGGAGAGATGTGAGGTATTGGTCATTGCAGTGGAACACTAGAAAGCTTCTTAGAATTGAACTTGAAATCTAGGCAGAGGACTTGTAATCTACAAAAAAATACTAGAAGTTAGAGAGTATTGCAGTCTCTAGTGCATTGACCCATCTGAATTTTGTGGTATTAGTGGTATTAGTGTCAGACATTTTGCATGTTAATTTGGTAGCACCTAGCACCGGTGGCTTCTATGTGATTTCAGAATATAACCTGAATTTTCTTCTGTAGTAACATCTGAAGTAAATAAATTAGATGTCTTTTGTAGAGAAGGAGAATCGTACAAAAGGCTTCTGAACAGAAGTAATGGCTGCTACTTCACAGGTTTGTTCAAGGCAACTCTTTCCATCTCCTAGTTCCCCCACGTGTTTTGGGGAAGGCAGAATTTATGTGGATCTGCGCTGCTTGGTCCACACGCTAACCTTTGTTCCAAGTGTGTGCAATAGGATGGATTACCTTTTTTCTTCCCCTTCTCCCTTCCCTTAAAGAGACCTGTGCAGATTCCAAGTAGGAAAATTCAAGTTCTTCTGGGGTGTTTGTATTTATTTGGCAGGATGAGCTACATTTAGTAGTCTGGGTGAGTTGCATTGGTACCAAGGAGGAGATAATCTTTGGAAGCAGTCCTTTGTTGGGGTAACTGAGGAAACGGGGCGTCTCTTTAACCACTCTTACAAGGAATCTCAGTCAAAAAGGAGGAGGTCCAAGATGCTTATCACTTCCAAAGTACCACTGTAAAACCCTTTCCTTGTCTAGTTGAAATATGTACTTAAGGGACTGCTTTAGTCTCTTAATTCTTTAGTTCACTGTAAAAGTATTGATCATACATACAAAGGCTTAGCAATGAAAGGACACGTACTTAAAGTTTTTTCTTTCTCTTGCGCTAGCAGTCAGAAAAAAAGAAAAATAATAATAATAATAAAGGCTGTGCTGTCTACTTGAAAACAGGCATTTGGAGGGGGCATTTTACTAGAAGCGGTGTTCTGTTCTGGTCCTTGGTATATGCAGAATTTTCATAAAACATAAAATGCTGTAAATGCAGAGTACATTCTCTGTGACACTGGTTTGACACCATGACACTTTTCCATGAAGTCAGATGCACTATGGCTGTTTTATACAATAGGAAACTGGCAGATGAGTGACTGTTACCGTTTCAACTTAATGTAAAAGCCCTACATGGGCTTTAGGACCATGTTAGCCACTTGTTACCACTGTGGCAAGACCAAAGGTTCTTCAAATATACATAATTTGTGTATATATTACATGTATGTCCCTCAGCAAAGCAGAGGGATCTTTATGGAAATTAAAAATCTTTATTGCTCATTTAAATGATGATAAAACCTAGATGCCAGGCCAAGCACTGTCTGTGGCCAGTAATTGTTGAGATACACACTCAAATCAAAGTCTGTTTTGTGTGGCTAGGATGTTCCTTAAGGACATCTATTGGCACTGATATTATGTGATGAGGACGTTTGTTTTCAAGTAGCTTAATAAGCTTGTGTAAGGAACAAAATATCCTGCAGGAAATAAATCTTTGTACTGCTTTGGGCAATAGAATGGGACGAAAAGGATTACAGCCAGATTTCAATGTTGATTCTCTTCCTACCAAGTTAGCAATTCGTGACTGCAGAATTTCCTCCCCAATGCTAAGCCCCAGTGAGCCTCGAGGAGTATGATGATTCCTTAATTTGTTTGTAGCGTTCTTTTCCCCAGCTTGCAAGCTATGTTATTACTTTGGCGATTTGCTTCTCAGTAATCTGAATCAATAGTTTCATTAATGTGGAGGAAACAGTTCATATCACCTTTGGGGTAAGAGTGACTCTTTCTCTAGTTTCCTTTGCTTAGGCACGTAAAAGAGCATTCTGTGTAGTGATAGGGAAAAAAAAAATAAAAGGAACTTCAGGAGGATTTCTGTGAAGCTAAGAAGTAAAGAGTGTACAACGTTAAAGTAGAACAACAGCAGAACAGGACACTGAACATGATTTTCTGTTGTCACATGGGCACAACTGTCCACAACTGAAGGATCGTTCTTTCAAATAGTCCTTTCCATCCAGTTCTCTGGACTTTGCACTTGCTTTGCTGTATTCATCAAACTCCTCCATTTGTGCCGTTCGCTCTGCCCATTAGTCACATATTGGAAAAAATAACTACTCATACTTTAACTTTTCAATAAGTTATTGGGGCAGATGCAACAGAAATTTAGTCTATAATATTGACGAATGGCTCCATATTTATTTCTAACTTCATTTAGATGAGGAGTTAAAATCTGTATCACTTATTTCTCAAAGTCTTAATTTTAATGCAGTCAATACAAAAGCAGAAAAAAAGTAGACTATTTCCCAAAAAAAGTTTCCAGAGTTGGAAGCACTGCTCCGTGCAGGGAAATGAATTGGTTTGGCAGGAGAGCAGTCTAGATTTCCATTAGGACTTTAATCCCTTTTCAGACAGTGAATCTAAGAAGAGTTACACTGACTGCTTTTGATCCTTAGGATATGCATCTAATCCTTAATCCATAAGGTAGTTGTGTTGCATGGTCTGCTTGCAGGAGCCTGACTCTATCCTAGCTGTTTGTTAATCCTGCCTCCTTGTTGTTGTTTTTTTTCCCTATTTTTTTCCCTATTTTCCCTATTAGTAAGCACAGTATCAATTGGCCTTTTCAAGCAGACTAGGCTCCATCCTGCAATTTGTACATGCAGAATTAAAGCATGGTTAAAGATTTTTTGTGGTCTCTGCTTGCTTTCCTGCTTCTTGTATGCATTCAGAAGAAAGGAGAGCTTGATGATGCTCCCCTTCCCAGTGCATGTGGGTTTGGCTCAGTTGCTGCTGAATACCTGGGATAAGGAAAGGTGGGATCGCTGCTGACTGTCTCTTCGTGCAGACTCTGTACTGGGCATCACAGACCACTCTGATACTTCTTATTCTAAAATTTTAAGTATGGGGACAGCGTGTCTGGCTGGTGCTGCCATCAGCCCTGGCACAATAGTGTCTGGTTCTGTGGCTAAAGCAGGTTTCATGGCACTGCTGCAGTTTAGAGTGTAATAAATGTTTCAAAGTGGCTGAGCCCTCTGGAGATCCCCCTGTTCTGCTGCTGCATAACTGGAATACACTGCTACCCCTTTCATTTAATGGCGTATTTGGATCTTAATGGCCTATTTGGATCCACTCCCTTTCTAAGTTGCTTCACCAATGCTCAGGCATGCAAATCTTGCCATGTTATGTTTACTTTGCTTCCTTGAACCCTAATCTCTATTAGTTTTAACTCACTTTTCTAAATGACATCAAATAAGCTTATAATTAAGATGCTAATAAGCATCTAGAAATTTTTGTTCCCCCATCCTTTCTTCATTTTCCAATTTAAGGCCTTTTTTACTCCATTACTCTTTATTTTCACCTTCCTTTCCATTGGTCTTTCCTTTGCTGATAAAGATTCATCTAATATGCTCAGATTTTACTTGAAATATGACATAGTCTTCAAAATTACAGATCTGTACCTATCAGGGTGAGAACAGCAAACATTCAACATGGGTTTATAGCTCAATAATTCTAGATAGCGTGTTGGCTAAATCATAATAAGTCAAATCTAGATTAATATTTTAAACCTGCCCGGTTTCTCAGATATTTGTAGCCAATGGTTTCCTACTGTCCCTTCCGAAGACTGGGATTTGCTGCAGACTTGCAATCTCATCACGTTTGGCTTTTTTACCCTGCCTAAAGGCTTAGACGAGTTCTGCTGTAAGGTTTGGCTTGACTGTGCCTCTTACACACGCCTTGCCAGCCTGTAATTAGACCTGCTACTTGAATGCTGAGTAGCTTTCTTCTGTTTACTGCTTGTGTGGATTAAATTTGAAAGATTTCGGTAGAAGAATATAAATGAAGTGACTGCCTAGCTCTGGATTTTCTCCATCTTCCCTTGAAGCACTAATGAGAATCAATTGCAGTTGCTTATTATTTTTAAATAGCAGTTAATTTGAGAAAATCTGATTCACTACCTCTTTTGTTTTGCTGATTTGATTTCAGCCTCCTGCCCATCTGGGCCAACCTACGTATACTGTTCTAAAACCAGTGTGTAAACTCATTGGTGCACATCTCAAAAGTCAAAGAGACTCAGCCTGACAACCCAGCCAAGTGTTGTCAGTAACAGTGTGCTCCCACCCTCTGTTTTCTTATGGGTAAAATCCTCAATGAAAGAGAGGGCTTTACCCTGCAATTAATTCTCTCTTGTGCCTGGGAAAGAATCAAACAGATTGTCCAGAAACCTCCCCGAGACTGTGGGGTTGTATAGACAGAGAAATTATTTCCTGAGCAGATCAGTTTATCCAGTCTGGGGATGTTCTGAAGTAATCTCACACTCACTGCAAGAATGGTAGAATTAATCTTTGTAAAGTCGTATGATTCTCCTAGAAATGGCCTTCTGGTCAAACTCTCAAACTCCCACATCTATGCAAATCCTCTTGAGGGTAACAAAGAATCCTGAAGTAGGATTGTAGGCTAAGCTTTAAGCTCTTTAGGTTAGGGCTAATATCCTCCTGTAATTATTAAAAAAATTTTTTTTGATTTATAGCTTTGTGGCAATGTCTGTTATGTTATAAAAAAGCAAAGAGATTCAAGAGCTAGTAGTAGATATAGGGTCATCTTTAGTGATAGATGCAGGAGTCACTAGTTTCAGGATGTCACTAGTTTCTACAGAAGAGGTGTGCTGTTGTTACCTGATGTGAGGAAGAAAAAGATGTATTTTTTTTACTCTGAATCAAGAGGTGGGTGAGGGTCACTAGCTCCTAATGGTCTCCCCATATTTAAATCCATGGTGATTGCTGTTCGCAGCTTTTTAAATGCTTTTCACTTCATGGCAAAAAAAAAAAGATAGGATAATACACTGTAAGGTACAGGATGGTTGTATGGGATGAAACACTGCTTTTTTCATTATGCACACAGAGGGAAGTTAAAATGTTATTTGTAGAGGATAAAGGTGAACTTTGCTTGTGATTTTATGAACTTCTTTATTGCACAGTTCCCTTTGTGCAAACAGCACTTGACACTCTCTTGCCTTTTGTTATTTCCAGCAGATTGGAGTCATTTGTTTTGTAATGCTGAACTGTGACAGAGCAGCAGGTGTTGGATAAAAGGAATCAAGATCACTTCCAAGTTTTGTGCAAATATTTAAGGAGATTTGTGAAGTACTGTAAAATTCAATTAGATTTGCTTCCTACCTCCTTTTCCCTAGACCATTGATTTGCAATTCTGGAATACTTTGTCATCATTTTTCCAAAAGTGGAGCTGATAGTTGGACTGGGCTAAGGTTGGTGTTCACTTCGCAAACAGCCATGCTGACTGAAGATGTCACCCTGGAACAGCTACTTGCTGTTAATCCTGTGCTGGGGGGTTCTGCCTTCTGTCAGTAGAGACAATAGCATGGACTCTGCTGTTTTCTGCTTCAAAGTTAGCCTGAAAACTAGGCTCAACTGTGTGGTATGTTCTGAAATATGTCCAGAGAAGGGCAACGAAGCTGGTGAGGGGTCTGGAGCACAAGTCTTACGAGGAGCAGCTGAGGGAACTGGGGTTGTTCAGTCTGGGGAAGAGGAGGCTGAGAGGAGACCTCATCGCTCTCTACAACTACCTGAAAGGAGGCTGTAGAGAGGCGGGGGTCGATCTCTTCTCCCAAGTTACAGATGATAGGACAAGGGGCAATGGCT
>JAOTQQ010000023.1:26152084-26229396 GCA_026546715.1 Gallinago undulata
TTTTTTGTGGTTGGACTTGATGATCTCTGAGGTCCCTTCCAACCACCGTGATTCTGTGATTCTGTGATTCTGTGATCTTAAAAGGTCCCTTCCAACCTAGGTGATTCTGTGATTCTGTGAATTGAAAGAAAAAGGATTCATGTGAATCCTCTAACGAGGAAGGGAGTAGAGAAGAACATATGACAGCTATGGAAGACAAACAGCTCAGGCCAGCAGCATCTTCAGCTGCACAGCTGGGTCTGGAAGAGGACACCTGTCCACAGCCTAAGGTTAGCTTCTTGGTTTACCTAAGGAATTATTAACCTTGTAGAAATAAATCATTTTCCACGAGGAGCTATTAAAGTATTGAAAAAGTAGAGAAGACCTCCAATTAATCAATGCAATATCATCAGCCAGATTCAAGCATCTATATATTTCTGACTAATTTGATATCTGCATGTGTATCTGCTTGTGACCAGTCCAACTTTGCTATCAGCGTCTGCTCCTCACCAATTTTGTGTTCTCATCTGTGACTGATTGTGACCACTTGTGTTCAATCACTGCAAAATCAGGAGGGTCTATCAGTCTTCAGTCAGGACTGCACACCTATTAAACAGTGGCAGACTCTGAATTGCTTTGTCTTTTCTCTCTGTGCTGCTTGAATAGAGTCTGATTTGCTCAAAACTCAGACTGTAGCTGCCATAAAGGTCAGTGACATACTTGGTAGAGTTTATCTGTTTGAAATGTCAAGTAATATGATAACTTTTCCATAAACTAATAGGTTAATCCAATATGATCACTGAGAAAGAAATAGTTCTACTTTCAAATGTTTCCACAAGCCAGTGTTGTCATGAACACAGATATTGAATTTCTGATGGCTGGTGAAACATATTTCCATGTTGTTTGTAGCTGTGTGCTTATATTCAGGTAATTTATTCTGTACTCAATAATGCAGGATGCTGTAAGTGACAGCATAAATTTCATAAATACGCAACTAAAAATCAGTAGTTATTATGAACAAAGACAGCAAAATAAAATTTTAATACAGTGTGTGATGATCAGCAGTCAGGAAGAGACTCAGGTAAATAGACAGTTTTTCCTGATTTCATGTTAAAACAACTGCAAAGGAAGAACATTTTGCTAATATGAAAAGTTCATCTAAGTTGCCATTGATTTTTTAACTTGAGCACCATCTAGTGTGCATGATAAAAATAATTTAAAAAATAAATGGAAGACCAGTTCATTATGGCACTTAGCAGTGGAAGTGCTGGCATGTTTTCAATGTCAAAACAAGCACATCAGAGCTTAAGTCCTGCTAACTTTTAGTAAAACAAGGTTCAGGTGACATACTCGAGGACTATACAGACTATAGAATCACAGAATCATTTTGGTTGGAAGAGACCTTTTTGATTATCAAGTTCAGCCATTAACCTAGCTTATGGCATTAACCTAGTGCCAGGTTGCCACTAAACCTTGTCCCCTCAGTACTACATCTACATGTCTTTTAAATAGCTCCAGAGATGGTGACTCAGCCGCTTCCCTGCGCAGCCTGTTCCAATGCTCCACAATGCTTTCCCCTGGCACAACTTGACACCAGTTTCTTTCGTTTTATCGCCTGTTACTTGGGAGAAGAGACCAACCCCACCTTGCTACAGCCTCCTTTCAGGTAGTTGTAGAGTTGTAGATTCTTGTGAGCCCTCTCCCTCTTTTATTTGTGCTTCACTTAAACTCTTGCACTTAAAATAAATGCAAGAAATGAAATGCACAAAACATAAATGTGTCTATTTACAAGGAAGTTAAAAATACAAAAATCAACTACTTTTTTTTCCAAATGCAAATGAATATTTGTATATTCACGCAAATATAAATGTGGAATCTTGCACATTGCTGGGGGTTAATACTATCTGCACCACCAAAGTCCTAACTTTCAGCTGAATGTATCTCGGCAGATGTTCCCTAGATCTTGCCCAGACTTGATGTACAGTCAGAGATAAATTTCTTTCCTGTGTGCCTGGATCAGAGTGGAGTGCATTTGTAAGTTCAGTGTGCTGCTGCTTTTCCTATTAGCATTGCTTCATGCAGCACGTGCTCCATGGCATACTATAGGGGAGGCCCATCCGTTGTTACCATTACTAATGAACTTCATACTGCTGTTTGCAATACATTTTGGTTGCACCTGTGTTGCAAAGTCCCTCTGGCAGAAACTTCTCCCCTCTTTCTAGTCACCTCGCATTCCTCAGTATAACAAGATTTAGAGCTGCTGCTGGGGAGTGTTACTCTCATGCAGACATCATCAGTCATGGTTCTGTCATCGCTACAACAGTTCCCATGATGAGGGAAAAATCTGCTCCTCTGTATACTTCTGGCTTCTGAGTAGTTTGAAAATCAGAGGAGATCAAAACCTACCATTAGATTTTTTTTAAAAACGCTTGTGATTTGTTCATCAAGCAAATGATTCTTTTAGGAAATGGAAGGCAAAGGAAGGGGATGTTACCAAGACTTTTTTAAACTTTGGGCTTTAAAGCCTGTTGACTGCTGTTATTTTATGACATAGGGGCTGCTTAGGAAGAAAAGACAGTATTATTTTAAGCCCTGAAATGAAAGCCAAAGCTGGTAAAACTACACCCAGGGAACCAAGAAAAAAAGCTTATTTGGGGCATTTCTCTTTCTCAGTTCAAACAAGGTAGAGAGCATTCTGGGAATGGACATCACTGGTCTCAAAAGGCCCATGTTCTCTGGCAAACTGAAGTGCTCCTTGCTCTGATACTGTGTTTCTATGTGACCTAGCTCTCATCTGAAGTAATTCAGATCAGTAACTGCGATTTTAAATGCTTAAAAGCTATATTTAGATAGAGCTTTTAAACTTGACCTATCATTCACTGACTCGCTACCCAGACATCTAGTATCTAGTGCAGCACAAACTGCAAACTTTTCTCCAAAGGCACACACCAAAAGAATTTTCAGAATATATTGTCCAGATAGTAAGTAATAAAAACTACATTATGGTAAGTGACTCGATCACCCACTGGGGTTTAAAAACTGTTCATGTGTGAGAGTTTTATGTCATTTGGTCTAGGGAACAGCTTTAATGAACGCTTGTTTCAGGAGGATCCTCTGGTGGGAATTACCTTCTCCATCCAAAACACTTTTGTCTTTCTTTGGACTATGCTAAGGAAAGACTATACAGTGTGAGGTAACCTGTTTAGTCATTTGATACACTTTAGGAGTGAGATACCAAATGGAAACTATACTGGACTAGAAAGAAAGGGACAGCTCAGTGAGTAAATTCAGGTGAGATGGCAGAAAATTGAGAATGCCAACACTGCTTTTATTAGTGTTGTGTTTACTGTCTGGTAGTTTGATGATGTTTATTTCAGCTCAGATTGTAATATCAATACTGTTGAATGATTCATAATAGACTAATTCAGTTTTTCTTTTTGGAAAGGAAAATCTTGCTGCAAACCAGATGTTATGTCCAATCTGAACTTTCATGGGTAAATTGATTACACAAGTACACGTGAATGTATACTTTGTCAGAGGCTTGAAAGTGGACAGGAACTGCTTATTTTCCCTTAAGTGGAAATATATTGACGAGAGCAACAATGAAGTGATTTATAAGGACTGTAAAATTATCAGCCTTCAGCCTCACTCCCCACCACTACACACAAGTATCAAAAGACTTTCACCCTCCGACATCACTAAGATATGATTTCAATTCCAGTCTTACCAAAGTTCAGGTAGAGTTGTTGCTTGCTGGTATGCAGCACAGAAAATGCCACCAACCTAAGGGTTAAGTGTGTTGCTTCTAGCACTACTGGAATTGTTTTGCTTACCTGAAGCACACAGAGCTAATAGAATTTGGTGGTGCAGTCTCTTGGAAAGCTGTGCTTCAGCAGTTCTCTTCTTTGTGTAATTTCTAAAAAGTTCAGCATTTATTTCCTAGGTGTTTTATTAGTCCTTACACAGTCAGCTATTAAAGTTATCTGCCTGGAAAAGAACTGTTTCCCATTAGTGCTTTATTGGCAATACAGGATTTCAGTATCTCACAGGGGATTTGGCTTTATCATTTGGAATACAGTTTGAGACCTTTGCCATTCTGCCTTTTCTTCCTGGAATAAGCAAAGTTGTAATTTTTGATGAGATTGTTAAATGAAGTTTCTATTTTGCAAGCAGAGTAGTCTTTTCTTTCAAGGGTGTGGTTTTAAGAGCACTTAGATTTGGCTTAACCCGTTTCTTCTTCAACAGTAGTTTTGTAATACTTGAAGACTGTTAAGCCTACTGCAAACATTGGTCCTCATCCCCTCCAAGAGTTTCTTTAAAGGACAAAAGATAATGGATATGTGAAGCACCTTGGGCCATTGTATCACATGGGATGAGGAGGGAACATCTGACATCCCAGCATAAATTGTGATCTGAAGCCAGGCAGAGTTAACACCACAGATCTCGCAGTCCTTTCAGTGCTGGGGCAAGGACCTGTGCTTGAGAGCTTGCAACAGTCCCATACAAAGCATCAAAGTAGAAACAATTAAATTCTTCAAGGCAGTGAATGAAAAGGAGAGCTGCTGGTCTGACGCCAGTGAATGGGGAAATCTGAACACCAGCACTCCAAGGAAGCGCTCCAAGCTTCCTACCAGACAACTGAAATGGCTTTGAGAGAGATATCCTGAGAGGCACAGTATAATTCTGTCAAAATGTTGTCATTTTTCTGTCATTTCATTCTGTGGAAAAAGTAGCAACTAGTCTTATTCCCCGACCAAGTCATCTGCCTTTGTGCTACTGGTAGACTACCTCTGAAGTGAAGGAATAGGTAGAGCTCACTGAATTCCTGTCTTACCAGATGTTCATTATTTGTTGCTATCTCATGAAAGAAGACAAGCTGCCTGACTGAACAACGGGGTTATTTGCATTTCTGGTTTTCATATATAAATATGTAGATATATATTAAGTCCAGGGACCTCAAATCTTCACCTGTTTTCTTTTTTTGATTATAAGTGAATACGTCTTGGACCAGAGTCTGAAGGCTACATGCCTGCATGTCCCCATTTCCTCACCCAGTAATTAATTCCTGAAAGAAGCTCCCAAGAATAATTAAATCTTATAAAAATGAAACAGTCAGCCTTAGGAGAATTGGTTTAACAGGTGGGGTTTATATAATCTGAACAGGGAAATAAAGACCAAATGAGAAGCAGACTGACATTTGGTTGTGGTTCTATTGAAGAGTGTTCCTTATGGAAAATTCTAACTGCTATTTTTTCATATAGGTCTATTGCATATTGTGCTCTCAGGAGTAATTGGATTAGATTATGTTAATCCCTTCCCTGATTTTGTCTGGTCATTAAAATGACTGAAAATTTTTTTTTAGTTTGTATGTGTTATTCCTTAAGTAATCACCTAAAATCTCAGTGAGATAACAGAAAAAAGAAATAGACAACAAAACCTGTTCAAATATATGTTGCTTATTGCTCTGTTAAAGTCTTCACCCCACAGCAATTCTGTAACCCAACAGTGGAATTGTGCTTTACAGCATCTCCCCTGCCTGCAAGCCTAGCAGGGGATTTCAGACTGATACAGTCTCATCTAGAGATCTTCAGTGGATGTTTTAAGATTCTTCTTCATTAGAATGCACAAGTGTAGCTTGAGATGGCCTAAATAGTTTGGTTTAGAGAATGTATTTACTATTCTGAATGCTTGCTGCTGAGCCATCACAATTTAAAGCTCGCCATCGGAAAGTAATCTGACCTTAGTGCTTTTTCTTCTGAATATTGTGGACGAATAGCTATGATTCAGTGGCTACTGCATCAACAGTTGAGTTGTTCCTGCAGCAGGAGCCACCCTGCCGCAGAGGTGACACAGCAGTGTCTGGTTTGCTTGACTTTTCCATTACTGCAGTTGGCAGCAGGGCAACTAGAAATGTCCTTATGCAAGGTCTTATTTTCCTCGTGTCATCAATTTTTCTATTAATTCAATGAAACCCTTAAAATACTGTGCCACATGCACCAAGGATGGTTTCTGGTCTGGAAGTGAAAAACAGTAGAGAGATGTTGGAAAGAATCATCTGCCAGGGAAGATGTGTAAGCAGAGAAAGAGTCATCTGCTTTGATCTTCTTGTAATTGGAGTTTGAATGGTCATTAAATGCTTGTACAAGAGTCTCCCCCAAAGTGTCCCCAACCAACACAGCTCATATTAAGGGTGTAGACCTTGACCAGGGAAAACTCCCAGTGATTGCAGTGGGAATCAGGAACGTGCGCTTCCTTGTACCCATTAGGAACTTGTCAATGACAAGGCAGACTAAAACGGCTCACTCTGGGCATTGCCTAGGAATGGGACTTCTTTAGAGCCCATAGTAATGTATCCATACTCAATGTATTCTACTAAGAATACTTCCCCTTAAAAGACTACTGTTTATAAATCAAAACGCTAGTTGAATGAAGAGGTGGGAATAAGTGGCTACCAAGTTTCAGTAGATAATGCCCCGGTCCAATTTCAATTGTTCAAAGTCCTAGATGCTTTGTAAGAGACTAGGTACAATCAATCTGGATTTTGCTGCTTAAAACAACTCCTGTGTCTGTAGATTTATCAGCAAAGAGCTCTGACTCCATTTTATACCATCAGACCTGTCTGCCATGTCAGATCCACAGCTGACTGTCAGCAGCTGTAAATCAATGCATCTTTTTTTTTTATTTCAATGTTAATATGTTTCCTGTTCATCAGCTGAAGATCAATTCAAGGATTTGCTGACTTTCTTTCTCATCTGGTTTGTAGTCTGTACTTCTAGTTAGATACTTATAGTGGCTGTAGTTTTTCTTGTGGCTTTAACTTTTGCTCTGGGTTTATTTGCTGGAATAAAGCTGTATTTTAATGCATTCCTCCCATTCTAGAGATTTTCAAGACCCGTCTGGATGCAGTCCTGAGCGGCATGCTCTGACATGCTCTGGGTGGTCCTGCTTTGGCAGGGGAGTTGGACTAGATGATCTCTATGGTCCCTTCCAACTCCAAAAATTCAGTGAAATTCAGTGAAAACTTGAAGTAGCATACTGAATCAGAAAGCAGACTAGTGTTTTTTAATGATAAAAAGAAAACGTAAAGTCTCCATCATAAAATGTTCTGTCTTCAGAATTATTGCCCATAAGTAATTGGCACCTTTCTGGGCTGTCCTTTGCTCCAAAGTTTATTTTGATTTTTTTTCATCCAGGATTTTCAGACTGTACAGAGAGTGATTAAAGACTGGTGCATGAGACTGCAGAACTTTGTCTTAGGTTCCTTTTGACAGGTGTAGCTAAAACTCTGGAGCATGTCCTAATATTTCCATAAAAACAAACAGTTGCAATATATTAGATTCATGTTCTCTGGTTTATCACTTCCTGTTGAAAAAATTTGGACCCAAGTGTCTTTTCTCTGGGATTTCATGTGCCTTGTATTTGAATCATATTCAGATCTGTATTTTCTTGTATTTTGTGTTACAAAAGCAGTATCTTAGTAATGGCAGCATATGTTACTACCATTATAAGCATGTTACTGAGGGTCAATACTCTGTTTTAGCAGTTGTGCATGTAGTCCTCCTTATGAAGAGACAGCTCCTCTGAAGAGGGTCACCTCATTTTTCACCTCATCCAGAAATCAGAGTGTCTCAAACTGGTTTATTCTATTTGGAGCTTTCAGAGGTGGGGATGCCAGCTGGAAAGGGCTTTGTCTTCTCTTCCCAAGTGCTTACTCAATGAATGCTCTTGTCACTAAGAAATGGTAAGTACTACTTAAAATAACTAGGATAGTTGTGGGTAGCAATCTCTGCTCCCTTCAAAGCTGGATTCCACTTAGGAATGTTCTGATAGAGGGTAAGAGGGTTTTTGAGAAAGATGGGTAAAACATCTTCACAGGGTCCCTTTCATCATGAATAGTTGCGATGCTATGCAAACATGGTCAAGAAGAGAATGTTAGGATCTCACTGTATCTCTATTATTGTTTGTCTTTAAGACAAAGTCCTTCTCAAAAAGCATAACAGGGAAGTCTCACTTGCTGAGAGCAAACTCTCAACTTCTGAAGGAGGCAGGTGGCTACCGGCACTGAGTCACGATGCAATGCTCACTGTGCAATGGGATGTGCAGTGTCATGGATTGACTGTCATGCTCATGGAAGAGGAAACAAGGGAACCCTGTTTTCAGTGAACAGGAAGGGGACTGAATCTCCAGCTCCTTGAAAGTAATTCTTTTTAGCAATCCATTTCAATTTAAAATGAAATAAGTTGATTTACTGTTATAAAAATCATGCTTTCTGAAATGATAGATCTCCTTGGATGAGCAGAAAGAAACCAGGCATTTGCAATGCCAGTCATCTTGAAGAATGCACAAGTATGCTGTTAAAAATGTCATCATCACAGCATAGACTGATGGCAGAAACATACTCAAGGACTGAAAAATAGCTGGATATGAGAGCCCATTGTGACATGATCTCATGACAGTTTGTAGATAATTTGTAATGGATGGAATAGAACCTCATTCTCAATAGACTCTTGCTAAGTTTCAAAATTAAAACTTTCTGATGAGGTTCAAATATGAATGATATTTTGATCTCCATGAAACCAGTGACCTTCCTGGATAAGATGGGGGATAAGTGGCAATGATTGGTTACATCTTGCATGAAAATATAGCTTTGGGCATTATGTCTGCATTCATAGGAAGGGGGTGCCAGCTGCTTGTAAAGGCTTCTCTTTAGATCTAAGTGTACTTATTTACAGGCTGCCCAGTGAAGTGCTTAAGTCACCATCCCTGGCCATATTTAAAAGACAGGTAGACATTGTGCTTAGAGGTATGGTTTAGTGATGGTTTTTGTCACTGTTAGGCTGATGATTGGACTAGATGATATGAAAGGTCCCTTCCAACCTAGATGATTCTATGATTCTATAATTAATGACTTAATTTTTATCTCTTTTTGACAGCATCAGAGTTAGTAGGAATGCCTGTTGCAGTTGGTTCTGTTTTACCTCTTTTTGATGCTCGGATATGGCACAGGGGAATTGTAACGGGATTAATGAACTCTTAGAGCTGTGAAATGCTTCTAGGTCCATTGTTAACCCAGATTTGCTGTGGTTGGACCTTCTAACCAGAGCGTAGATGGGGTGCTCTTGTATAATTCCAAGGAATAGCTTGGATGAACTGCTCCTTTCCCTAGAGGGTAGCAGTTCCTCAGGATTCCCTATTCTAGTTTGTGCCCATGGCCTTTTGTCCTGTAACTGGGCACCACTGAAAAGAGCTTGGCTCCATCTTCTTTATACTCTCTCTTCAGATATTTATATATAAATTGAAAAGATCTGCCCTGAGCCTTCTCTTCTCTAGACTAAACAGTCCCAGTGCAACTGTTACTCTGCTTCACCCTTTAGGAACCTTATTAGCTTTTAGACAGTTTCTAGATGCTCAGTCAGTAGCTGTGATCAACAAGAATGAAAAATCTTTTTCCAGGTCTTGGCTTTGCTGTAATTGCAGAATTTGCTCTAATGCTATAATGTCATTGTGATAACAATGCCATTCCAGTTTTGGGTTCTGATTTTTGCAACACGTTTCTCTTAGCTTTGCAGGGCAATATGTAAAAAAAAACCCCACATATCACTAGTAGATCAAATACCAACTTTTGGCCATCGGCTTCCTTGCCAATGTGCCACAGTACTTTGCTCTTCTGTAACCTGCACTGGCTGCCCCTGGTAGCTGACTGATGTTTGTATCTGTGTACAAAGTACCCACAGTCCCTTGATGACTTCTAGTAAGAGGTCCATAGTTGAGCCTTGTTGACAAGGCATATTTGAATTTACAGGGCAGATAGGGTATGGGGCAAGCCCTCGTGACATTTCTTAGCAAATGGAACGCAGTCACCTGAAATCACTTTTGTGTGTAATGACAAAACTGATTAGGGCTTTTGTGGAGACAAAGAGAGACTGAGAACAGATCATGCTGTATTATGAGGAGCACAATGGAGATGTACTATGGAGAGACAACCTTGATGTGATAATCACCAAAGTCTGGTTATAGAATGTATTTTTTGTACTTCTGAGAAATTTAAATACATTTCTCAATTTTTACAGAGGTCGTCTTATTTTTCAAGACCAGTAAGGTTCAAGTAGTGATGTGTTTCATGTGTTTAACCTTGTTAGGTCAGAATAATCAGTTCCTAGTGGCCGGGGTCCCTATGCTTCCTTGGACCTTCACAAGACTAGAAAGGAGAGAAGCTGCACTCCTGCCAATATGGGTATATGTTCTGGAGAGCAACTCTTCTGCCTCAGCTGTCAGAGGGAAGTCCAGTGAGGAAATTCCGTGCTTCCTATTGATGGCATATGGAGCAGCTGCTCAGCCCATAGCCCATCTGCCGGTGACACATCCATGCAGTCCCAGAGAGCTGCCCCTGGGAAAGAACTACTCAAAGTGCCTTCCAGCTAAAGCTGATTTTGGCAGCCGCTCAAGAGTTCTGCATGAATCTTGACTGCCTCTACACCAGAATATTCTGAATTCCAGAGGAATTGTGCACTGGAGAACAGCATCTGCTTCCCACCTGCTTTCGAACAGGTTTTTAAATGAAGATGTTTGGTTGTGTGTATTGCAGACTATTCCTCGCAGGTATAACAATCCTGATGCTCAAGTACCATTGCATACAATGAATTAAAGTGAAAGACTTTCTGGGAACTACTTTTAGGTCACATGGATCCCAAACTAATTAAGAAATTGTGTAGTAAAAGCCATTGGGCAAATTGATACTCCTTTTTTTTTTTTTTTCCAGTGAATTCTTACTCTACTATTGTTTAAAACTTGAGGATATAAATGAAATGAAATTATAGAACAGTAATTAATCCATTATAGGATACATGAAAAAAAATTCTAATAGGACATTTTTCAATGACACCTAAGTAGTGAAAAAAGCCCCATTAGGGTAAATAAGCAAAGTTGAATAACTTTACTCAAGACTGCTTGCTGCATTTGTCACTGCCATTGAATTTGCTGCAATTCATTTGGATTGCTATTTTTAATACAATTTTGAGTTTACTTAATTTTTTAGAAAATACTGCAACAAGAGTCCAAGAAGAAAGAGACAAAGATGCACATGGGCTGTGTATAACCACATCAGGAAAAAAATATCTTTCCTTGTCAAGATCTGAGATAGTACAGAAAGGAATTAATTTATAGGTACTCTGGAAATCACCTTTTGCAAGAGACTGTCCTTTTTTCATAGATGTGTAAGGGCAAACTGTAACTTCAAGGGTGTGACACACAATGATTGTCCAGCTGCCTGGCATCTCCTTCTCTACTTCATTTCCTGTGCTTTGCATGACAAAATTGGAGGACAGGGGTAGTGATCAGGCTAAGTTCTACTAGAGGTATTCAGCCATTTTCCTAGCTATGTGAAACCAACCCCATTTATTTATTGATTTCAGAAGACTTCTGTATCACAGGCATGAAAGAATGGGCTTCCAAAACCAAACCAAACTGGAGGGCTGAGAGGGAGGTAGGAAGTGCACCTAGCACTAAGACTCTGTTGGTAAAAGTGTAACTTTAGATATTTTTATGTTACATAAAATTCTTTTTCCAGGACATGGTATTTGCTGGAAGTTTACAAGTTTGAGCTCAAGCACGTCCTTAGAATTATAGTTGTCACAATATGCAAATTCTAATAATCTCTTATTCCTAATCCCCCTCAAAAGATAAAAGCAGACAAAAAGGTGAGGTAAAAATATTAAATTAAACAATCACATCAAATGTTCCATTCTTCTAAGTTTGTAAACCAGAGATCTTATGTGGTCCTAAACTTAGTCCGTGGAAATATCATAGGCCTGCAAGAGGATGGAAGCACTTAATTTCATATGGTTTGATTCTGATATTTGAATATTTTATTCCCAACTTTAGATATAAAAGGAATGTCATTAAGTTGGTTGATCAAAACTTATAAGGTCCTTGGGGCTGGAGATCTTCTCTCCCCACACCACATATTAGTATTGTATCCAAATCAATTATTTCACATAATGAGAGTAAAGGTGGTGGTAATGGTTCTGTCACAGTAGGAGTATTTCCCCCTTTGAAAATGAATGTCATGTGTTTGCCATGTTTGTTGACAATGTGAAGGAGACCGTTTATTATTGAATAGCACAGCATTATCTTTTCACTAAATTACAGGTGCCTTATTTAAAGACAGCATTTGTTCTGCAAGCGAGGAAAGGCTTGTCCTAGCAAAGTGCTGAATTTCACATGCAGGCTACACTCCCAACATTATGCATTTTTTATTGTAAGCTTCTATATATCTGTCTCCTATCTTACTGGAAAAAATTTTTGAATTTTAAAGACGTGAACTAGGAAAAGTAAAGATTTTCTTTTACTATTCATTGCAGTTGCAAGCAAAATTCAAATCCTCAATCAATTAATTATATTTTTGTCTGAGGTGCCTTCCAACCTGAATTTTCTCATGTTATCTTTTAATTTTATTTTTAAAGTATGTAAAGTCACTTTTAATTAAAGGTAGAATAGAGTATCAAGTGCCCTTCCACTCAAAGTTTACTTAATTTTGAGAATTAGTTATAATTGCCTTATTGCTGAAATGCTGATGATTTGCAAAAGCATATGGTACATTTGGAGACTCCTAGGCAAAGAGGCTCCTATATCTTGAAATAACCAGACAATAGTTACAGGTATGTCATCTTAAGGTATTGATTTTGAAAAAACTGAAAGCTTTATGTTGCTGTAAGAAATACAGGCTGGGTGAGAGCTGTGTGTAGCTGGACTCTTTGTCTGAAGGGGTGTTTAGGAGCACTTGGAGCTGATTACCTGGATGCAGGCTGCCAGGTGGTGTGGGGCACATCAATACATGGAACAGAAAGGGAAGGCAGCAGGAGACCTGACCTCTTGCCACCCTGTCAGCCCACGGCTTCCAGCTGGGAACAGCTCTTCCAGCTGGGAACAGCTCTGATGGCAGGGAGCCCTGAAATGGCCGCCTGGGCATGGCCACCCTGAAATGGCCGCCCGCCAGGTGAGCTGCTGTGGGGGCCAGTGGCTGAGACTGCCTCAGGTGGGTCACTCAGTACGGCCAGCCTGGGCCTCGTCGGCCACTGTTGATTAGACTGTGCTCAGGGAGAAGCAGACAAATCAGCACTGTGGTAAAATCTCCAGAGCTGGTGACAGACATTTTCTGAATGTGCTTACAGGTATACATGATTTATAATGGGGTTTTCAGTAACACTGGTAGCCCTTCCCACTCTGGGCCCCTGCTTTAGGAGAAAGCTTTTAAAAATCTGATGCGCTTTCAGTCACTTTAAAGAGTTTTGGCTGGGCTGTTCCTGCAGCAAGGTATTCCTCACAGACCCCATGGGCTGCTAATGGAAGTGGGCAGCACTTTATGCCTGCCTTATGTCCTGGCCCGAGATGAATCGCTCTCCAAAGTCCATTACAAACCAGTCAAGAAGGGGCTGTTGCTTCAGCAAAATGTTCTGTAATGCAGACAATTTCATTGCTCTGTCTGGAATGGAAAAAGAGTCCTTTCCAGTGCGAGAGCTGGGCTCTTCACGACATTAGAGACCCGCCCTGTAGCATATTAAATAGCTGACTTTTTTTTCACGAACAACAGCTAATCAAACTCCTGTAAGAAAAAATTGTCAGAATGAACTTACATTTCTAAAAAACCCTCTAGGCTCAGTAAAAATCTTTTTTTTTTTTCAAAAAACATTCAGCTTGAGGAAACATGAGGAAATGTATGAGGCATATTCTCAAGCCTCTCTGCTCTCTCCATTCACTTCAAAAAGTTTGTTAAATTTTTCATGTAGTCCCTGAACCCTGGGAACTTAGGCATCAAAAATTTAGTCACTATAGTAATCAAGATATGAGAATTGTCAGTCTCATGATCATTTTCTTCCTGCATAGTAATTCTGGATCAACTATGGAAAATGTAGTTAAGAGAAAAGAGGTGGATAAGCAAGGTAAAAAGCAATAAAAGCTTTTTTTTCTAGTTACCTTTTCTTTTTTTTTTTTAATAAGCCTCTGCAAAATGCATAGTTATGGAATGTATTATTTTTCTGTGGATGACATGACAAAGCTCTGAATAATTTGGTAATCCATTGTAAGAACCATTTTAGAACTAGTAAGAACAATGTTGTTTGAACACATTTCAAATGCAGTAAACATTTAAAAGAAACAAGAATAATCATGGTATATGGCAAGCAGGGAGACATAACTGGCTTTGAATGCAAAACTGCAGCCTTTTTTTTTTTTCTCAAAGGTTGTCAGAGGTTCTTGCAATCCAGGTGCATGCAATTAATCTCACAGAAATCACTGAAATTGAATGTGGGAGTGTGAGAGAAAAAGATCCTTTTCAAGTAGGTAACTATTCAATTTAATAAAAGTTCCCTGCTTATGTTTATGTTGCTTCTATGTGTCAAAGGCTTCTAAATAATATTTACTTACGCAGTTGGTCTGTGTGTCACTCACTGTGCATGCACAGTGTCAGAGGAAGCCCTGGTATAGATTCTTTCTTTGCCACTGTACTGCTGGGGCAATATACTGCTGCTAACAGAAAGAGAAATACTGTAGCACCCTGAATGCAAAGTTAAATAGGTAAATGATTTCCCTAATTAATATAGCTATTTATATTTAAATCCATTTGCTCTAAATGGTCGGGCTGATTGTATTTTTTTTTTGAGTCATTATCACTATTTTGTCGAAAAAGTGTTTTCTGACAAAACGAATATTTTCACAAGTATCTCATTTGAGTCTGTTATTTTCCTTCAAAAATATAACTGGTTGAATATGCCAACATTTGGCTGATAATAAGATATTTCATGCAAAAATTCTGCTACAGTGCTTCATGGGAATCTTGGTTGTTTTTTCTTAGATTATAAGACTGGCCTCTCAAGCTCTGTTAAATTGTTCTTGATGTGCTCTTACCACAGATTTCCATGATACACTTGGCTTCTCTCATGATGCGAAACATTATGTTGCACCATTGAAAATGTAGTGTAACCTAGAAGATAAATCTGTGAGGAAGACTAGTAATATGAAATATTAGAACTTCAGTTCTTCTGGATCTCCCCATTGCTGATATTTCTGAAGTGAAATATTTTGTTTTCTTCTGAAATAACTTTTGCTGTTAGGTTTCCTTTTGTGGGGTAGGGTGGGGTGGGTGGGTATGGTGGTGAAGAACAGGAATAGTTCCTCATAAAAATGCTGATAGCCTTTTTTCTTTGTTTTTAATTTTTGTTAGCATTTTTTGTGAGTAAAGTCCTTGGTTTCTACCAGCTTGTTTAGTCAGGTATTCGTGATTAATAATGAAGCTGTGTGACATGTTATATTATGAATGTACATTACTATTTTAGTTCTTCAACTCAGCAAATGAACCTTTAAAAGTGCCTTACACTTGAAACAAAAAATGTAATATCTTATGTGTCTTAGCCATCGACCCAGAATTCATTTCTTTGAATATTCCTACGAACAAAATGTCAAACATATGGATGTTTTAAAAAGGAAACAAAAAAGGGTGGTAAAAACATTAAATCACATTTCTAATTAGAAGTCAATTGAATGTATTTGGTGATGTTAATGCTACTCAGTTGCACTGGCAACTCTTGGCAAATGTTTATTTTTATAATGGTGAGTAGTCTCTGGCTGTTACAGGGAACTGACTTGGAAGTTGTGTTTAATGCTGGTGAAAAGGATATGACTGTCTAAATTGGAGCTATGAATATGAACTTCAGGTTCAGATGTGTATGCTGGACTTTTGCTTTGCTGCTTTCTTCCACATGGGAAGGAAATTTGCTAATGAGAGATGGAGAGGAGCTGGTGGTCAGTTGTGGAGTTGTGGCCACTGAGCTGAATGTCCCATGGAAAATATTTGGGTATTGCTGAGTAAGACGTGTAAATGAGATAACACATCAGCTGCATAGCTGTAATAAACAAAAATGGTGAGTATCTTGTAAAATGATATGGCAAGTATTTCTCAGGGAACCTCTAGTCTGATTTATATTCTTAGAAGTAATATTTTTAATATCTCAAAAAAGCAACAAATTACTAATTAATAGAAAATCTGCACATATATCTGTTGCAAGAAGGAAAAATTGCTGAGAAGTACATCAACCAATATAACATCTGACTGGTATTTGATGAGGAAGGCCAGTAGAGTCAGCTGAAAGGTAATCTACTGAACTGAAATCTGTAAGTACGGGCTTCTTATCCCAGCAGGATTACCAGCTCTGAATTGGTAGTTTCTTTATGTCGTGCTGTTTTTATCCTGGCTAGTCTCTGGGGAGAAGACTTTTTCTTACTCTCTGGTATCATGTGAGTGTAGATAACTGTAACTAGCTTATCTGGCTCTACCCACATTCTCCTGTAAAATAATATGTCACAATGGCACCTGTAAGGAGAAAGCTGGAAATCTGTGCCAATGGAAAAGAAAAAAAAAAACAAAACCTAAAGCTGAGCAATAAAGACGGCCTGTAGAATAGCCATAGCATGATTTAGTAACACATGCAACAGCCATCATTTTCAGATTAAAGAGGAAAAGTTATTTGCTGGGTGTCAGAATGATCAATGGGTTGTTTTTACAGCTTTTTTTCTATTAATCAACATGTTACAATTTCTGAATACAACCCGAAAGAGAAAAAGGGTTGTTAGGCCAGTAACAAGAACCAGTATTTTTCTTATCTACAATACCTTCAATTATTACAATGAATAGGTGCCCTGAAAACATTAAAAAAACTGACTTCTGCCCTGTACTTGGAGAGAGATGTTGAAAAGCTTTCTTCATGCCTGTTTCAGCTGAGGATTTGTCTGTTGTCTTGGTACATGCAAATTGCCTCAGGGTTTTCTTATTGGAAGGATGTAAGCAGTAAACTTAAGAGCAAACAGCTTGTGTTGAAAGGAGATCATGTCAGAGGATCATAAAAAAAGAGCTTGGAAAGGACCTTATAGATTGGAAAGGACCTCTGGAGGGCATCTATAATGAGTAATAACTGACAAGAAAATGCAAATGAGAACTGGCATGGGCCTTGGATCAACATATTATACAAGTGCATTATTTGAAACTGCTGGAAAGACAGACAGTGATATCGCTGGGTACTGATTTGATTGGCAGCCTGTGCCAAAATCCTGGCTATCAAACCCTTCGGTAACTGAGATCAAGGGAAACATTGCTGTGCAGACATCCAACACAGCAGAAGATGGTGGAGCTGTTACTTGGTGCTGAGCTGCTGAACAGAGCCTGACATTGGATATGGGCACTGTGGGTGTTGCGCTTCCTCCAGTGAAGACTTATCTAACCCACTCAGGTGGGAACTGGGGTGGGTCTTGGAGGGGGGAATGCGTGTGTGTGAGTGTAAAACTTTTCAGCCAAAGCTTATCCATCACTTGGTCCATTTAATAAGCTGAGCTTAGCAGTGTCACATTGCCTGCTGTTCCTTTTCCCTGTGACACTGGCATACATCTGAGTCTTAGGGTGACAAGGAGCCCAGATGTCACTGGCTCACATATAGTCAGGCTCGGGAGCTGGAAAGTGATATTTGTCCCTAAATCGAGCATCTCAGATGCTGAGACTGTTTCTCTATGGAGGCTTGCAGTAGGTCCAGCAGTAGGTCCCAATGCAGCTTTTTTGGCTGCTGTAAAGCATGGCCATGCTGGTGCAGGGTGTTCACAGATGAGCAGATGTGGATTAGCTGAAAACTGCTTTTGCATGCAACACAAGCACACACCTGCACCCCCTGCTCACAGAAGCAGACTGCTTGCAAGGCTGTAATTTTAACAGTAGTTGAACTTGCATCCCAGAAATCTTTTTTCCTTTCTCATTTAAGTTAAAAGCTTATAATTAATTCAAAACACTGAGGGTTGTGTTGCAGATAAAAGTCTTTATTTTTTCTAGCTTTTGAGTCTTGTATTCACAGCATTATGTCAAAAGAAGGCAAAGCAAGTGTAAGACACTTCCAAAACAGAATCCTAGCATGCAGAAATATTTTACATTAACATTTTGGATTAATAATTCTTGCAAAAAAGAGGTATGCAAATTTCCTCATTTCTTGACCAGGACTAATGAATGTAGCTGGGTCATCCCTTTGCAGAGAAAAAAGTACAGAAAGTGTAGGCATGTCCTTAAGTATAATGGAAGCACCTGTTATTGACTGCTATGACAGTCTGATTCAGAATATATGGTAGTAATCTGTAGGCACAGGAAAACTACTTTGTGCCAAATAGGTTGAGTGAGTTTTAATTTTGCACAGTTATGCCCAACTACAGAGGAGAAACATTCTTAGCACACTAAGAATAATAACTCATTCAGTGAGGAAAACCTATTTGGACAGGTGTTTGGTGGAGAATTCTCATAGTGTACAAGAACTGCGATAAATGTGATCAGTGGTTACCACAATTTTTGGAACAATGCCCACTGCATCTTACTCTCTACCAGCACACAGCCAAAAATACAGGGATAGCATACTGGGGGAGTTCTTACCAAGTTTAAAATACTTCTCAAAATTAATATCAGAAGATTCCATACCATCAATTTTACTTTGGTTAATATCATGCCATTGTGCAGCGTACAAGATAACAGCAAATAAAAGCAGTGCTTGGTTCCCTCTGCTCAGAGTCTGGCTACCAAAAATACCATGAGATGAAATTAAATATTATGGCACTATTGCGTTAGCCCAAAAGGAAGGGGCTAATTCCACAGACAAATGAAGGGCTTAAGGAACTCAGCTGTGGCTCTGAACATAAGCAGGGTATGAAATTAATCATAAAAACCCAATTTGCTTTAATCGGGATTTTTTAACAGCTTCTCCCTTTAAAGCATTGGGCCTGACTCTAATCTCATTATATTAGCATAAGGTAGATTTCATTCAATTGGAAGAAGATCAGATCAGCCTGTTGTAGCAATATGGCATAGCCTTTACTTCTGGAATTTTTAAATGAAAATTGAAGCTCGATGGTAATTCTGAATATATCTACAATAAGCCTTTCTGATAATAATTACTGGTGATCTGCTACCTCTGGCCATCTGGCAGCCTATCAAGGAACTAATTTTATAACAACCTCTTAAGGCAGCGATGATAATTTTTTTTAAAAAAAGGGGGGGCAGTTAAATTATTTTTCTGTGAATGTTTGAAGAAGAACACCTACTAGTTTGGAGTTCTTCTTACCATCCCTAGCCATTAAATTTGCTTATTTAGATCTGAAATAAGCAGGTGAAGTTAAGTGTATTTTTCCTACTGATGGCATTTTTTGTGGTAATGCTTTCAGCCGCATGACTCTTGCCTGGTCTATGATAACTTAGAAATTTTAGATTAACTTTGAACCTTGGCCAGCTTCATAACCAATATAATTTGACGTTACTTCATTGACTTTGCAATGTCGATTATCACTAAAGGAGATGACACAGGATTTCTAATGTTTATGAAGGCAAGAAGACTTCAGCCATATGAAAAATTTAAACACTGTGATCTTTATATGAAGCATATAAGACTTCTGATTTAATATCAGGTTAATACTGAGTTAATGCCAGGTTAATCAATGCTAACAGAACTGAACTGCTATTTAGGAAAATACTGTGAATCCATAGCTGGATCAATGAGGGATATCAATAAAAATATACTTATGGGTTATTCTCTATATGATTCAAGGAAGGTAACTCATATTATGGTATATGCTTCCTAAGAGAAACTGGTCTTGCTATTTAGCTGTTTTCTAGAGACTAGGTAATAATGTAAACAATAAACTTGGGATTTGCTGTTCATTACATTGTTTGTGCACTGTTCATTCTGCACTGGATACAAAGAGAAGCAAATTCAGATTAAGAAATTTGGCTTGATTCTAGATTGTGATAATCAAGCCATGGAAAATTTATTTTATTTTATTTTATTTTATTTTATTTTATTTATTTTATTTTATGGTAGCCAAGGCAGAATTTACATTATGAGAAGCCAGTTTCTGATCAGATTTGAGTGTCAATCTGGAGAAGTCCCATGACTGCAAAGCCCTGCTTCTCTTTTTTCTGCCAGTGCTCCATCTGTTCACCTCTGTTCTCACTTTATTATTCCGTCTTCTGCTTTGTACCTCAGTGCTTCTTTTGATATATGTCCTGTGCTTGGAACAGCTTTTCATTTTGTATGTCAAGCATGTAAACTGCATTACTGAAAGTGCTGCTCAAAACCTGTTTCTTATACTTTGGTTTTCATGTCATATTTCTATTCCATAAATTAAATTCTAACTTCATTGAAAATAATTGCAAAGCTCCCGTTGGCTTCCTAGGAGACAGATTTAATTTTCTGCATCTGGATTTGTCAAAGAAAGATTGAAAAGTATTTGGGGCAGAGACAATTCAATAGATTTCCAATACATATGGTGGTACACCGTCCAGAGTTTTAATTTTTTAGAGTGCTTAGCACTTCAAAAAGGATTTTTCCACTCCTGTTAAATGAAAGCCGAGTTCCTTTGAGATTGGGACTTTAGAAGTAATAACATTTTTACTCTTATTCACCCTGTCTACTGTCAGCAATTTATCTAAGGTCTCTGTATCAAGAATTGAGTCATGCTAGATTTCCTCTGTAATCAGTAGCTGGATAGAAGCAGTCTAAGGAGACAGGTCTACTTCTCTATGATATGTATCACCCTCTGGATGTGCTGCTATCTCTCTCTAGTGACTACAGTAGTATTTGTGCTGACTAGACTCCAAGTCTTGGCAACTCAGATTTCATTTGAAATGTTAATGTCCCAGAAAATCAAACAAAGCATTATCTGAATGCATACAAAATTAAGTGAAGCCAATTCGAAATTCTGAGGCCACTTGACTTGCCCAAAGTTTTACCTGCTGGAACAAGACTATAAATGTTAACCACGGATTCCCTCATGCTCCTCTGTCTTGAAATGCTGAGCCATGATGCCTTATTGTACCCAAATTACACATGTATCTATGATGCCATATTGTAGCTAAACCCCCAAAGCACCCTTTAAATTTAGTAAATAAAAATGAGAAGTAACAGAGAGATGCAAACACAATTCTGAAGTAGGTTTGCTCATATAAAATTAATGCTTTGAGAACCTGCAGTCCTTCCCTTTTCCCCTTTTCCCCTTTTCCCCTTTTCCCCTTTTCCCCTTTTCCCCTTTTCCCCTTTTCCCCCTTTTCCCCCTTTTCCCCCTTTCCCCTTTCCTGAATGCTGGACTTTAAAAGCAATACCTATCTGTTTGGGCACATTGCTTAAGTATGTAGAGGCAATTGAATTATGGAATAAGGTGACTACAATACCAACAGTTTTTGTAATGCTTTCCACAGTGCCAATCAGAGCAAACAGAAGAGCAGGAAAGAACCAGGCAATATATACAACAATGAACAAAGAACAATTCCTATAGCTCTTTGGACTGTGTTCCTTTCAGCCAACTGTTTCAGTTTGAAGATACTGCAGAAAATCCTGAAGAAGATGCCTAAAAAGCATAAAGAAATCAAGAACAAATTGAAGTTTTATGCCATACAACTGCTATTTGTATCTTACTGGCCAGGTACGTAATTTTGACAATATTTGTCATAACAAAAAGCTTTCATGGCAACAGCATGGAGGTTCAGCAGCACAGCAGTAATCCAGACCATAATTGCTATTTTTATAGCACAAAGTATTAATGTTTTGTTTAACTGGTGGCACAGATGAACCACTTTAAATAACCAATTTAATGCAATGACAGTGAGAAATACAATACTCCCTGTCCTGTTCAGTGGCAGCATGAACAGATTAAAACTGCAGAGAAGTTCTTTGGAAATACAATATTCTCTTTTCAGGCTGTACTGCATGTGAAATGACAGACTAATCATCAGTAAGAAATCAGCAACAATTATGCTGAATATTTACATTTTGCTTGGTCTCCAATTATTCCTATAAAAGCTCAAAAGATGCTGAAAGCAATTCCATTGCCAAGCATAGGGTCAAGAATTATCAAAACTGTATAATGTCCACTTGTCATTTTAATCATTGCTGCAGTTCTGGAGCTTTTCCTGGTTTCTCCAGCATCATCGTGGTTGTTGTTGTTGCTCAAAGCCTACTGCCCACAGTCAGTTGTTAAATTGAGCTGTTTTCTAGCCAAGAGTCTGTGAAGTGAGCTGCAGAGGAAGTACAGTGAAGTTTCAAGATGTGGTATATTTATATGCAAATTATGAGTCATAGCGAGTATGATGGATTCTTTCAAACTGTAGAGAGCTGTAGTGAAATATTAAAGCATTGCCATAGTATAGCAAGACCTGGCTGTACTGGTTTTAGGTCTCCAACAAAACGATTAATTTTTTTCTTTCATTCAGTCTCATTCAGTGAGAACTGGTCCAACGCAAGTGGTTTCCTTTATTGGGGATACAAAATCTGTAGATCAGTGTTCATTAGTCAATGGTGTAATCGGTAGAGTCCCATTTGTAAAAGTGTTTAGGCATCCGACTTCCTTTTGAAGAACATTAACATCTATTAGTCTTTGTATGTGTTTGTTTAGTACTTTCTTTATACAAGTGCTGTCAACAGCTGTATGACAAGGAACTCTAGCTAAGAAGCCAGGTAAGAGAGAAAGATACCTTTCACCCCCCTCATCTTTCTAAGCCATTCAATTGATTCTTTTTATTCTGTTGGATAGTAGACACCATTTGCCTCTATATGGGCTTATTTCCAAATGAAGCTAAAGCTACCTAGTAGAAATGAGTTCTACAGGCATGTTTGTACCTTGTAAAAGAATGTGTTCTTATGCATTAATTTCAGGTATGTTGTCTTCTGGAATACCCCCTTTTTCTTGAGTTGTCAGAGGAAATAAATAAGAAAAGGATTCTTTATTTTCAAAGGATTTATCACAGTGCTTCTTATTCATTTCACCTGTGATGCGCAGAATTACGTTTTTATGATTGTATCACAGCTGTCAGAAAACCAGAAGAAATTCTTAAATAGAAGCAAATAATTTTGAAATAGAAACAAAATTTGACGTGTTGATTTTTGTCATAGAATGTGAAAACTCTGTTTTGAAGAAGAGAATAAGAAAATGATGTTTTCACCTTTCCAAAGCCCTTCTGCAGTTCTGTAGGATGTCTGGAACCCCCAAAGCCCATTAGTTTGGTAGTTTAACAGTCGGGGACAAACGTTTTTAGGCTTCTTCATCAAGGGGAGTACCCCAGTCCCTGCTGCCCATTCTGAGAGTCAAGAAGGCCTGTATTGCCAAAAAAAACATAAAGCTGCACATGAGAAAAGTGAGCAACATTCCGGCTATTGACTAGATGTAAACAGTGCTACACCCATGTCACTTGGCTCTTGACCTTAAGACCACCCTTCATTTGGGAAAGCAGTATTTAGAAGACAACAATTTGCCTGCCCTTTCTTCCTAGAGCTACATATTAATTTGTGCTCTGGTCCATTTCATTTTGCATGTCTCACTAGTCAACTAATTAAGGATTGTGATACGGTTTTGTGAGGATCCTTCATTGGAACCTTTCTAAATTATAGCCTTTTCCAAGTATCTTGCCTGTTGCACTTTGAAGGTGGGAATTTGCTCTCTGTTATCTTTGTTATGCAATCTTATTCATGCAGGGCCTATGCTGTGTCCTTAAGGTCGTTGGAGCTCAGTGCTTCTGTATAGATTTAATTCTTGAGACAGTTTTGAGATTCAGCAAAAGGAAATTGCTCAATATGTTTGAGCTGAGAGTAGTTCAAGTAACAGCAACAGGAAGATTAGACTGGATAGTTTTGCAGTGTAACCCATGCCTAAAATATACAGCAGCATTTGTCTTTCATGGCACATTTCAGAACTGTTACAGAAGTTGTTTGCTAACAGTAAAATTTGCATCATCCTGCAAAGTTTTGTCAAGTATAACAGAATGGTTTCACCTGCAACGTTTCTGACTTTCTTTGAACTGTTTTTGTCACATTTTTTATATATGAAATGCTATGGTAATTCTTGATGCAGCTTCTATATGTGCAAGAAAGTTACAGCTTATAAAACATTTCTCAAACATGTAAAAAACCCCTGTTTTCCATTTACTCACAGCTATCTTTGGGTAACATCAGGCCAAATGTTGCATGCTTACAATTCAACTGAAATGTGTGATTGTCAAACCAAGATCCTGGATCTAAACACTCAACAATAACTTCAGAACTAGACTCAGCATATATTTATATTTGCTGCTCAACCTTTTAAAATTAATATCTTGGGAAAAGCTAGATGCAAAATGCCATTCTTACTGGTTCTGGTCAGTCTTTGGTCAGTCATGGAAGAAGCATGCACATGTGTGTTTATAGAATATATAATAAAATCTATGGGATAGCACCAGAATATTTTGTAACATTGGTGCCCTAGTATAGTCCTAATACTCTTCTTTCTTCTCCCAATATTGCCGACTTAGAAGTAGTTGTGAAGAAATATATTACCGTGGAGCGTTAGGTAAAGCAAGTGTTAAGACATGTTAAAAAAAGTTAATTTTATCATATTTCTATTCCCCTTCTTCCAGTATTGACAATAAAAGGGTGACCCTAATTAACACAGGAAGTTACAGAAGGGACTGCATGGCACAAATCAGTAAGATTAATTTTGTGCACATAAATCCCAATGAAAGTTTTTAAATGTCAAAATGTCGTCTTAATTGAAATGTGTTTGGTTGTGAGAGAGAGATGGCATTGACCCAAGTGACTTCTGTTGATTTAAGTCTCATCAGATGTGTTGCATAGTTCCAATACATAAGGAAATTAAATTATAAAAATATAAATGTAATAGAAAGGACATGATAATCCACTGGGTTTGGCCTCTTTCTTAGGCTTTTTAAAATTCTCTTCATAGTGTGTGCCTGGATGTGGAGGAGGAAAGAGAGACAATCTTTTCTTTCCTGCCCTGGGACCCCTCTGAAGCAGTAAGCACTGGTTTTGGGCTGCAGTAAGGCTGCCTACCACAGGCACTAAGTAAGCTGTCATGTCTTTGTGGGCTCTGGAAAGGGCACCAATGCCTAGCAGTATGAAATTCACCCTGGTATTCTGGAGACTCTGTCTGCAGAATGGCCAGTGGAGGTGCTGGGGGAGACTTTGCCTCATGAGCCTCTTTGCCTCTAAATTAGCAAAATATGTTTAAGCTCCAATTTGATTTATGTAGTAATTAATCTTACAAGAGATACTGCAACTGTTTTTTGAGTTAAGGGAGCTAGTGAATAGGGACAGAAACCACAGTGAGAAGTAAAAATAATACTCATGTCCTGCACTTTTATGGAATCACTGATGTCTCGCTATGTTTTCTATTGAATACTTTATTTTGGGCAACACAGAAATTGAGCAATGCTATTGCCAGTCTTATGAGCTTTACATTTTGATACATTCTTTTAACGACAAGATTGCTTTTTTTCCTTCAACCATACCAACATAAGCTCATGTAAACTTGCCTCCAAACCATGCTGAGGGCTGTGAACACAAAGAACATTGTCTCTGTTTTATTTTTGTATTTTAATTGCTTCTCTGCCTTGAATTGGTTTGTTTAGATGATGAATTGGAAAACTAAAGGCATCTTGTTTTTTAGACAACTAAGCTTCGCAACCTACAGCTAATATTTATATTTTTGAAAAAAACCACTAATTATGATAGCTTGAAATCTTCACAGATTTTACTTCTGGAAACCTTTGCACTGTTCTGATCACCTTCTGCTGCCGGACTATGCAATGTGACAGATGTCTGACACGTCTAGTTGGTTAGCTGGGTTGTGTCTGGTACATTCCTCCTTCTGTGCTAATGCCCAGAGTACAGTTGGGTTAGGTTTCAATTGATTTATTTGCATTTATTTTGTGAAGAGAGGGCAAAGAGGAGCTTATGTTTTCCGTGGACCTTTAGGGAATGAAGAGGTTTTTTTATCCAGAGTTCTTTAGTCTTTTGACATAGTTGCAACATTTATGGCTGCCTTGATGTTCCATTTCAGAGCTCTGCCTGAAAGGGGCCACAAAAGAAGAGGTCATTGCAGAAAGATCTGTCTCAGCCAAATATCTCTAAAGAAGGGGAGAAATTCGGGAATGTCAATGAATGTAGAGAGACAATGCCTGCCTCTCTTGTTTAGGGCCTGCCAGAAGAGGTCGGGCCCTTGCTGCAGTCTAAGGCATCTTGTACCTACCTGTTGCCAAAATGCACTGAATACTTGTGGCAGCTAGATATTGTGAGTATAGGACACACAACTGTGTTCAACTGCAATTGCCTCAGAATGAGAGGTGGCTTTTTGTTCATATGTGTGTTTTTGGACTGTGGGTTTGGAGCCTGCGCTTTCCAAATGCAGGAACAGAGCACTTGCACGTCCTATCTGGCTTTGCTACAACCTGAGCCCTTCCTGTCCAAGCAGACTCTCTGAGTACTTTGTTGTTTTTATTAGGCTTTTCCTTGAGAAAGGAAACAGTATTATTGGACTGTGGCTTGGCTGTACATAACCACTGTTTAGTTTTTGTTCCATTATTACAACTGCTTACATTAATTGAATTTTTAATAAAAGCCCAAGTAATTCACACAGCAGGTGTTCTCTGAGGCTAGTCACAGTCTGAGGTCATCACGTCTTTCACAGGCAATTTTGCAACTTTTTTATTTGTTTCCTGCTGTTTTGTTTTGCTTTGTTTTCTATACATGCCCAAGAGAGAAATAATTGTCTTTTCTTCCTCATTTACTTTGTTTGTGGAGGCATTGTACACCCTTCTGATCATTCCAGTACTTCCTCCATGAGTCCCTTCTCAGATCATTGTGATAAAAGTAGTATAATATGCTTTTCTAACTCCTGGCTTGCTAATTACTTGTAGTCTATTTTCTGTTTTCTGTTATTCATTCCACCCATAATTCCATTGATTTTTCTAGCTCCCCTTTCTAAATTAGACTTTGGCTAATGCAGACTTCTCAAGCCTCTTTTCTTCTGCCCTGTGAGACTGAGCAATGATTGTTGTAAGAGACCGGACAGGTTCTTATTTCTTTTAAGTGCTGCTTCCTACCAGAGCATCACAAAGAAAGCCATTAGACAAAAAAAGCCATTTAGACAAAATGCCACGTTCCCATTTTTCCTCTTTTCTAGGGAGGTAGAAACAAGACAAGCATACGCAAATACCTGGAATTCCCAGAACGCAAAGTGGTCCCTTGGGCACAAGGCTCTTACCAGCATTTGGCTTTGTGGGTTTGCACCCTACGGAACCCTGTGCCCACCTCAAGGCTGTGTCTTGTGCACTCCCACCTTTCAGTTTTTCTGCACAGAAACTCCTAAGGATCTCTGGAAATTCATCTTGATTTTTCAAGGCCTTCACTGGTTTGGATCTATCTGTGAGCTTCCTGGCCCACAGCAAACTATGTGTGCCCTAGTGTTACATTCCCATTATTTATTAGATGGTTAGTTTTTAATTACCCCTACCTCTGTTTCAGAAAGCTGAGTATTACTACTTCAGTTTCCCTGAATATTTATACATTTATCTGTGACATGGTGTCTTTCTAGATATCAGCAGGCTCCAAATCATGTGCTTCAGCATTAAAGCTGCCAATTGTTGATAGATGGTAGACAGGAAAATATTAAAGCACAGTCTTGTAAATGTCCTTCTGATACTGCAGTATATAACCACTTACTGAAAATCATTATCTTCCTGTAATGGTATCTTTATATATCAGTGAGACCTGAAGTTGGCTTTCTCAAAGATAAGGGTGACTTTTAGGACCAAGATCTTCATGCAGATGCATTTTCCTCAATTTATTTTTCTAAAAAACAGTAAAATAATCACTGATGAGACTACATAAGAACAATATACTGGAGGTTTGGTCTGCACAGTTGTTTTCTTGGCACAGAAGTTTTTGTTTTTTTTTTTAGTCTTCTCTTCCAACTCAGTTATTCCTGATGAAGCATTATTTGTATGAAATTGAACTGGTATAATTTAATGTGCTTCTCATATTGTAATTATTCTACAGTAGTGCTGTGATGGCATCAATACTAATGGATGTGAATAACGTGATTATTCTATGCACAGGAAAGCCCTAAAATATATATTTCCCCTAACATTTAGTATCATTGAAGATCCTGAAGATCAATATAATTGAAGATTACAGAAGCTAAATTTACTATTTTATCTTAAAAATAGTCCTACGGTGTTTCCTTGTATGCCACGAGAAAGGCAGCTGATGTTAAAAAAAATCTTCTATCTCAGCTTTTGAAATGCCTTTTTTTATGTGATAAACTTTTAGCCTTCCAAAATCAAATTCCACTCTGAAGGAGACTAACTTCTTTCAGAACTGCAAAATAAAAAAGAGTATTATGGGGTAGAAGCGAGGGAAATAATCTCAATTTTGTAAATATACTCCACACTCCCTATTTCTTTTAAAAAACATATTTTTAGTCATGTCTTTATTAAGTGGGCTGTATGCAGACAGAAGGGCTCATTAGAAATACATTTTCTGTACATCAGTGTTATGCCTGAACTACCTTTTCTGCATCCAGGGACAATTTAAAAGCTGAGATTGCCTGAATTGTATAATACTTTGACAACAGCAGTTTTTTAACAGAACTGACCATGGACTTAATTTATTCTTTTTTAAAGAATAATAGAGAACTTTGTCTCTTGACTCTTTTTGAACAAGCTTATTTGCATTCCTATCTCTTCTCTCAGGATTTATGCCTCAAAGCACTCTTGCTTAATAGATACCTAATATTGTTTTCGCAGCATCAGTGTGAGAGCAGTACTCTTCAGCAGCTGGCAGGACTGGGTAATGTTTAGCTGGTTTTGCAGATGTCTGTACTGAAGGTAGGAGAGGAAATGAGCTCCTCTGATCTCTCTGAACATCATATTCTTGCTCATAAGAACCTTCCTTCCAAGGGACACTGTCATCTGTGATGTAGTTTAGCATGTTTGGATATTCAATACAATACTAGACATTTGAATATTAGTATTATGTATAACTCTCCTGATAGCAAATCTGTGCAGAGTATTGAAATAAGTGAAATATATTCTAATAGACTGCAAAGTAAGCAACTAGGTAAGTCTGGTGGAAGGTCCTCATAGTTTCAAGCAGAGTATTCCAAATGTTTCCTCGTGATGATTTATAATGTTCTGGGGCCTGTATTTTCTTTGCTGCTAATATATGATTGGTAGCAGTATGGCTTCAGCTGCTACTTGTGGCAGCATATAGCTCTGTAGGTCTTATAACTAGCTGCAGCTTTGCTTTCCACTTCTGTTGAATCAAGCACTTTGAGGGGCCTATGGTTCAGAAAAATAGCACGCAGACAAAAAAAGAACTATATTGTAGGCTGGTCTTTTTTTTTTTTTTTTCTTAATTACTTTGTTTTTTCTTTTCCAAATTCGGCTTTCAGTCACATGCCTAATCCGTGTCCTCATGCTGCACCTTGAAAGCTGGTAACTCACCCATGCAGCCTTTCCCCTCCCACACACCTTTGCACTCCAGTTCCTCCATTGCTCCATCTGGCAATATTACTTGTAATAAAAATTTATAACTATCTAACACAAATGAGAAGGGGGAAATATATTTCAGTGGAGATGGGCTATTGAATGCATAATGGTGTCATGAACTTTCAGCCTCTGATGTTGGATTTTTGTGCCATATGGGAAAAGCAGCATAGCAACATAACTGCTACTCCTAATTATATAATATAAATGTCAAGCTTGTTCAAGATTCAAGGATTACACGCTGCCAGAAGAAACTCTGTCTTCTGTAGACTGAAGCTTTTTGGCAACAGGGTCTGAAGGAAGAAGCACTTACTGTCTGTGATCCCATCAGCCTATTTCTTGAACAGCAGGGAGATGGACAGAAAAAGGCATTTTTACAATGTCTGTGCCAAGGGTCAAGTCAGTCTCTTGATTTCAGCTCTGAAAAACTTCAAAGATACAAAATATTTCAAGTATACACAGATCTTCATATTAAGATTAGGAAAGTTAACATATGTTGACTGGATATTTAATCATTAACAATGTTATAAAGTACATTCATGGAAAAGTTACAGATGGGTATAACCAGCTGACATTTTGGTTGAAGCAATGTAAAAAAATAATTAGAATTTATTAGCTGAGCATTTAGCAAATTATTATAAATAATTGCTAAGATGATCTAATAGGTATTATTTTTATAATTTTACTGACATTCCTACTGGAAGAAATAAGAAATACTATAAAATGTCTATTGTAAAAGGCTATCAGTATTCAAGGATTTTATGAGCTTAAAAGTACACAAACTGGTGTGTTAGAGAGGAAATAGTTTTATCTCTATTACATAGCAGAGAACTGAAAGTGAGTTTTACGACAATGTTATAAGGAAAATGTTTGGCAAAGCTGATTACCTATTAAAAGAGGTCTTCACGAACTTCAGAACTGCTTCTTTTAGATCATACATGAAAACGCAGGCAGGTGTTTGGCTTGATTCATGTTGATTCTGAACAGCTTTTAAGTTATTCATAATCAACTTAATAACTTCCAAAGTGACTGTTTCATAAACAGTGACAAATCATCTAAATGTGTTAAGAAACCTGTTTGATTTTTTTTAATGAAACTGCAGTTCAAAGCAGTATAAGATATTTTAAAGGGCTATTTCATATAGTTATGCATAATAAAATTACCTGCAAAAACACTTTACAGAAAAAGTGGCTTACATGACATTTTTCTTTATATATAAATGGTTAAGGAAATTCTTACATAACGTTTTTATTTATTACCTAATATGGCTTGATTTAAAGCCAGAAAAACATATAAGTCAAATTTCTGATTTGACCAAGTGGCAGAGAATATACATATGATGTATTTAGAATTGGCAAAGGCTCATCTTGGTGAAGAGTGCTGTAAATTACTTTTGATTAAAAAAAATCAGCAGAGGAAGTGAAAAATCATTCCTGCCAGAACAAGAACAATAAAACATTAATGCTGTGTGTAAAGATTGATGGGTAGTTGAGAAGTTGATTTGTAAAAGTCACCAGTACCAAAGGGCATGAGTTTATTAAGAGTGTGAAAGAGGCAGAGTAAAAAATGAGCTCATACTTTAATCAACAGAAATGGAAAATAAACAGCTCAATATTGGTAGACTTCTTTCAATGTAATTTTAGTTTGATGATAATTGCTTCTGCAAAAACCCCCAAAGACTTTGACCACTTGAAATCTAGTCTCCCCTAACCCTGATTTGTCCAAGGAGCTGAAGAGAGATAATAATGGATTGAGAGGCGGATGAGGAAGGTTGACACTTCATCTTTCTGATAGTTAAACTATGTAAGGAAATGCATGGAAAAACTGTGCTTTTTCTTCTTTTCCTTTTTTTTCTATGTGATTTGCTGTTTTCATATCCTTATGTGTATTATAGGTAGTACCTTACACAGGGAAATAAATTGCTGATTCCAGACTGGGATGAGCTATGAATCATGCAAACATAGACAGGGGAATTAGGACTCTAGATTGGGATGCTGTTAGTGGCTGGGATCATGCCTTCACATCTATTTCTACACAGGCACCTATAAATTGTGCTGCCTTCCTGGGGGTCCCGACCACTGCCGTGTTATACCAACTGCTGCTAGCTCTCTCAGCTTGGAAAAGAAGTAAAAGGCCCAATAACTACAATGAAAACGACTGGCTAAAAGCGATCAGTTGACCAGACCTTCGTGGTCTCAGAAACAGCCATTGCATGTTTGACACTAATTGTATTTGGCATCCTAGCTTAAAATTCAGAGCAGAAAGTCTGAGGATCTCGTAGGGATAAAATATCTTCTATTTTGAGAGATGAGTCACACAGATAAGAAAGCACAGAGATGCTGGTGACTACATGTATTTCTGTGTAGTGTTTCTACTGTTGATCTAGAATAGGAAACTTTATGGGTAGAAATCCATGTACAAAATTAAACTCTTGGAAACTGCCAAACTGACAGTCTTCATACCACTAGCAGAGGTAACATGCATATCTATCTATCCAGTGTGCCTATATTTAACTCTATCTAAAAGCACTAAAATACAGTATAAGGAAGATATTTTATACTCTTGCTCATTTATGGTTTACTGCAAGATGCTGAGCTTTTCTGGGAGCTGGTGGGAGTCTTTAACTCCCACTAGTTTTGTTGAAAATTTGGCATAAATATTTCACAAGAATGCCTGCCATTTTGTGGAGACACACTCTGAGTCCTTCACCTCTCCTCTGGTGTTTTGTGAAGTGCTTCACTTCAATATGATGAAATACATTGATATAACTATTGAATAGATAGAAAGTTAATTTTTTAATTAACTTCCCTCACAGTAAGCTTATTCTTCAGCTCTCACCATGCTTGGGTCCAGCCACAATTTTTACTTGGATTTTGCTTGCAATTTACCATATTAATAACATTCAACTGACAGATTTTAAGTGTTCTTCTCATGGAAGGAACTAAGTCAAACTGTTTTTATCTACTTTTAATCCTTTTTTCCTAAGAAACCTCGCATCTATAAAGTCTCATTCCTTTGCTCCAGCATTGCTTGTGCCTTTGTATCCCATCCACAGCAATCAGAGATCTAAGTTTTTACGTCTCTTTTATTGATGCAGGAGGGTAGGTGAGAAAGAAAAAGAGAGAATGTAGTACATTGTTTGTTCTTTTAAACAAATGGTGTTATCTTGGTGTTACCAGCTGCTGTAAATTGCTGTTTCCTTACAGGACCAGTGGATATCATTGCAAAAGAGATGACGAAGGGTCTATCTGGGCTGTCACATAACACAGCTTCCAGACCTGGTTCCTGGTTCCCTGATTATACACGCTTGTGATATGTTAGTTCATTCCCCAGCTTTCTTCTGGAGGGAACTAATTAGTTGCCTTGGACTCTGTCTACATTTGTAATTCAGCCCACAGGAGTGGAACAAATCGGATGGTACTGAGGATCCTCATGTCTCTCATACTTGTATGCTATCGGTGTTGTGCAGGATGTCATGGGCTGCTACCCTTTTGTGATCAGCTAGCTGGGATTCCTGCTGACATGAAAGCTTTGCTATCTCTCATCTTGCATGGGGCTGTGTTATGGTGTGCTCTGCCTCTGATGTGTCATTAGAAGCAATGGCATGCCAGCATGACCTCCACTGTTGCCCCAATAAAATGATGTTCTAGGGTCACAAGCATATGACAAGGGCCCCAGGTAAGAGGTGTGCCTGTCACACCTCGTAGTTTATAAATGTGACTAGTCAGATATAGAGGGAGAGTAAAGTGGACAGAAGGAACTGAGAAGAACCCAACATTTAGTTGGGAAATCACTACCTTGAGCATGGGACTTTGAAGAGTAAACATAGTTTATCTGTGTTGCTCTAATAAAAGATATGGTCTCTTCCTATAAACTTCACTTCTCATTGAAAGGAAGGACATCTTTTATTGGATACTGTAAAACTGTCATGTATTCTAGGTAAGTCTAAAGACTTATTTTTAAAGTACTGTTCTCAAGGTCTCTGGGTTTTTCTGAAATCTGGCTGTTTAAACAGTCAGTCTTTTGCAACTTTGGCAATCTTATCATTGGTGTAATCTTATCTCCTCTCAGCTGTTTTATTCTCACTTAGGAGGGAACTCTGTGCCTACTCAGAAAGCACAGACTGTCTTTACAGGACACTGCAGGAAATCCACTGCAGAGTGTGTAAGGCAAGTTAAAGTCCATTGGTAGTAATTCTTGCTGATGGGACAGCTACTGTATGCTTGGAATCCAGAACAGTAACTTCCAACACCTACAAAATACACCCACCCACTCCCCCCCAAACAATTTATAGTCTATGATTCTGGGGGAAGGAGTGTGTTGGTAAAACTATTAATATTTAAGACTGAGAGGTCTGGATAAGAAGCAACTTTTACTTAAAAGAACATTCCTTTCAACTAGGAGCTAACAGTCTGTGATTTTTTCCAACTCCCTGCTTCTGAGTTAAGCTAATGCTGCGTGTGCCACTCCTATAGGCTCCACCAAGAGACATCTCTCCATATTGTCATGTTATTTATTGTTTGATTCCTTAGAAACATAGCAGTTAGCAAGCAACTTTAGGAGTTCATTCCCCGGGGTGGATACCTGGCTTTGTTAACGTTGAAATGATTGTTTTTCCTCACCTCTTTAATTTTTTTTTTTCTGAAACAGTACATATATATACATATACATACATACATACATATACATATATATATATTTAGGTTGGGCCTCTGCAAACACATGGCAGAGAACAGAAAGAACAAGGAGAGGTGCTGTCCCAGTGTTCATAGTTAATAAAGCTTCTGTCTGACCTGTCCTAAATTGTAGTTGCATTATTATGCACTTGGAGTCCCCAGATGCTTCAACAAGAGTTAACTGTCACTTTCTGAGATGGCAAAATTTGAGTCAGGTAGGTTGACTAAGATGTAAGGTAGGGACTATACACACACACACACACACACACACATATTTATGCAGGCACACTCTAATGAGTGCTGCAAACATACAGTGCTTTCAGGATAAAGCACTTTCAGCAATGATGTGGCCAGACATCCAGAATATTAATTTAATTTAATTTTGAACATCAGCAGGAAGAAAAAGACTGGAAGGATCTTAGTCAAGGAACACACAGAGCAGACAGGGATTCTTTTAGGAGCATGCTATTTTTCAAGGAGACTCTTGGACAGTACAGAAGTCCTGGCATACCTGCTAGTCCCTTGACATTAGCAATAATGAATGCCTTGCTATGAAAGCCAAAGAAAGCAGTACCAAGTAGGACAATAGTACAAAATGTGAGCCCATCTCTCTGTGTGATTAATGGAACTAGGCCCTTCCAGAAAACAAGTGGAAGCTTTCCAGAGCTTGTGGAATGTGCCCAGTTTAGCATTACAAAGAGGTGCAGAAAAACTAAAAATTCATGTGGCTGTTGATGTTACCTGGAAAATATCAATAGAAAGTGCTGGGTGATTGAACAGAAGATCTGATCCATGCACATTTTTCATGAGCAGAACTAAAAGCCAAAGGATCCACTAAGTCCAGCCTTGTCATTTATTTTTTTTAGATGAATGGGAGGGAAAAAAAAAGTGGTAAACTATGTGATAAAATTTTCTGTATAAAGTATGAATCACTCAGTTTCAAGTTAACCAATATAATTACACAGAGTAAAATAAATAACTTGCCTGGTCATCCATGAGGAGGCAGATAAGTAATTTTGCAAATGGTCCATGCCTCAAATGATATGAATAAATGAATTGTACTCTGAGGCCACAGTCCCTGTCTCACAAACGTGGTTATCTGCCATGACCATTCAAGAATAGCTTACCCTAAAAACTGTTCCTACTTACAAATAGAGGAAAATTCTTGATCTGTTTTAATCTGATCTTTGTTCACTGATACTCAGATTTTTTTCCCTAAGGACCTCCATACACATGAAATACCTAGCATTTTTGTCCCTTTTCAGAAACTGTTTTGTTATGATGATAGAGACCACTACGAAGATGAAATCAGTGAGTCATGTTCAATGACACTATTGACAGACCTCGTATCCGAAGTTCTCTTTTAGCTTGCAGTGCACAATACTCTTAGGGGCAAAGCACACCCATCCCAGTCTCCTCCAGGCTGAACCACAAGTCCTCTTGCTTTACCATTCCTTGCTGGACACAAAACATGTTATCAAAACCAAAATCCTTCATCACAGAAGTCTGTGATCCTGAGCCACAGGTGAAATACTGGATTTATTATTATGTTTCTCTGGCACAGGGTGTTTCTATGGCTTTAAGGAGACTCTTTAGTCTCACACTGTTTTAAAATAGCAGATATATTTGGCTCCATTTTGGTACCATGTTGTCATCTCAGTTTCTGAAACTTCCCTAGAATACTGTAGAGGAAATGTGTTCTCTATGGTGCTGTTAATTCGGGTACATGCTGAATGTGGCTTCCAAAATAGATTGTCACTTACCTGCTAGGATGCCACTAGGGCATCCCACGCTAGTGCCTAGGCCTTGGAAACTTACATCTTTCTCAAACATTTAGCTGCACTTTTCAAGTTACTGGAACATCTATTCATAGTTATGGCGGTATGATACTCTTCCATATTTACCAGTAATAATTGTTCTCTTCAGCATGATGCCTTTCAACCCCGTACGAACCAGTAAAAAAACCTCTTCTTGAGAGATTACAGGGATGTAATTCTTTTAAATTTCTTTTTGTGTCCCTCCTCCTTCATCATTGTTACCTATTATTATTCCCTTCACACATTATCTTCCATCTTTGCTTGTTCTTTTTCTTCTGTTCATTCTTGAATATCATGAACTATTCCCACTGAAAATGGTTCTGGTTACTTTTCACCAATGACTAACAAGTGTGAGCATAGGGCTATTTGGTGTACTTCAGTGTCTTCAGTACTCCCATGAAAGGCAAGACCTGTCTCCCACTGACCTCAGTGATCTCTTCTACTCTTCTGCCTGACTGAAGAGCACTTGTGTGTGTGACTTGAAGAAGCAGGTCTGCTGAGACAAGGCAGAGTTATTGTATTTAATTGGGCAGGGGGGAAGATTTTTGCCTTTAACCTAAACTTAGAGTTATTTTCAATTTCTTGCCCAGTCACAAATTTCCTGTTTTCTCCCTTCTCCCTTCCAGAGACTGAAGTCTTTTCCTGCCTGACAGGAGTAAATTTGGAAAGCCCAACTCATCAGTGAAAGTAAAAATGCTTTAAGATCTGGACAGAATCTTTAAGCAGTGATGGATATTTGTTATTTCTGTGATAGTTCATCATGACAGTATAGGAATGTTGGTCCAGCCTTGAAGGATGCCTAGCCACTATTTTATAAATAGAGACTGTGGTAACAAAAATATTATACAGTTATGAATTTTTTTTGAATAAAAAAGGAAAAAATTGTCCCTCTAGAAATCCTGCAGGAGACCAATGTCATTTTGATGTCCCTTAAGCTTTGGTTTGAAAACTTCCGGCCCTCTACACAGTAATTACTTCATTGAGGAAGTGCACACATTCTGCTACTCATGCTAATTGCTGATAAGAAAAAGACAGAAGAGCTCAATGATGAAACATGTTTCATGCACTTGTCTTTCTTTTACTAAGCCAAGTTTTGCAAAGCTGGCAGCAGTTACAAAGAATGCCTTCTGTAATCATCCTTCCTCACTGCAATTTGGAAATTCCTTCTCTTTGTTCCATCCAAAATAACAAGATAGCGGCTCATGTCTTGTGAAAAGGGGCTTCACGTGCTATGTGTACTGAGTGGCAGGCAGGTAATTAGGCAAAAGGCCATGCAGATGTGTAAAAAAAAAAGGGAAAAATGCCTCATTTCTTCAACTTTGCTCCTCTATGAGGATTTGCTACACTATGAAGGTTGAGGGAACAAGTGCTGTTATAAGTACAAAGAAAAGGAAGGAGAAACAGCTTGGCTGGATTACAGTCATGAACCCCAGACACCCAGTTTGTCATTGTATTTCTGATAACCAGGATTGCCAGCTCTTCCTCAGACATGTAATTCTTGGCAGTGAGACAGTGAGGAAGGGAGTGAGTGATAAATTCCATCACATTTTCTGATTCCTAGATGTCTCTAGCTCTTGAGATACTGCTGTGAAATTTGTAAATGAGATGGGTTAAACCTTCAAGTAGATAGGTAAGAATGGAACTCTTAAATTTTACAAAATATGATTTTTAGATTAGTTTTGTGATTAGGATTTTCAGTATCTGAAAGTAGCAATATTGACTGTTAAAGTTTAAACTCTTGAATTTTGGCAGAAGGCAACTGGTTCCATCTGAGATAACAAACATTGTACCAGATACAACAAAACCTTTATAAACATGTCTTTTGTTTAGGAAATATATTCTGATACTACTTCCTGCTTTTGAAATCATTACCAATTTCCCTAACTTTACCTGGCATTACTTTAGATTTACCTTAATAAAAAGTTGGGCCAAATAGTGAGGCCAAAATTAGATCATTTACATCTTTGTGTATGTGAAATCAATGTGCCTAAAAATATTTAAAAATCTAGGCACCTTTAATATTTGCAGAGCAGTGGCTAAATGAGCCTTGTCTGGAGTTTGCAAGGTTTTAGAATTCCTTTAAAAAGGAAGGCTAAGTTGCCCTCTGGGGAATGAAACAGCAATTTATCCTCTTGAGCTGCAGTCATGGAAGTAAAAAACTTTTCCTGAGATTTTATTATAATTCAGCATTAACACTGGCTGTTCTTTGGCTACTTTAAGGTCATTTTCTTTTACAACTCTTGACTTTTGCTTGTTAATGTTGGGTAGAAACAGCTCTCTTGTCTATTATGACTTCCTTGTATCAGGGGATGAATAGGTCAAGTCTTTCTAATTTGAAGTCTCCATTTGAAGAATGACAAAAAGAATAAGCACTTGATACAGAGAAACTGGTTTGCTAATCTCAGCCTTTCAGATTTTATCAGCTGTACTTAAAATCAACGTCAAGGTGGAGAATTAGCTTGTGTTAAATTAATTTCTCCCCCATGTTGTGTTTTAACCAGGACACCCCAAAACTGATATAGACAAGTTTTTAAAATCTAAAAATAAAATTTTGGATTTTAAAAAAAGTGTAACACATTGTGGGAATCTTTGGAAGGTGCTTTGCTTTGAGAAGTCTAACACAAACTTTATATGAAGACTCATGAACAAGTATGTCTTCCATTTTAGTGGAGAAAGTGTTCAGATGTTGCGTATTAACCAAAAGATCTGGACTGACTTATTTTGCAGGGAGGTTGGTTGAGAGGGGGTGGGCATAACTGTGTATTGCCCACCTCCCTCCTGAGATGGTACTCATAACTGGAAGCAAAACTTTACCTGCAGCCTTGTGAGTCACCCATGGACTGAAGGATTTCCTTCAGGATTTTGTTTGTGCATCTCAGTACAGTCTGTTTTTTTTCCTTTTTAATGCCCTGCTGGTGATCCATTTTCATCTTGTGATGAAGCTAGTTGTTGCCCATATTTTTAAGCGGTTGATTTGTTTGTGCTTATGTGCATTCTTTGTTGTTCAGTTTTCCCCACTGAATTTCACTCTGCTGCTTTTAGAACTTTCTGCAAATGTATCACAAAAGTTTTGAATTGTAAGCCTGACCTCTAGGTTACTGGAATTCTATCTGGGCTGGGATCGTATGTGTTTTAAATTCATATGCTGTCTACTGCATCATTCAGATTACTGTGATTTATATGGCATTGAAAGCAAGACCATTCTGCTAGTCAATGGCTAGCAATTCTCTGCAGTATTTTATTCAACTAGTTTTAAGTATGACTTAAAGTTTAACTGAGAGTATTTTCACCTAGACAATACTTTCTTGATTTGCTTCTCTCCTAATTGAACCAGTGTCTAGGCCCTTAGTGGGGTCAAAATATGACAGCCACTATTTCTCCTTTATTTGCCTTGTTTCTAGACAGATAGAAATTAGATTGGTTCAATTTAATGTTAGTTGTTAACCAACTCCAGCAATTGTAGACTTATACACTATGTATTTTGTAGAAAAATGACTGGTTTGGTACACTATTTTATACTGGGTAATGAGAAGACTAGTAAGATATAAACAGTTTCTTTCTTTCCATATACCATACATAGCATCAGTAAGACTTAAAGATCAAACAAGATGGACTGTTCTTGGTCAAAATAGAGGGAAGTTAAAGATACTTCTCAAAAATATAAAACACCTGGATCGTTTTCTTTGTTTCAATTGAAATATTCTTTAGAATAGTTAATGAGATCTAACAAGAATTGTAAAGAAGATACTTTCAGGAAGTTCAATGCAGGTTTCTCAAAATCACATAATTTATGAAAGTTGCAAATTTAAATTGTGGTGAAAAAAAATCCCATATTTATTTAAGTGGACTAAGTAGTCAAGATTAGACTATACAAATGTTTTGATATAGTGTGATGTGAGAGTGAAAGAGGTCTAGATGCATATATTTTGATTTTTATGCTTATATAGCTTATTAATTCTAGGAAAAAGTAATATAAATTACAGCTGAACAAATTGAAAGAAAAAATGTGAGTCAGTCAGTCACCCCTGGAGAAGACAGTAAGGTAAAATGATGTGACAGTTCAACTGCAGTACCTTACCACAGAAAAACTAGTATCAACAGGTTTTCAAAAAGACTTTGTAGTATAGCCATTTCTGTCAGGTAGTGTTTTTCTGAATTCCAGCAGAAATGAACTGCCCAAATAAATCAAAGTTTTTATTAATAGGAGGGGGTGGGGGAAAGTTCTCTAGTCCTTGCCATTGCTGAGAAAAATGAGATGTAACCTTACTTAAAAGTAAGGCCTAAGAACTCAGGATAACAAATTGAAACTCTAGAAATTAGCATTAAAATCAAGATGGTACTATTCTTTAAGTGCATAGGGAGTTATAATACTGAAATGTACTGCTAAACCTAAACATATCATGTTAGGTTAGCAAAGCAAAAACCAGACCACAGAGAGCCATATAGTAAACAGATGGTATGTGCAGAACAATTAAAGAGACAATAATGTGGTATTGATCACTAAAAACATTGTCCAATAAATCTAACTCAATCTGTCTTAAAGGCATAAATATTAAGGGGAATAAAAATCAAGTGTATAAGGCTAACAGACCAAGAAGCAATAAGCAGCATGAGCTGATGATGGAGGAAAAATCATGTCAGAGAAACTTGATTAATATTTTGGAGATTGAATTACAGATGGCAGCAACGGAACAGATGTAATTTGTATGGCTGTCAGATCCTGCTCCTATTTATCCAGATGAAAATCCCGACTGACTGTTCACATCTATTGAGTTTTTGCTGACTGCACTCAGAGAGCAGGGAACACATCTCTAGAATTCACTGAAACAACATCCTTATTGTAAATATTCATTCAAATGTGGCTATGCATATTAGCATAGTCAGGTAAATTTATACATCAGTCATAGAAAGATGATAAACTTGTAGATCTGTAGTTCTGGGGGAAGCAGGAAATGAGCTGTGGATAATCATAATGTAAGCTTGTTTTAACTTGAAAACAAGGTGGTCTAAATGAGAAGTTCCTAAAAGATAGTGTGCTTACTGAGAGAATGTGGTGTGCTTGAGGAGCTTGTGCCTTGTGTTTTATGGGCTGGGATGTGGTATGAGGGTTTCCCAGGAGTGATGGAGAATGAAAACCATGGTGGGGTAATGCCAGAGGATTGCAAAGGCTGGAGAGAAATAAACCTGTCACCCCATTCTTCATGTGGGGAGTAGTCCTTAGGAGTGCTCTTCCCTTAACGTACTCCGTAATTTGAAGGGGACTAGCTGGAATGCCCCACAGCAGAGCTCTGGGATGAGACTGGGAACAGCTCTCAGTCTCGCTTCCAGCACTTGCCTGCACAGCAACAGAGATGCATCCAATCACAGTGTAATCCAAGACAATTCACTGAACGAACTCATGCCATGCTCACAGTCCCAAAATGTGAGTAGTTTCCTATTTGAAATGGGAATTAAGATCTCCTAGACAATGTCTAAACTGCTGATCAACTATGTACTCAGATTATGAAGGATATTAAGGTGTGAGGTAGTGAGAGGACAGTAATATTGCAGAAACCAATCTGATTTAAGTTGAAATATGGGTAAAAAAAAGAAAATTGCCTTATATAAATGTAATTTTTTAATGCTAAGGAATTTAAGAATTATTTTGAAACTGTTTTGGATCATGCTGGATTTCAAATTCCCTGTAGGAGATTCCAGTGGAATGTGTGAGAGAGCCATCAGTGTCTTGAAGTAACAGTTTGCTGACACTGCCAGCCAGTGCAGTATATAAAATGAAAACATGAGTGCTGTTAAGGTTCAAAGTTATAAAGTTAGTACAAAGGGATAGAGTAATTGGAATTTAATAGTGCCTACAGCATAGGGATATTTTTAAGTATGCTCAATGTATACTTTGTAGTGTGCCAAATACTGAGGAAAAGACAGTAGGACAGGAGAGCACATAGTTTTTGCTATATAGCTGGAAGGAATTATTTGATTGCTATATTACTGCTCACCCTGAGAATATTGCTAATTTGCTGTTTACACATTAAGAGCTAATATCTTGGTTCAAAAGCAACTAAAATGGCAGGAATCTTTTTCTTAGTCATCTCTGTTCTATTCTAGATGTCTTTTTCTCAGTTGGGCACCTGAGTTTTCACAACACACAGTGATTAGAGAAGGAAAGTTTCAACACAATAACTCTTTAACTCAGAGGACTATGCAGCCTTTGTTGGATACTTAGGATAAGTACTGCGCATACAGACCTTCGGAAATGCCAGCTCTGAGAAGAAACAAACATATGCTGTGGGTGAAGCAAATGGAAGGCTAATGAGGCATTTGTCAGATGCCTTCCTCTGGTTGTTGTGTAGCTGCCTTTCTCTAGCTTGCTATTTAGCCTACAAGCCTCAGGGAAACACATTGCCTCAACCTAAGTTTTTGCAGTGCCTTGCTGAGCATGGGAGCCTTACACCATAGAGCGTTTGCTTTATTGATCGCTCAAATGTAGCAGGATTTGCCTTCTGTGCAGCTTTTCTTTTCCTTCCTGGTTTCCAGCAATAGCACAAGCCTAAGCAGAGAGAGGATTAGGTTTCTCCTAGAGGACAGGGAATCCTAAAGAAAAACTCCTCTGAGCATGCAGCAATAGCAATGTCTGTCCAAGCCACACGGTACCACACTATGTCCTATCCACATGCTTTGTAGCTGAATGTGGTAATGAATGCAGTAAAAAACCTACACAAAGTGTGTTCAGGCCCTCAATATTTTCAGCCCTGGTGAAGAAAAGGACTTTGTGAACTCAGCGGGAATAAATACGGACAAGGAGGATATGCCATTCTCCAGTGCCCAGGTTGAGAGGCAGTGACATTAGCTGCAGGAGGCACTGAGAATAAATATTGCCTCCTTACTCAGCTCTGACAATGGAGTTGCTTTTGTGCCACCCAGTCCCCGCTTTCAGGACACTAGCTGATGAGCAGGAATAGGAATTTATGCATTAACTGTTCTTCTCTAGCTGAGCTCCTTCTTTCCTTCATCCCATTTGAAGGCCACCCATAGCAAGGCTCTGCTGCCTATCACTGCAGTCCCACTGCAGTCCCCTTTGAACCTTGCCATCTTCCTTTTTCCCAAAAGAGTAGAAGTTAAAGTATTTTTCAGTGCTAAAAATAGGCAGAGTAGAATTGTTCAGGGGGCTCATGTATAGCCTGGATGTATGAGGCTTCCTCCAGCTGATATGGCTGCCAACATTCTGACTCACTGCTCTTTCTTGATAGATTTCTCCACCACTATTATGTCTTTCATGAATGAGTCCTTAAATGTCCTTTAAAATGGACAATATGGTTTTATCATTGTTTGACCAGTCAGAGGATAAAAGGGTGAGAAGGTATATAACAGAGAACATTTATTTCCAGGCACTTTCACTGTAAGAAGCTGCCTCTGTGAGCATAGCTCTGACAGCTGCTTACAGGAAAAAAAGGACATCTGTTCAGGCCTTCCATGAAGTGACAGTGATATCAACTTAATGGAGAAAACTTCCAAGAGGACACTATTAAGCTTTCCTGAATAAATTAATGTTATGCAGTTTTAATAGAGGTCTGAAATAGATGTGAGAATTAAAGAGAATATAAAAACTAGGTATTCTGTAGAGCTTTACTTGAGTTGATATAAAATTCTCTCTTTCCGATGATTGCATGAAAGTAAACTGTATTTTTAAAGCTAGCATTAATGATCTGCATCAACTGCACTATATTGCAGAAGGACAGCTTTTAAAGTATAACTTTAGCTGATGGGTAAAGGTATCAGCCATCGGCTCTGTGAGATAAATACATTCAGCTGGATCAAGCAATCACCATGAAGACCAGGGCTGAGAAGAGTTAGTTGGGGGCAAGTGGTTTTAAGACTTTTTCCTATCATCCTGTTATAAATTAACTTTGGATTGCATCTCTGCTGGCTGGTTTTGATATCTAAAGTGTCTGCAGGTTGAGATTAGCTTAATTCCTGCCCTTATCTCATGCCTGGTAAAATCAAGACTGCACCTGGAGGAAATGGAAAAAGGTATAAAGGATCTGTCTGCTCCAGTTTTGTATTTGCTGAGGCAGGTATCTGATTGTTTTTTCTTCTTCTTCCTCTTCTTCACTCTAAGCAGTGTTTGTTAATTTAGATTCCCTTTTTTACTGCTATATCATGCCAGAACTTCAATTTGTTGTAGCAGCTTCAATATAATGGTGAGTACTTATTTTTTTTAATATTTTAATGACCGTTGAGCAGTTATCATCTCTTTGCAGGTGAATTTCAATATACTTGGAAATGTTCCACAAAATCTGCTTTTGAGTTGACTCTGGTATAATCTTCTTCATGCAGACTTTCTATAGGCTACCTGAGGTACAATACTAGGTAATACTATACGATACTAGGTAATCTAAGGAACTTATTATTTCAGCTATATGTGTATATGTAAATGCATTATTGTTTCTTCTAAAAAAAATAAGTTAGAAAACATAAGGGTTTTTTAACTTAATGAATTATTCTGAAGTTGGTTCCTGTAGAGAAAAAAGAAAGTTAATTTACTTGGCCGTGAACAAACAGTCTCTGTTTAGGTGGTTTATGTGGTATTATTACTGTAGCTAACCATGTCCCTGGGCTCTCAATTTTAAGAACGAACACTTATGTCACTTTAAGTAGTTGCCATGGAAATCCTCACAGCATGAACCTCTTCAGTGAAGACCTTATGGCAGATAACTTAAATTATGTCTATTGTTTCCCTAAACATATCGGACACTAGAGTGAAAACGGTTTTCCATGCCTTTAAAACACATGCACAAGAACTACTACTTGCTTGTTGTAGCATACGTTTACTAACCTTCTTCAAATCAGTGATAAATTAATGTCAGATTATAATAGTGTGAATTTATTTGAGAAAGCAATAAAATGAATTGGAGAAATCTCTTTTAGTTCTTAATACCCTAAAATATTTTCAGATCAATTCCTTTATTTTTTTAAAAGACTTCTGTATGCTGAGCTTTTGGTAATACAAGTATGGGAGACGTTACTGGTGTTGGAATGCTTTTAATTGTTCTACTATAGGGTTTGCTCTGACCAGGTGTAATCTTTGGTAGGGCAGGGTCAAATCTGAAAAATCCCTAAAATATACGGATGGTCTTTCAGTTTCAATTTATAACTTTTTTTTTTTTGATGATTAGCAATCTCATTCTAGAGATTGCTTTGAACTAAACTTAATTTTTAGTTGAATTCCAAAATAATGAAAAAAAGAAGTCAGTGAACTGAGATTTTAATTTTTTTGATCTACAGTTCTGTCTTCTCTATGTATCTAGATGTTAACATTGACATCTGGAAGCTGTTCCTTTTCAACAGAATGCAGCTAATAATATCTATTTCTGTAAAGACTAACCTAGCTGTAATAAGTGTGTTAAAGCAGCAAATGTTTTGTTCTTTTATGTTGAATAAGGTACAGTATTAGAGTGAAGTTATAACCTGTGGATTAGAACTGTCACATTGGACTGTACCTTGTGTTAAGCAGCCCTCTTTAGCTGATGCAATTCCATCACTGTGTTAAGCTTTAGCCATAATGCCTATGTAGATAGAGAGCCAAATTGTCCTCTGTTGCAGTGCTGTGAGATCAGGGTACTTCCATTAGCTACATATTTAAACAAACACAGCTGAGAATAGCATTTGTCCCAATATAGACACATGAGGAAATGAATAAAATGGGTTCAATACAAAATGTTAAGAAATAATTATGGAAAATAGCAGTGTAATGACAAAATACACAGGCTGTATAAAATAATCAGTAACACAGGGTTTAAAAATATTTTCTACTGTTTCCATGTGTCTTATTTTTAAGTAACACAAATAAAAATACTGTTTATGAAAGGTACTAATATTAGTCCTGCAGGACAAAGACCTTGAAGATTGTTCATATGATCATACAAACTGTATTTATCTCTGTCCAGCTCCCACTGCAGTGATGTTGATGCCATGGAAATAGCATCTGTGACTACCTTGGTGCCAGCTGCAGCAAAGGCCACTCCCACATACAAGCAGAGATGGTGCTAATGGTGCGTTAAAGCACACAGATGAGCAAGAACGGAAAAGAAGTTTGCTTTGCCACTAAACAGCTCGCCCCATAGTTGACAAAAGGAGTACTTCATTCTCCTGAGCTTTCAGTCTGTCTCTCCATTCACTATACTCCCTTTTAAAATTGAGTCTATTTAGCTTCCCCTGCCAGACGCTCTGGCACAGTTCCTCAGGCACTTAAATATCATAGAGGATTGGGCTTCTGAGCCTACATCTTATTTCCCTCTGAGGGGGAGGAAGTTTTGCAAGTAGAGTTAATTTTGCTATAGAGGAAATAAATGCCATGAAACCTTTCTATTAGATTAAAACTGAAATAAAAAGCAACCTTTGGCTCTCCATGAGGAACGCCTGTGAGCTGCATAGCCCTGCTGGCTGGGATGCTGTGAAGGAGCTAGGTTAGGTGGAGCATTTAGCACAGTCAGCTTCCAGTGAAGCCCAGGATAGTGTCTCCCTCTTGTATGATCTGCTTCTTCTGTCCTCCAGCAGTATGTATGGAGTAGATCCAAACATCAGAGAGCACAGATGTAACTGCTCCATAAAAGCTTCTGAGACATCCTGTGTCTGACATAAATAAAAATGACCTTTAGTATCAATCTCTATCTCTCTGACTGCCAATAATGGGCTAGCCGTGTTACAAAACACCAAGTACGCACATCATGCTTGGCACAAATCTCACCAGTATGGGCAAGATACAACTAATTACTGCATAAAAATATTCATAAGGTATATATAGGTGTGTGTGTATATATGTGTGTGTATATATATAATATAAATAAACTCTATGCAATGGTATTTTGGGGAATGCAGAACACAGCAAGACAACATTTGCATTACTGTAGTGTAGCAGCCTGATTCTGTTTATATGCTGGCATAAATCAGGGCAGCTGCATCTAAAATAGCAAAGATGTAAGTGGTGGTAAATTGCTTTCAGTGAAGAACTGGGTGTAAATTGCCTACCTTACGTCCAAAAGATGGAAGAAATAGCTTCAGACAACTGAACATTGTCATCCATATTGAAAACGGAAGCCAGAGTTGGTTAATTTTAATTTTAAACTCTAAGTCTGATGCGATAAGGCAATCTGATTCCTGATTCCAATGCTGTCATGCTGTTTAAAAGTAAAGCTAATCTCAGGTTTTGGGGGGTAAAAAAAATTAAACGAATTCTTGTCTTTCTGTGAAGCTTTAACTCGGTTTCATTCAGTATTTACCATTCTTCTCCTGAAGAGAATAACAAAATACTGTATAATGAGGGGACCTGCGCATTGAATGTTTTTGTCACTCAGTAATAAAGCATGTGGTGTTTGAACCATGTGGGTTGTTAGTTGCCAATATCAGGAAGCAATCAGTAACTGTTAACATTTTTTTCAGGTTGTCATAAACAAAGCTGATCTATTTGTGGTTTGACAATTTGCTGATGATTTTTTTTTCCTAAGTCAAAATGTGTTGTTCACCTTCATTTTGTAATGTATGCCAAGATGCTATAGCCAGCCAGCTTGGATCTCAAATGTATTCAGGCAAATAATTACCACTGGAACAATGGCTTTATGATGATATGTGCGTTCTGTCAGTACTTTCATTTTATAGAGTAATATTTTCTGTAACTACATTTGAGGAGTAGGAATTATCCTCTAGCTCACTAGCAATACTGTGGTGCTTCCTGCGTGGTTCAGTTGATCTTGCTGCAATATTGAGGAGCTGTACCAAGAGGGGGTGGAAATGCCCCTGACAGCAGAGCCTATGACAGGGATGTTCCTGCAGGACAGCAAAGATTGACTTCTGTGTGGAGATGGGGGCTGTTCCTGGGGCTTCTGCTTCTTGTGGGACTGCTCTTTTCTTGGGGCTGTTGGATAAAGTAAGGTTATAGATCTCTGGCTGTGGTTTGCAAGAACAGAAAGAGCTTTGCTCAGCTCTTGGCCCAGTGGAGGTGGCTCTCTGCAGCACCCTGAGAGCAGAGCGTGGCATTCAAATGGCCCTCCAGGCCATTGAACCTTGTGGTTCTGCTGTGGACAGCTGTGTGTTGTGTGTGCAATCCTCTGCACAGTGCACTGGTTATTGTGGAACCTATTTGGAGGTGCTCAAATCTGCCTTCTGCATGGAGTCCAGATTCTGCCCTGGGGTTTTGGCAGAAGAGAGAGATACCAAAGAGCTAGGCAAGGTGCAATGACTGTATTTCAGGATCAAACCCCAGTTGTGTTTGGAAATCGTGTGCTGAAGCTTTCAAGCCTCAGTTCTACACATTGGGATGTGTTTAGCTGCTTTGCTCAATTGGATTGTCAAATTTATTTTCAAGTTGTAAAGTATACCATTTGAACTTATGGGCGAATTACATAGAAGAGTTTGTCTGCTATGAGTGAAGTACAAGCTTCATTACCTATGTGCTTTAGTATTGTTTTCTAAGCAAGCTAGTTTCCTTCAAGGGGAAAAACATTAGAACATCATTAAAAAATATTTTTTGCTATAGTACAGCACTGCAGAAGTCCTATTTTTGCTCTGTGCATTGGGATTGATTTGCCTAATGACTTTGTCATTTCAGGGTTTGTTTCTGGAAAGGTGCTGAGTACAAACGGGTGGCTTTGTGTGTGTTTGTGTATATATATCCCTAGATTTCAAGCTTTAATCAAAATTCTAGTAATATTAAAATGGAGAGTTTTTATGCACTTTCACACTTTCTGGACAATCACTGAAAATATTGCTGACTGGATCCAGCATAAGATGTACCAGATAGTGCTAGGATCTGTAGGTCAAGTATTTACTCTGAGCTGCAGGGCAGATAATAACTTTGTCTTCTTAATTTTTACTTTAAAATCAACAATTTTACTTTGGGTCCATCAGCTATTATTCTGCATACTTGGGTATTGAAGAGTAGATCTAAAAATACTTGTGTAGTCAATCAGAAACAGAACAGGAGGTGATGACCTTCATTAGCCTGAAGCATTCATTCAAGTGCACTCTGGATTATTAACTAAAAATAAAATAAATAAAAAAGAAACTCTAAAGCCCTGAAATGTCTGCTGCTATGAACACAAGTTGTTTTTGTAGGAATTTGTTAAATTGCTTAAGTAATTTTTCTTGCTTTACTTATATGCAATGATGGTGGGAGGGTTCCTTTTGGTGCATCTGTTCTAAAAAATAAAAGTGACTGAAGAGCTGAAATCAGAGTACAATGACTGTTTTTAACAACAGAATGAAAGCATTTATTATCTTCATGCAACAAGATAAGATTGGTTTACAGGTGTGAGTAAATGCTGTGTGGGTTTGAAGGAAAGAGTTTATTATAACACACCTGATTTTACTAGTTTACTGATCCACCTAGTCTAGGTTTCTGCCTCTGGTAGGGTTTGTTACTTCAAAGGAACAAGCAAGATCTAAAAATAAAGCAAGCATGGAGGAAGAAGAGTTCCTCTCTTGACTTTTACAAGCTGTCAGTTTATGCACTGCAAAATGAAATGTAGTTAGCATTGATCATTATCGTGCCTTAACTGTTCTGTGTTATTAAAAAAAATATAAAATTGGATAATCTTGATCTCTGCTGTTGATCTGTGATATGTGATCTGTTGATCTGTGATATGTTTACTCCATGATCTGTGAGGATCATTGTTTTCCTCTTCTAGTTCTCTTGGAACCACAAACGTGTTTTGCATAAAGTTGCTTTTTATAGGTCTTATTTCTGTATTACAGAAACAGCTGGTGAAGATTAACCTTTATTTACTGCACCAGCATTATTTCTTTTTTTTTTTGAGTATTATGATTGCTTTAATCAATACTAGTTGTTTTGAACTGGTGCTGTTTTATAATGTAACATTGCTAATCAACATATTTTGGTTATTTTCTCATATTTCAGCTCTTAATAAGGAAGAATATAGACACTATCAATTTATTCCCATAATTCATGTAAATCAGCATAACTCAAAATAAGAATATAAGTATGCTATCAGGTCAGCCCTGCCTAGCCTAGTGGCAATAGGAGACATTAAATAATTTAAATATTTTTTATCTATATTGCTAATTTAAATGAAATGAATGACTGTAAGATGTAAGGTATTGGCTCAATTAGAACTACTATAATAATGCTTATATCACTCATTATACCATTTAAATTATATAATAATAGAAGTCAAAATACATCACAGAATGACATGGGGTTGGAAGGGACCTCTGGAGATCATCTAGTCCAACCCACCTGCTAGAGCAGGTTCATCTGGAGTAGGTTGCAAACGATGGTGTCCAGGTGGGTTTTGACTATCTCCAGACACAAGAGACTCCACCACCTCTCTGGGAAGCCCAGTCCAGTGCTCTGCCACCCTCAAAGTAAAGAAGTTCCTGCTCATGTTTAGGTGGAACTTCCTATGTTCCAGTTTGTGCCCATTACCTCTTGTCCTGTCACTAGGCAATGCTGAAAAAAGACTGGCCCCATCCGCCTGACACCCACCCTTGAAGTATTTAGAAGAATTGATAAGGTCTTATATATATCAATAGTTAAAAAGGAGTTTTTTATCTTTCTTTTCGCTAAACTTACCAGTTTTCTCACTGAGATTAAACATTTTAAAGGCACTGAACAACGATAGCTACTCCTGATACCTTACTCAAGAGCTGGTAAGATTGGGCTGTGTCAGGTTTTCCAGTTTGAACTGAAGGGGAAAGCTCCTGCTGACTTTCAGGATAGGTGAGACTGGATGTTTGTAGGCAGACTCAAACTCCTTTGTGTGTGTTTCAAAGCTTCCATTTCAGCTCCAGCTTGTGATTCTGGATGATCCTGCACATATTTAAGGTAGTAATTAATTTAGAAAGCATGGTGCAGGTACAACTTCTGGTCTGTGTAAGCTTTATTGAAATATGGCTTAAAATATATATTTTTATAAAGGCTTTGCTTTTGAGTCTTGGAGAAACAGCAAGCAATGGATGGACTGTCCATGCAAGTCTATAATAATGAGGTTAGTACTTCCAAGTAGCATCATACACATTATTATATAAGCAATCCTTGTACTTGAATCTGGTTTAATTTTCTTTCAAATGAGAAGTATTGTTCATTGTTTTGTGGGGTTTTTTTTTTGTGTGTGTGGTTGTTGTTTTTTTTTAAATACTGATTGTAGATTTTGCTGAACTTTAACTACTTGGGGGGGTGGGGAAGTCTTAATTTGGCACAGCACTTGACTCCATGTAGTGCAATCATTGTGTTAGACTACTCAAATTTCCACGTGTTCCAACTAAAAGATCATTAAGATAATGCAAGTAGGTTAAAACTTAGTTATCATCAAAGTCAGTGGGCACAGGAGCTAGGTATAAGGCTGCTTGCGTTTTGGATCCTGAGCAATGCAAATAGCAATGCATTCTTCTGCTCTCTTCCAGCAGTACCTGAAAAAATAGAAAGAAAGATGATCTGATGTGGGGGGGAACCACAGAGTCAAACCAACAACTGAAAACATTGATTATACTGAAAAGTAGGGGAAAACAAACAGGTTCTGTTCTGATTAGACTTGTTCTTTTTCCATATTGGTATATCTTGTGATATTTCAGGTAATTACTCTTCACCGTAGCTAATATAACCCAAACATTGTGACATGGTGGGGAAGAACATATATCTACTTATGGATGAGCCAACAGGGAAGGCATCTATTCTGATTTCAGTGATATGAGGACTGAAACAGAATCACCTCAGTACAGATATTATTTTAATAAAATAAGTATCTTTGAATTCAGTAGTATTTTTTCTTGTGGTCATCACTTTTGTATTAGGTGTTTCTGTGCCAGTTGCAGAGATAGCCAGAGATCAATCCTGGTGCAATAGTGATGCTGCTGTACGGATTTCATAAATGTCTTAATCCAATATAAGCTGTGCTGGTAGATCTCTGCATGTGCATCCATGGTTTTGAAAACACATGCTCATTGATTAGACTACAGGACTGGGAATTAATTTAAGTGATTTCACATAAGCGGTAGAAGTAATAGTGAAGAGGGGAGGTGGTACATGTTCGAATTGGGTGTAGAGAACAGTTCTGTGCTTTGACGGTTCTTTCAGCTCTTTTAGGAAATGTTTTCGATGCTGGACAAAAGGTGTACAAGAGTGCTGTCAGTGCTACTGGTTATTAGATTTTTCCTGTAGGAAATAAGGTTGGTTTTATCATCTGTTTATAATCTGTTGCACTGCATTACCAGTGAGTATACATCTTCATGGTGGGCACTTTTATCAGCTTATGCCATACTTCAAGACTCGGCAAGTACTTTCCATTCTTTCTGGAAACTATTTTCACTGCCTTTTTTTTTTGTTGGTCATTTCGTTTTTTTCCTTTACAAATAAAACCTGTGATCAAGATTATGAAACAGCCATATGTATCCTACACCAGGAAGAGAGCTGTGTTCATAATCTGAACCCCAAACCTTGCTCCATTGATGTTGATTAAGCCTGGTCTGATTGCCGATTGGTGTATTTGTGCTGTCTATCTTTACGTATGGTCCTTTGTGGGCTGCTTTTTCTTGGTAGTGCTTGTATTTTTTGTTTTCCCCAGCTTCAATAGTAAGAGGTGAACTAGAATGGATGTCTGGCTTTGTTTCCTCCTGAAGAGACTTCTGCCCTGAGAAATAATGGCGGCTATTGCAAATCCTGCATTCACAGATGTGTGTTTCTGCACCAGCTGATTCCCATACTGGGGACCAAATACACAGAATTTATGTTGTTGGACACTGGGAAATCACGCATTGAACCACTGTTCATCTCTACTCACATAGACTGGGCTTGGACAAGCAGGCTGTCACCAGCAGATAGAGTCAGGTTTTTACCATCCATGGTAAAAGTCGATGCGCCCTCCTGAAGGGAGAGAACAGATAACCAGTTCTTAGTTTTCCATGGCCTGTCACTAGCAGAAGAAAATGCTGCAGGTAAGTATGGAAATCTTTCCTACTGAAAGAGCACTTCAAACCTGCTCTTTTTCTTGAGGCCTAGCTAAATTTTCATCTTACCTTCCCTCTTTAACACTATTACATCAATAAAAATATGCTTCATGGTTCCCCATCATAAAGCAGCAACCAGTTGCCTGACTCTTGGGGGAACTCTGCTACCAATCTAACTTAGCAACCTGCCAGTTGGTACAGCTCTGGAAACTAGAGATAACTTCCAGGAGTAGTTCAGGCTCCTCTTCTACTTTTCCAATTCCTACTATCTTTTTAAGTCTTGAAAAACAGTTCAAAAGTCAGCAGCGAGCTGACAGAAATCGCTAACAGGAGTCCATCCACACTGCAATGGACTTGTCATTATCTTGTCAAGCAGAGAAGTCAGGTTCCTGGCAGTGACAAGGTCTTGATTGCATAGGCTGCTATAAGATGCAGTTTAAACAAATGTCTTTTAAGATTATTATGTCTTTAATTAGTATTTCATAGTCCCTGTGAATTTCAACAGAACAGGAACTGATAGAAATATCTGCCTCCCTGACTTGTGTAAATGAAAACTAGCTTTTCTCTGTTTTTTCCCTTGGGCTGCAAATGTTTCCTAGAAGCCAGCTAAATGAAGGGCATCTGGATTACCGACCACTGTGCTTTAGTATAAACAAGTTCTCAGTTAGACTTTTTTTATTAGCTCATTCTACCTCATTCCAGTTTGACTTCAGGAGGAGAAGAAATGCTTCAAGGCAGAAGTAATAGGTGATGCTTTTTTATCACTTGGAGTCATTCTTATGTAGTTACAGGATATACCCTAGGTAGGGTATATTAAAATCCCCCATCAAGACACGGGGGATGCCAGTATCTCTGTCATCAACATACAAGATGAGGGAAAAGAGAGACTATTTCTATGGTGGCAGTAGTTTACAGTTATTTTTCATGATTGTTTAAAGCTGAAGGGGGGTGCATGTTGATGAGAAGGAAGGTAATAATTTTAATTTCTGTTGCTAGTGCTAGAATGCTTTAGTACTGTTCAGTCTGAACTGAAACATGCACTCATTGGTTAACAAGTGTGAATTGCCACATACCAGCTGCCATATCCAGATATCTGAATTCTTTTTACTTTTCTCAGTTGTTCCTGGTCCATAAGCTATAACCTTTAAAAAAAAAAAAAGGAGAGAGAGAAAAGAGAAAAAAGTAACAGCTTCATCCCAGTGACCAAAGTGTACATATTCATCTTCCTACAGCATTAAAAACCTATTTTTACAGAAAAATATTCATGGAAGATGACGTTATTTTTACAGACATTAAAATTCAAATTACGTTTGGTATTCTCATATTGATTCCTGCTGATAAAACGGGAACTGATCACACCTGCCACTCCTTATGCTCCTCTGCATCCTCACTTATCTATTCCTTCTGCCTCCTCCCACTCTCAGCTTTGCATCTATATCCTTCCTGCTTCTGTTCTTGGAACAGGCACTTCCTCCTCATGAACTCTGGGCCCTGTCAAGAGACTGTTGAAGTAGAAAAGATTCCTCCATTAACATTAGAAAAGCTGCAGATTGGACCTTATTTTTCTCATTATCTGCCCTTTCTGTGTTCTTCCTGACAGCCCCACACTCTCTGTCATTTTGCTGTCAAATGTATTGGATTCTTCAGAGTGTGACTCCAAGTAACCCAGGGAAAGAACATGTTTTGTAAACTACCATGCACACAGCACAGATATCAAACTGTGACAGCCTTCATTTACACCCAAACTAGACTGTATTTGACTAAACTGAGTAGGACAATGCTTTAGCACGGCCCAGGCTCTCTGGTTCCTCCCAGTTCTCCTTGTTTTCACAATTGAGATTTCAAGGGGGAGGAAAAAAGTGTATTTACACACCCCAGATTAGATTTGGCACCAAAGATGCTGTTCAAACATATAGGGAAGCTGACCATGCTTGTGACTAGTATTCGCATCGAGCTGGTTTTTCTCAATTAGGAAATGTGGATTGATAGGAGAGTAGAGAGAATGAGCTAAAGGAAATGAATGGAAATAAGGTTCAGGTTGATTGGGCAAATGGAAGTATCTGAGCTAGGAAGCTCCTGTCCTGTGCTGGTCAAATCAATGGATAAGGACAGACGCTTCACAAGGACAGGGCGGGCTAAGATTGAATTTTCTTGAATTTTCTTTGCTGATTACATATTGCTGGATTCACCCAGTCTGAACAGTAGGCACCTATTATCTGTACCTTTTAAAAACATCCCCATCTTTCAGAGAAATTAGACCCCTCCTACCTCTGTTTCAAAGTTATCTCCAAACATACTCAAGGATTTCTTCTGCTTTATTTCACCACGATGATCATTTAACCAGCCTTGGAAGGAAAATGGCTCCATAACAGAAGTGGAATTTAGTGGGAAAGGTGTTTCCTTCAGGAGTTCATCTGTAAGCAAGGCAGAGGGCTATCAGTGATGCTTGCTTCCCTTAATCTTTGAACATTCTGCTGCTGTTTACAGCTTGCAGGGTTCAATTTACAGATATTATCTACTTAAAAGTGAGCTGTAACAGTAAACAGTTCTACAGTCGTTATCAGCACCTCTTACTCCAAGTTGTAAGATGCGTGTATTACTTGTGTAGCTTTATGGAGTCGCTTCTTTGAAGCTGTTGTCAGAACTGTTGTGCATCCACACTTGTTAAAAAGTATTCAAATGGTATGCAGTAGACTACCTACTTCTTGCTGGCACATTCTTCATTCCTTTTCAGACCAGCTTTTGCACTGGTAAAATCTGATATATCATCTCTGAGCCTTTGCTGAATTACCCCTTACATATTCCCATATAAGCAGAATTAGATCCAAAGAACCAGTTCACTCTACAACTTTCACATAGTACTAGCTTTTATGTTTCTTCTCCCTTATGTGTTTTTAAATACACCGACCACAGTGAAGCAAACAGGTTATCACAACCTCAAATTTAATAAAATGCCTTTTTTGTGGTGTTCCTGGGGTTGTAGCTGGATTTAATTTCCAATAAATCTCTCTCATAACCGATTCGATTTAAAATAGCTGGAGGACTAAATGCAGTTTTAGTGTAGCTGGCGAAATTCAAGATTTGTGCTGTGCGTTGCTGGGTATATGAAATTAGTTTTAGTTATTTATCTGCTCACAGTGAAGTGCAGAGACAGTGCAAAAGCCTTGGTGATCTGAAGTAGTTTGTTCTGAGATGCCATGGGGGAACACCCATAGAGTAATTTCAAGTCATAATGCCAAATAGATGCTGGAAAAACTCACTAGAAGGGTGTCTCCCAAATGCATTGAGGTAATAAACTTGCAGCCAAATCTTAGTCTTGGTACTAGCAATAGAGTAGGTCTTTTTAAAGTACTAATGTATTTGTTTTGCAGTGTTGTTCTGGTTCTTTTTTAAAAGCTGTATTTCACTGTTCAGCAGTGTTTTGAATGTATCATTTCAGTTTTTCATGGAAGGCCATTTCGTATGTGGTCTTTGAACAATAGGTGAGAAGGTCAGTGCATCCAAGGGACAGCAGTGCACTGAATAAGCTGCTCCTGCCTGAAGGATCATAATAAGCACCAAGTATCTACATCTATCTCCAGACCATCTGGATGGGGATGCTAAGCTTTTTAGTGTGGAAGCAGGTTTTGACATTCAAATTTCTTCTCCATTATGTTAAATTAAATGGAAGAATTCAACATACTTCTGCAAATTATTTGTCTCAGCAATTCAGGAAATACTGAAAGCAACCTGATGAAATTTGCAGCAAAAGAAGGATTTTTTTTTTGCTTGAAAGTTTTTTGCCTTCAAGCTTTTTTTTTTTTTTAAAAAAAAAAGCATCCTACTTTTACATTATTTAACTCAAATACTTAATACACTTTTATTGAAAAGCAAGCTCCTCTGGAGAAATTAAGAAGCACCAGAAGAAAAAAGGAAAATCTTGACATTAGATTTATTCTAATCTGGAACTGGAAACATTCACAAGATCTAGTCTGAATTCTGTGTTCAGTAATTAATTCTTGTTTGGTAATGCTACAAAGCAGTATTACGGTAACTGGTGATTTATTTTCACATCTCAATATGTTTTATCTTTTTGTTTTCTTAATTTTCACAGTTACATCAAACTTACTTTGGATGTAATTAGGAATACTTATACACTTTGTCCTCAAATTATGGATATAGTCAACTTTAGCTGTATTGGAAAGTTGGTTTTTTGCTAGGGTGAGATACAAAATAAAGGTCTAAAATATTATGGTATATATTCACACACAGCAGAGAAGAAGAAAAAAATACGTTTTATCAGTAGGTACTCAGTGCAATTAGTATTCAAATAGATTTTTTGGAAATATTTTGTTTCATTAATAGCAGCAACCTTTAACTTCTAAAGTAATATGAAGTTGATAGAGGTTTTTTTCTCTTATCAGAATAAAACAGGTCTCTCTCTTGAATTTTGAAAATTTCCTTGGAAAACAAGTTACACATTTGTAGGGCTTCCTACTAAAATGCATGTCGTCGTTGAGCTAGTATTTTTTTAAAAAAACAAAACAAAAAAACCCCACAAAACCTGAAATCAAACCCAAACCCACAACAAAACAAACAAACACCTTCACTCCCTCCTCCCCCCAAAAAAACCCTGATATATAGCATATAGATATTCTACCATCACGGTAACAAGTAAGTTCAGAATTTATATGCTGGAGAATGGATAGCAAAAAGCCAAGTCTCTAGGGTGGGCACTGTGATGTAAGCAGAACTATGAATGCTCTCCACGAGCTGCAAGGAATTTGTGGTGGTAGAAAAAAGCCAAAGTACTTGTTTGTGTTTTGACCAAGAAGCAACGTAAATCTAACAATGAAAAATAACTATAAACTTCTACGTTTGTAGCTTAACTTCTATGACTTATTCCTCGTAAACATAATCTTGCTTGTTTTCCTCTTTCTAGTTGTTTCTGACTCCAGCTGTCCTGATCAACAGGGACAAAATGCATGGGACAACAGTAAACAGTGACCTATGCATGCTTAGGACCAAAGTAAGGTGCAATATCCTCCTACACTTACTGTGCAGCACTGTCCTTTCTTGCTTGTGATGCACAGGCCCTTTCTAACAGTTTCATTTATTTCCAAGTAAAGGTGGACTTTCTATTTATTTATAAACAAGAGCTGTCTTTTGACACTTGTCCTGTCAGTGGGCCCTGGTCTATGATGGGGTTTTAGCTTATTACTAATTCTGATGTTAATGACGCTTGCCTGTTGATAGTATAACAGCCTTTGAAAACTGAGTCTGGACAAAAAGAATTTTTAGTGTCACCCAGAACAATGACTGATGTCCCTGCTAATTGCAGGGTGGGGGTGGACTAGATGACCTTTGAAGCTCCCTTCCAACTTAAACTATTCTATGATTTGATTACCTGTTACTGCAGCACAAATAAGAGAGCACTGTGATGATGAAGCATATGACATACATCTGACATTACTAATAGCCTACTTGACTGAGTCCCTGTTTAACCCTGATACTTACCTCTCGCACGATGCCGAAAGCTGCAAGTGCCCTAGTGCTTGTGAACTGGAGCTAATGAGCTACAATGAGCACGATCCAATATTTTGTGATCACACACACATACCAGAGTTGAAGCCTGGTGCTTCCAAGGAACTGAGTGTTTCTTGTCAGGCTAATGGCTTATATTTGCATATATTTCTGCTTTAGCTTGTACATTAGCTTTCAACAATATGTCAGGAAGTGTGAGTTTGTGTGTTTCTGGAGTTCTTATGTTCTAGTAATACTGTGGGACAAGACAACATGTTTAATGATTAAAGGGTAAAAACATGTCAGCAAAGTGCAAGAAGATGGCAATTCGAAGCTAGTCAGCTAAAAGTCTTGTGTATTTATCTCCAAGTAACGTATCACTAAGTGGAACATCAAATCTAATATTTTCTTACATGTTCAGGAGATCCATTTAAATAGTTCAACAGTAAAGTCCATTTTTGTAGATTGCTGTGATATGAATATTTAATAGTAACAATGTGTTCTTTAGGGATTTTATAGCTATTTTCAGCTTTAAATTAGAATGTGGTGGTATCACAGGAAGCTGAAAAATACATCAAGTTTACTGAAGGAGTTTGTAAATATTTTAAAAAGGAAATTACAGGTTATAGGATTTGATTTCAGTTAAATAATAGAGACTGTACCAATACTGTGAATATGAAGCTGTGCAAAAATGAAGAGAACAGCTTGCAAGAAAGCAGCCAGTAAGCATACAAGTAGTTATAGCCTCGACAGAGGCCACCTAAGAAAGAGTTTGAACTTGCTGGGAGCACTGTACTTCTGAGGACAAGCAAAAAGATGACTGCCACTGGCCTACCAGGTGTATGTGGGGTGTACTTCCTTACCCCAAGATCACATGCTACATGGAAGCTCCCCCTTCCCTACCCCAGTGACATGCCTAAGCTTTCCTGTCAAGAAATCAGACCATCTCATTCTCACACAGTGTTTCTTGAGCCCTGCTATCCCCAAGCTCTTCCCACAGCTCTCTTGCAAACCTTGTTTCTTTGATATTTGTTGTGAAGGAAAAGAGCAATAAAGCACATAAAATACAATATATTGAGACTGTGTCGACTGTGAAACTGATTACATATTGGCTTTATGAAAAACTGTTTTTTTGCAGTGACGTGCCATCCTTCATTTCTAGGCAGCATATTCTAGGTGGAACAATCTTTGAATCTTTAAGTCACCTTTTATTTCTAATTATGAATTAGTTCCATCCCGAGTCACTGTGCTTCCTCGGAAACAGTCCATCTCTTTGTGCTGTGGCATCATCTCCACAGAAGGATGTGAGAAAGTCCCTTAAAAATGGTGTCTCCCTCTACAAAAGCAGAAGACATCCTTACCCAAAGCAGAGCAGTCAAATCCTCTTTGTTTTATAATCCTTTAACAGAGAATAAAATGGTCCAGACTAGGGATAGAGAGCTGACAAGTTATTTTAGAATTACATATTCATTTATTTCTGTCCACTTTATAATCACACTTTCTACCTTAAAGAATACCGTTAGCAGCATTTCATGTATTTCTGGCCAATGCCAGCAATAATCTATGCTCTAGGATGCTTTTCTCAAATGTGCCTATCTAACTCCCATGAAAACTCCCCTTTATTCTCAGTGTTAACAGAAATGTCTATGAGACTAGTTTGACACCTCTCCAAATAAAACCTGTGGACTGAAAGACATTCTTTCAGGCACCTGGGTTTGAAAAAAACCCCAAAAAACAGTTAGCTCATTCCATATAAAAATCCAGAGTGAAAGCATTGACAGTGACTGATTACTTTGGGGGCAGTTGGTTCATTTCACTGTTGTTGAGTATAGATGCAGAAACATTTAGCTGAAAATGCAGCACTCGCTTGTTGTAATCATACCTTTCCCTGTGTAACTGTATTTGTTTTAGCAACATGACCTGAGAATTGGCATGGCTGCTAATTTATGACTTGTCCCTGTAATTACATCTAGGCATATTTTTCTTCACGTCATTAAATCTATGCTGGAACTAAACAATTTTATTTTTTTTTGTCTTAATTAAAACAAAGAGGTTTGATGAAAGCTTTGGAAAATATTTTTGTAATAAAGAAATATAGCCTTTTCAAAAGGTGGTATCACCAGCCAGAAGGAAGGAAATAAATTAGAACAAGCAATTGCAAGATTTAGGCCGTAATTCTGTTTAAAGGCTCTTCATGATATAGCTAGGTCATTGTAATTAAGAATGACAAATTGTACTGAGAAATACTGAGCACTGTTCCAATTCTGAAATCAAGAATCTTAATTTTCATTTCTGAATCTGCCTTTTATATGACTGGGTATTTCATTAATCATCTTTATGCATAACTTCTGCTTCTACAGAATAGGATATTTCATTAAAACAAGCATTGTGAGACCTCACTACATTTGTGAGATAAGGATTTGTCCAGCATGTGTGAGCTATTACTACTAAACTGCCTTTGAAACACTAGTGAAAATGTCAGACTGACTCTATTAGTGGGTTTTCTGTTTCTGATGTTGCTGTCTGGGGAGTATTTAAGAGTGTAAGGAAGAAAGAACCTGCCTTATTAGAGAAAACGTACCTGCTGTGAAACTGCTCTGAGCTTTAGAAATCTCAAAAATATTAGGGATTTTTTCCCACTAAAGTCTGAATAGAAAACAACTTTATAGGGCATTTCTTCCAATTTCTCTGATAGGTTTATTATATATATATTATGTACTAAAGGTCAGTAGTGGCTTGGTTCCCATAGTGAAGCATTAGGAGAGCTCCTGGAGATTACAGTTCATGTTCTGCCTCTCATTGTGGAGGCTCAGCTGAGAATATTTTCACAGAATCAGACTTTGTCCTGGAGACTTGCTTTTGGATTTTGCTTGGTGAATGTTGTCAGTGAATGAGCAGTTCATTCATGAGCTCTGGGAGCCTAATGAACTTCTTGGAGCATTCCTGGCTCCAGAGAATGTGCAGCCCACAGTCCTGGCTTTTGGATAATATGTTGTAGTTTGGGATTAAGAAGTTTAGTAGAAGTTTTCATACAGCAAATTATAGCAGCCATAGAGCAGACACTGTAATTCTACTTTACTTGCGTATTAAATGTTGCTGACTTAGGTTGGTTCACGTGAGCTCTTCATCTCTAGTACTGGCTATATACTCAGTGGGGACTGGTGTGGTGTGGAGAGTTGTTAAATATTAAGGGAGGGGAAATGGATTCCCCCAGTGAGAGGTTGCTGTTGGTTATATGTGTGTATATTAGATTATTCCCTTCTTCAACCAGTGTACTCCTTGCAGTTCAGGTGGACTTCAGGAGAGGTATGAATGTGACTTTAGGTAAGATGTGATAAAGATGAGCAGTGTATTTATGTGGGCATCTTTGCCAGCATAGAGACAATGAGGCTGATATGAAAAAGCAGCAGATTCAAGTTGTTGATAAAAGTTATAGAGACAGTGTCTTGGAGAATTGTACAATTACTAGACAGTTAAAAATGGTTGAGTCTCTGTGTTGGTTTGCATACTGTTATGTGCTAGAAACCTCCTGGTGGCTGTTTACAAAATAAATTCGCTAGGCAAACACTCCTTAATATTTAACTGCTCATATGTTATTTCTTTTAATACAAGTACTCAACGTAGAAAGAATCAAGATATTCTAGAAAGAGCAATCTATCTAGATATGTTGGGAGCCCTTAAAAGATTAGAGAAAAGAGAATCAAATATTCAGTTTTCTAAAGAGCTTCATAGCAAATAAAAAGTATTTCCAAAATCATTGTTCTTATTTAAAAAAATCCCACAGTGATAGTATCTTTAGAATTATATCAATGTGCCTACAAAAGGAAAGACACAAATATTTATACAGTTATTCTAAGTTCAAAAGAATGGCCCTATATTTGCTTTAGTGTAAATAAAGACAGAATTTCTCCCTGTCCCTGTTTTTATTTTTCTGAGATACTTTTAATTGAATTAATATTACCGACTAGCCAGTTATCTTTATTCTTTAGATTTTTCTTATTTTCAGTTATTAACACTCTTCTCTTTGGATCTGCTTGTTTGTATATACCAGTGAAACAAGACTGAATAGCAAATACTGTCTACAGAAGTTGCACTGGATTAGCTACACAGGATGACAGTAAAGAAGCTGATTTTTATAGAGCTGAGCTCACACTTAGAACTTGCCTAATAGCAGTACAGAAACCAGACAACGTTTGTTTATAGACCATGCCCTGGGCTGTATGGTGTTCCTACTCCAACTAACTGAAGAAAGCACCCAATTTCCTCATGCTCATTCAGATCCTTTGGTTTTGTCTGCTCTGAATCACAAGCATACAGCTGTGCTGTTTTCTAAGGATACTAACCTGATTTAAAGAACAGGGGGGTGGGATGGTGTTTTTTTTAAAGCAAGTATAGCTTGATTGATTCCATTTATAGCTTTCCTCTATGAGTGAGCTGCAATTGAGGGTTTCTTTCAGGATGTTTTTCTTAAATTTTATTCCATTTCTCTCTAAAAAGGGAAGGCATTAGTTCTGGCTTATGTAGAGATGAACCTGAGAGTGCTTCAGCTGGCACACTTGGGGATTCTGGATTTTCAGAAGAGAAACTGAAAGAGGCTAAAACCCAGCCCTCTGCATAGGTCAGCTCAAATCTTGGTTAAAATGTGTTTTGACTGAAACATCATAAGAAACTGGTGGTAGCTTGTTATAAGTGTCATTGCTGGTGTTGAATTCTACTCAAGAAACAAAACAAAAAACCAGAGAGTTGTTGAGGGAATAAATCCAAAGCATTATTTCTCTATCAATTGTGTATGATTCCAGAAGGAATATATTACCAGCTTACTCATATCTAAAGCAAAGGTTTTTATTATTTTTTTTTTTAACACAAGCCTCACTTACAGTTACAGGAGCTGCTAGCTAAAACTTCCATAACTAAAAATCTGGGGTATTTTCCTCATGTATAAGACTTTGAGCTTCTTATTATCCATGCAAACTGAAAATTGGAAAAAAGGAGCTGTACCCCAGGCTGAAAGGCTGCCATGTAACTTTGCTGACTCTTTTTTGCTTACAGCAAGGGTTAAGCCAAGAGCATTTCAAATGCTTTTGTCTTGACCTAGTAGGTAATCCAAGAGGAGAATCCATTCAGGGGAAAAAGACTATTAGAGCAAACTAACTATGTTTATTTGCTTTATTTTTGTCTTGAAAAAAACCTTTTTTCATCTTTAATGGAAGTCTGTCATGCCTTTTGGCCTTTCTACAGCTTTTGAATAAATTACAAGGAAAAAGCTTCTGTACTGGATTTATCAATAACAAGCTCTCGGAGTTCTGTGTTTAAAAAAAGTTTCAAGATGCATCGTAGCTTCTGATTGATTGTCAGGTTTGTTCTTTAGCTCTAATCTTCTGCAAAAGTATTAACAATATAAAACTTTAATGTTCATTTTTTCTGCACTGATATAATTTCTTTGTTACTGACATAAAAGCTCTTAGCTCAGACTAGTGAGGAATGCTTATTGGAAATTGCTGTATTGAACAAGGATAGTATGTGTGAGATTATATTTTTTTTTATTACAGCAGCATCTAGAGGCTTCATCTGAAATCATATTTCCTCTGCTAGACACTGCATGAACAGACAGTGAGAGACAGTACCTGCCCTACCTACTCTCCCACAAAAAGGACCCAAATAAACCACCAATACCCAGGTGACATGTTCAAATTTAAAAAAGATCAAATTAAAAATAAACATATTTTGAAGGTGCATGTAAAGAAAAGTAAGAGAAGACAGCATTTTGTTCGTAAGAAACACAGAGCCTTTTTCTGAGAAGTCCATTTCAGAGTCAAAGAGCCGGTGCTAAAAGCTGGTTCAGCTGCGAAGTCTTTCAAGCAGGGCTTCTGGCTGGCTTACCATTTCCTGGGGCTTGGAAGGTTGCTATCCCATACAGAACAACTCATGTGAACTTTTCATTTTGGTGACAATGATCTAGTTTGCTGTTTTTAAGAAAGGTGATGTACATGCAAAAAGAACAATATTTCCCTGATTTTAGGATTTGAGTAAGAACTTTGTTCAATTATTGATTGAGATGGCAGGCAGTGACAGTTTTATGGTGACTGTCAAGCTGAAAAATGGGATAGATGTAAAAATAATGTTTCATTAGAACTTTTGTCTCTGACAGATTAATTCATAAAAATTGTATTTCTTAAGACATTTGGGAATGAATATGGAGATTAAGGACAACTGGTTGTTCCAAAAACTTCTTAAAGAGGGAAACTCAAATTTAATTTGTCGCAAGAGCTATAGAATTTCATTTATGGGTGTGACTGAAGGATGACACTCAAGTCTGGCCTGTAGTTGTAAGAGTAGCACAGCTGGGTATTATGGCTGTGCATGTGCATTGCACCCAAGTCATAGACTTCCTGGCTGGTGCAGGATGTCCCCCAGTCAGTCATCTGTATAGATGAGACAACAGACTGTTTTGAAACAACAAACGTAGTTGAGAAATGGAATTGACTGAACTGGTGGCCTTCACAACAGCATTTGGCTAACTGGTGCAGGAGGTCTCCAGGTGGGAATGTCAGGCTGTCCTGGAGATCCCACAGGCAGCTCCTGCTGATTTATATGTGCCCATGTGTTCTTTAAGAACCTGGCAATGTCATGGAGACTCTCCAGGTAGTTCCTGTGGTTGGGGTAATGAAAGGAATTACTTGCCAAAGTAACTTTCATTTACATCATCAGAAAGAAAAACAGAAACGTAGTAATTTGATGTGGAGAGAGTCATTACTGTTCAATCAGATACAATAATTGTTCTAATTCTGAAGCTAATTTTCATTACCTGGATTTGGTTTTCCAGTTTGATATTGCCTTGAATTGAAAAACCTGGAATAATAAACATTTAAAACAAGTAGAAAGTCATGTTCATGTTCTGTAGGTTAACAAAGACTAGGCAATAATACTGGCCATTAAGCTTTGTGCTGAGAATGGATGCGCCAGATCCTCAGCTGCTATCACATGTGTTCAACAGGGCTATATGTATTTTATTGACAGATGATTTGTCTGAAAGTCCTCCAAAATTCATGTAACCAAACAATTGCCTTGTTCATCTTTAGCCACCATTTAACAAATTAATTAGTCAATTGATGATATTCACACATTTCCTCAAAAGCACCTCTCTACCAAATTTGCCAGAGTCCTGATTATTCATGGATAATATTGACTAAAAGTACTTTGATTAAAGCAAGAGGGGAAAAAAAAAAGGCAGTTCAGTGTTTTAACTAGTTAACCTAGCATCAGTTCAGTGTTAATTTTTTATTCAATTATTTTGCACTTAGCAGCAATGTGTTTTTACTTGTTTAAAATTTATGTTCCAGATGTGAGGAACATTTGACTTTTTTTATTTTATTTTTTAAAATCTGATTTAATGAGTTTGGGGTATACAAGATATAATTAAAAATTTGTAGAGCAGCAATTAATTTTTAACAAGTCTACGTAAAATGTAGCATAAACAGAAAATTTACTATGTAAGTCACAGACAGATGAAGATGTATGAGATAATTTTAACCGTTCTTTTAAGATTTAGACAGAAAAAAAACTTACTCTTGAATTATTGGTATAAGTTGAGTGCCAAGGTCTTCACAGTGAAACCATTTTTCAAAGAGGACATTAGTTGTGTCTCCAACGTAGTATCTGACCAAGTAAAAAAAAAATAGTCAATAATTTTATTAACTAACTGATCAGGCAGTTTCAGTCTTTTCAAGAAAATAGTTTCATGAAGCATTTAACAGTGTGTTATTCTCAAGCCTGGTGTACTTTATGCTGAAGAACGGTTATTTAGGGAAACTTTGTGTTTCCCTGATTAGCTTGACTGGTGGGTGGGGTGCTCGAGCTTCTATTGAGGGCCTTTGAGTTTTGTTGCTCACCACAGAGAAGTCGCCAAATTCCTTTAGCAAACCTTCCAGAATTAATCCCAGAAACTGACTGGTGCCTTGGGAGCAATAGGTCTCACTTTGGATGTAGTTACTGCAGAAATAACTAGCCCCAAATACCATTTCCAGTAACTGCTTCCATCCTGCTATAAGATAAATGCTCATATTGAAGAGAGTTGCCTTTCATCTTTCCCATCCATGGACTGATAAAAATACAAAGGGGTTTATGGACTTGTTTGCAAAACATGGTTTTCAGCTGCGTATATTTGGGAAGTGTTGTTTAGCTCACCCCTTTGAAGAGCAACTTAGTGCTTTGAATCATAGAATGGTTTGGGTTAGGGATCTTAAAGATCATCTAGTTCCAGATCATCTGCCTCCCTTGCATTATTTTATATCTTAACAAATAAAGAAATAAATTGTGCTGAGATCAATACATTTAGGTTGCTATAATCTATGGAATGGCAAGTACAGATTTTAAAAAGGCTGCATGGTATGCAAAGGGAGTGATGCTCCAGTACAGTCATGCATATTGTGACTGATTATAAATAGGTCCTATGTGTCAGTTGGGTTATAGTCACTGGAACGTGTGTTTGAAGAGGGAAACAAGGCTGATACGATTATACTATGCATATAAGTGTATTTGTCTATTCATGTCAGTCTTATGTATCTATATAAATATTGTTAGAAGAGCTCCCGAGTTCCTCAAGTTTTGGAAAAAACAGGGTATTTGGAAGAGAGTAACATTATTAATGCCTCCAATATGGAAAAAGTTGTGCTACGAGCACAAGTTTTGAGCACAGAGAATCTACAGAGAAGAGAGATGTTACAAATGTCTGTGTTAAAGAATCCAACCATGCAACTAACATCAAATTTAGTTGTTTCTGTACTTGTTTACTATAGAATTAAGATTAGCTAGTGCATTTTTTTTTTTTTATAGTACCAAGCATGTAATCACTACTTAGATTGAAACACCAGGGCAGGCTACTTATTCTTCACTTGTACAATAATCAGCATGCCGGGGGCTCTGATTTATGACTGAGGCTTGTAGGCATAATAAATAATGGAACAGTAATGTAATGTTAGAACTTGAGTCAGCATACTTCAAAGTTTATTATGGCTTCCTCTTGTACAGTCTTTGCTGCAGGTGTCTGGGAGTGAAAAATGCTTGAGAAGATTAGAGGTTCTGGTTGTAAATCCCCATCTCTTGCAGGAGCACACAGAGAAACAATGCAGGTTCAAAAGCATGACATGATTGTTCACTTCCAAAACTTCAGGTGTCTTTGTTCATCATGTCAGTGTGAAAACAAAGGCATTAAAAACCCCGAAGTGATTTATTTTCAGGCACCTGATTAGATATTTTCAATTAAGAGTGTGCTTTATTAATTCAATTATTTTTTCCACCCACAAACCATATGGTAGATTTTAGTTTAATTTCTTCACAAGAGCATGGCTATATTGGAGTGCAAATCTCTAGATCTCCCTGGGATCCCTAAAAAGGCATTCAGCATCTCTCTAACTCACAGATTTCATGTACAAGATAGTTTATTTTACTTAAAAGTTAATTAAAGTTACTTATGTTCCTTTATTACAAACAAACATTGCTATTTAAATGACTGGCCAATTGTTTCTAGCTCAAAATATCTTTTTAATAATGTAAATGCTCATGATCCATAGACCTGCTATGAAAGGAAAAAAAGGGATAAGTGCACAGATGAACAATGTTTTAAAAGAACTGGATTTGTCTTTAGCTTGGAATCCAATCAAGTGTTATTTTGAATCGTCCCTTTCTTACTTTCTTATTTGTTTCTTAACCTTTTTTATTTGCATGAGAAAGCATACCTTTCCAGCTCCACGTATTTGCAATCTTCCTGCTGTGATGCCACCCATGCAACAATCAAAAGTGTAGGCAAAAGGAGAAACCCAGCACATTACAGGTATTACTGCAGTTTTAGATCTTTATAAATTACATGAGTATCTGTAAACTCTTTGGTCAGTCATAGCTGGTTAATATCAAAACAGCTTTACTAACTTGGTTAAGCTACTGATGTGACTTGCCTTCTTAGACTTATGGATCCTGTGTGGCCACAGGACAAGGCTTAGCCCTGCTTCCACCAGAATACAAACTAAACCTCTCATTTCTTTGAAGATGTTGTTCTCGTAAGGCAATAAAAACTAGGCAGGGGTGTCTACAATGTAGAGGGGTTTGTGTTAAGAAAATTCCAACTTCCCACATGCTCGCCGAGAAAGGTCTTCTTCATCTTTTTGCTTTCAGTGCTTAGAAAGGAATTAATGTTCTGCTTGCCAGAATTGATAAAAAAATCTTTTTTGATTTGTGTTGTTACAGAGCTCTGAGATTTTTAAAACTTAAGGCAACAGTATATACAATACATAAGTAGATATCTATAACCACAAAACGCAGCATTTAATATTTCAACAAGTTCCTGGTTTAACTAAATCAAATGCTAAATAAGATCTCTCTTTATGTGTGTATAGATAAATGGATCGTGGATAAAATTACTATAAAATTGCTAGGGTGAATCTGATAAATTATCAGGAAAGCAAAATACAGTATTGTATGCACATGAGAAAGTAGTTTATATCATGATTCCTAACATATCAGCCAACAGTTTATACTTCACCTGAGCCCATCAATTTCTGTCTTTGATCTTTCCCTCTCAATCACAAGACCCACAGTGTTTGCGTATCTCTGAGGAGAATGAGGTATCCTAGCAGGTAGGAGGAACATCTGTTCAAAGAAATGGGAAATCATCAGTGTCAGGAAGTCTTTGTTCTTTGTGTTGTCCCTCCATTCTGCACCCCAAACTGCAAAATCCTCACTCCCCACCCCATTTCTCCCCTATTCTTTATTGATCCTGTGTTGCTTCTTTGTAGCTGCACTCACTTTGGTACCAACAGTCCAGCAGATACTGTTTCTTGCTTTCTCAATGAATGACGACCATTGACTCTGCAATCAGCACTGCCTTTATGACAGTCAGGTGCTCTCCTCCCAGTTTGATCATCATTTCATGCTTGAAGTGAAAAATTCTAACCAGTTACTCATCTGGAATTTATACATTTACTGAAATTTCTGAGTAGTAGAAGTGGAAATAAAAAGTGATTTTATTTTTTTTTTTGTCAGCTCCAGGAATTGTCTAAACTAATCAACCACAGGTTTCCATACAACACAGTAAGCACTTGTGATTGCATGATAAGGAGTGTTATTCTCTCCAGAAATAATTAACGAATATGAGGGGCTACTTATTCATGCAAGTGACAAAGTGAATAGGCAACATTTGGTTGGGAGAAGTCTATTACTGGAGTATGAGAATAAACCTTTTTCTAGCAGTTATCTGACTACGTAGGAAGCTGGTAAGCTGCAGATTTCTTAGCTAAGTTTGGGCAAGTCATTACAATTCCTCTGTCTGCAAAGCAGAGCTAATGATAGTGCCTTGCAAGCACTAGTGTCAGGCATCCCACTAAAGATATTCTGTGCTCCTTTTCATTAATGCTTCTGGTATGTGCCAAGATCTCAGCTGGATGTACTTCTCTAGCATAAAGTGTATTCCCAGAATCTCACTGTCTATAGGTTTGAAAATGTAGCTCTGTTTCTTCATTGAAAATGCTGTAATACTTTTAATGAGATCTAGTTACTGGGTGTAATACATGTCTTCCATTTTAAAGGCTGTCCCCACTAGATCTCGTAATCCTTTCAAAGACTGAGTCCAGTTCAAGCTTGTGACAATAATAATGAGTGGCAGTTGTAGCACATCTAATAACTTGTAGTAACACCAAGTAAAACGCCTAGTCACACTCTTATTAAGAGCACTGCAATCTATGCTTTAGCAAATCTATTACTGTAAGGAAAAGCAACTGGATGTGGCTGCATGCATTGCATCCATACTGTGGTGATTGCAAAGGCTAGCTGGGAAGGCTAAAGAAAGAGGCTGAAAATAGCTGAATCTAGAACTTTCTAAGTTCTAGGCAGTTTGCTTAATGGTGCATTTAGGGGGGTGGCCAGTATGCGCCTGAGAGTGTGTAAATAAAACACTGATCCACTTGAATTCACATGGCAGATGCCATGCCATGCAGGGGAACAGGAACTCCTCTCACTATAATTCTGACTACCTGAATGGGTGTCCCAAATACCCAGAGAGATCTTTATCTGTTATAGCAATCATGAAGTGTTGAATGCAGTATATCTTAGTTCGCTGTTAATTACATGGAATTTGCTATACTGCATTCAAGATTTATTTTTTTTGTGATGCCATCTTTTGCAGCAGGGATAAACTGATTTTAAAATACTTCATAAAATATTCATTTAACCTACCTATGTAAAACAACAGAAAAGCAACTCTGTTTTACCTCCCCTTCTCGGATGACAACGTCTTTTTGTTTCCCATTTTCAATTATCTTCAAACACATATCTCCTTTAACCTGGTAAAAAAGCTGAAGGAATAGGAAAATAACATTAAAGCAACTACTCCAAAACATTCTGTACTTCATATTCTGTTTATAAAGGATACAAGTACAAATACATTCAATCTGTAATTGCAAATATTTAGAGAATTTTTTTCTAACAATAACAGACTTCCAACCTTTTTGGCTTTTGAAAATGTTACTTAATATGTATTAGTTCCATTATCTTACATACATTTGGCAATCTAAAAGGTCTGTAACTGCTTATAGAGCTATTCTGTGAACCCAGGGGAATTCCATTGTGCTGTCTTTACCCCTGGGAATTACTCTTTGTAGGGCTGGGATGTTATGGTTCAGACTTCCATTGATTACACTGTATATAAAGCTTCATTTCAGATGTAGCAGGGTCTTCACTGTTACAAATTAAATGTCATTTTTCCAAATGAGCTCCAAATACGCTTGCACAGGTTTTTGGGGTGTGGTTTTTTTTCATTTTTTTAAATGGAGATTTTTCATATGGGAATAATTGCCCATTTGGAAACTGTTCTGCTTTATTTCTGTGGATACCCTTCAAGCCCAGCAACAACTGCTCCTCTTCCTACTGTGTGTGTAAAAAGGATTACATTTGAAGCATGTATAACGGTAGAACCACTGAACCCATAACTCTGTCTTCAATAACTTTTCCACAGCTCTGTTTTCAGAGTAGCTTTGTGGGGGCTCTGAGGTGCTCAGACCCAGCCTCATGTTTCGTGGCAGAACTATGCTGTGATCTGTAAGCAGATCTCTCTTTGATCTGGAATAATGGGCACACTTTTTCTCGTTTCATATAATACGGAGCAATAATACTTCAAAAAGTCAACTTGAATTTTCTGCCACTCTCTGCCAAGCTTCTGTATGCTTTCCAGGTTCTGTTTGCCTATCTAGAAACCAAACAGATTAATTCATCTAATTGCTGGTGCAGCTGAAATTGTCGGAAAAATGATTAAAAGTTAGAACTGTAATGAAAATAATTTTATTTATAGTGATTCACTACAATTTTAGGAAAATGGAAAATAAATAAGGGAAAGAAAAAAACACCGAAGCATTTAAAAAAACCCCCTGACCTAAACCTTTTCCAACACTAGAAAAGATTGATCGTCTTTTTGAATCGGGATTATTACCGTGATTATTACTATTATTATATCCATGATATTTTGAAATATTAATACATGCCCCTGAGAATTCAAGAAAAACCTCTATGAACGTAACAAAACACAAATATGCTGCCAGGGGAACGAAACATTATAGAGAACTGAAGATGCCCTGGAAGCTGAGCGCTGAGATGCACTCTCAAACTGAGGGCTCTTACAGGAGTGAAAAGTTCACCTTGTGCCTTATGACCATGGATAAATGATAACTCTTGTCCAGATGGCCACTGCGTCAGGCTACTTATCCTCCTCACAGCCCATTTCCCCATGTTCTTTTCCTGTCATTTTCTTTGGAGTTACTGAATGACTGTATAAAATGCTCTAGTAGCCCTCATTACAGAGCACATCAGGCAAGGCTAACTGCGCATTGTACAACATAAAGTGATTTGAGTGGAGAAATGATGTCTCCTTTGCTTCAAAAAAGACTCATCTAAGGCCATAAAACCTTGACGGATTATCACACAGGCCATCGGTAATATGGCACTGGTAATGCTGAAATTGAAATACTCTTTTTGAAACATCAAGCTTTGGAGTGTTGTCTTCCCTATAACTACCAAGGGAGCTATTACTGAACACATGTACAGTACATGTAGAAGAGGAAAAGGATAACAGAGACTTATTCTGCTTGTGACCATGAATCATGAAGCTAAGCAACTTTCTGGTAATGAGTGACTGGGGAGGGGAAAGGGGCCATCCAGTTCAATAGCTGAGCATCACTATTATAAGGAAAGTTTCTGAACACTGAATTAAAAGAATTGTTTTGCAGTGGGAAAGGAGGAATGAGGTGGGCTACACATTGTCAATAAAAGTGCTTTTCTGAGTGAATTTAAATAGTACCTTTCACTATAAATTATGGTCTATTCTTCAAAACTCTTTTTTGGAAAAATGTCTGCTTCAGTCATCCATAAATCATCTGATGTAACTATGATTAATACTAGTGGTGGTAATTATTGATTCTACTGCTGTGATTATATTATCCCCTGAACTTTTATCAAGAAAACTGTCAACTGTTTTCTCAGTATGTTATAGTCCATGCTCATTTCACAGGAGAGTTTGGCAATAAGGTATTGTACTGTCTTTTGCCTGGAATGTTATTTTTTTTCTAAATGCTGACTAAACTTTGCATTCTGGGCAAATCTAGCCTCTTCCTAAGCATCTCCTGAAAAAATCAAGGCCTGAGTAAGGAAGTACTGGTGTGTGTGTGGGGTGTGTGCACACACGCCTATGTATATACATAGATACACAAATATGTATGCATATATAGATAGAGAGTAAGTCCATAGAGCTCATGCCACCTGAAAATACAAACTTTCCTAATTGGTCTGTTTTTACTGGGATAATCTGGTATCCATTCTCCACTGTAGTACTGAAAACTGAGGAAATGTATAACATTGTCACTCTATTAGCATCTTATTAATGACAAGGTCTCAGATTACATGTAATATATATCTTTGCAAAAAAGCCTAGATTTGTACATTGCTGCTGCATAATGGGCATGAATTTGTCTTTCTGGGTGAAGAATGTGGCTCAAGGAAGAAACAAAGGTTGTTCATTCTTTTTATTCATTGCTAAATGTCCTTATTGGTTTTTTTTTATTATTTTATTAACTCTCCTTTTCTTCCTTTCATTTTTTCCAGACTTTTGCCTTTTGTTTAGCTTTCCTGCTTACTGTGGGGCACCTTCTTGTTACAATTACACTAAAAACATCTCTCTTTATTAATTCATACCTTACCTCTAGAAGCTGAGCCACCTAGAAGTTGAGCCACCTGGAAGTCATTCTTTATGCTAAGCATAACATTTTTTTCATAATATTGCTCAATATGATTGAAACTGCATTGAAACCTATGAAAACGAAATTTAAAGCCCCTTGACAGTTTATTTTTTGACTCATTTAGTTTTCCTTCAGCTCTCTTTACTGTAGAAGAATTATATTCTCCTTCCTTAGTCTGCTTCACTCTTCTTGATCATGCTTCAAACCTGGTAATACTGCGTTAAACTGCAGCGAAAGGCACCATGACCAGTGCTAAATCATTGTCAAGTCTGTAAAAGGGTATTTCATTTAATTATGCAAACTTGTAAAATAAATTATGCAGGCATTTCTGGGGAAAAGAGGTTGATGTGCAGAGAGGTGGGAATTCACAGGGTAGTAGAAAGTGCGGATACTACCTTAAATAGAGCACTATCATCCCCACCATGTTAATGTGGTGAGAATTGTATTGCTTCTTCATCCAGGTATGTGTATCCTAGCAGAGTAAAGAAGGAAGCACGTAGTAGAGGAATAACATGGTATTTCTAACTGGTTTGCATAGGCCAAGTAAAAAAGAAGTCTATTTTATTTTATGTACAGCAATGTATGTAATTTAATTTAGATCCACCTTTGATATCAAACTATGCCTAGATGTAGGAGCCCTGAGGTCTGTAAAGGCTTTTGTAGCTGAAAGCTTATTCACGGACCTCTAAAAACACGTGCAATTTGCAGTGTACTTTGAGTACTGACTGCTTCTGAAAGTGGAATTTGGGGTTGCTCAGCCACTTCTGGGATTAGGCCCTGATTTGGCATCTCCTGGCGTGTATTGCTTGTCAGATTGCTAAATGCTAGATTAATTTACAGAGCAAATCAAATTCTGATGAGGGAGTAGAGCTTGGGTGTTCTCCAGACTTCAGCGGTGAATGATCTATTTGAGCACAGAAAAGCAATTTTCACTTTCTCATCCCAAGGTTTTTCAGCCATCACAAGTCTGAGAGGCAAACACATGAGAAAGGTAGAGAAAATTACCATAGAGAAAACTGTGTTGTGGGTATTGGTTTTTTTTTTCCTCTACTCATTCACATGTCATCTGTGAAACCTGAATACTAGCCAAGACTCATACCAATGATTTTATGCAGCAAACTTACTTCTGAAGACACAGTCTGTTTCTGATGCAAAAGGATCATCACTCTTATTATGTATGCAATAGGAGCTTTGTTTCTTATTAAAATATGCAGTTTTCACCAGATAAATCTGGGGTTGTTTAAATTTAAAGGAGCTAAAGGCTTTCTCTTGCTTTGCTGCATCTCATGTTCTCAGTTTTATTTGGGAGATAAGCACCACAAAACTACCTACTGGAATGTCCTCCTCCTCAGGCATCCACTATCCCCATACAACACAAAGGGAAAATTGAGCTGCTAGGGAAGAGTTTCTCAAAAGCATGCTGCCTAGAGAGCAGCACACACTAGAAGAAGGGGTCAGGCTTCATTTAAGCTGGTAATTCAGTCAGAAACTGGAGCCAAGTCTCACTTGTGGTGCGTGTATGTGAGGGGGAGAAAAAGAGAAATCAAAATTCAAATTAGAAAACTCAGATGAGCTGTGGCAGATGTGACCTCAAATCTGTATCATGTTTCAGAGCAAGACATTACTAGATCTCAATTAGACCTTGTAAATACACAAGAAGTAGCTGCAGAGGTTGGCCAAGATGATCAAAGGAGAGGGAATTTCTATAAGAGGGTCCTCTTTAGGACTGCAGTGTAAGGGCTCTGATCTGTGGAGCTGCATCAGTACTTAGGTGGCTGTATCCATAACAAACAACCTAGATGCTGAGTGCAGGAACTTAGGGTAAAATACACACACAATGAGAAGCAGATCTTTTAAAATCAAGCAGAATGTTGTGCTGATGCAAATGTGTTGCAGGTGGTAGACAAAAGGCTGATTTGAATTTCTCCACAATGGAACTGCACTGTTTTATGTAGACTTGACATTAGAATATAAATTGTTAAGAAATCAAAGTCAGCTAGTTGAGATTCATTGTGTTTAAGTGGTGGACTGAAGTGGGTAAAAAGACAGGAGCCTAACTACTTTTGTGATCCTGAATTTAGCTCTTAGCATATCTCACTTTCCCCCGAAGCAGCCCACACGATGCAGTAAATAAAATCTAAAATTGGTTTTACTATAGCTAAGCTTTATTATGATCGTGTTTTTTATCTGTCATTAACTCCCCCCAAAACATACAGTCCCCTTCAGTTTTCACTTATTTCTTGAAAGTTACATGGTGAATTTATAAGGTAAGATTAGATGTTTCCCCCTCACACACCTCAGGCTTTGCAGTGCTGAAACTCAGAAATGCTACTATATGATGAAAAATGTAAGAGACAAAGGTAGGTCCAGGACTGTTCCCTGGTACCTGGAATGCATCTGCTGCCCTGCAGCCATGAGGCGCTAAGCATCATGGTAGGGTTGCCACAGAAGCTTTCAGTGATCTCATCGAGTTGACTACATAAGAATTGTAGCCACTAGTCTATGGAATCCAAAGTTCTTTTGGCAAGTGAGGTACATGGGACTAATGATTCCATTGAAAACCCACAAACCTAGTTCTATAGCACAAACACTTTTTTTAGTGCAGACTAAGAAAGTCTTGTCTCTCTAGCTCTATAGGTGCATTCTCACAGCAGGTTTTTTCCCATGTTTCAACAGAAGATGCATTTTCCAAAGCAATTCAGTTTCACTTTTGAGAATGAGTCAGATTTAGAGGCAGAGAACATCTGGGTAGATGTTTGTTGACCTGTCTCTGTTCTGATGGAGAAGGAAGGAAGGGGGAACTTAACATTTACAAACAGGAAAATGAATGAACATGAGATAGTGGTAAAGTCAAGCCAAAGAATGTGAATGGTTTCTCTCTTGTAAGGTGCAGCTCCTTATAAACCTGTCCAAGGGAAAACAAAGTCTCAGGTATGAGGCCCCGCAAAAGGATGGCAAGTAAGTAGTGTGCAGAAAATTAAGAAGGAAGTGAAGCAGTGCAGAGAAAACTAAGAAGAAAGAAAAATGTTGAGTAATATATTTAGGAAATTCCTGCTTGTTGAGAGAAGAAAAAAAATTGTGCAAGACTAGTTGTCATTTTAGCCTAAATGACTGTTCAGGAGACAATCCTAAAAGGCTTTGAAGAGTGTCCAAATCAAGCCTCTGTTTTTTCTCATAATTAGCCAGTCAGAACTGATCTTCTGATACACCTGCTCATTAATGGCACCAGCAGAGAACAGCCGGAGGATGCTCCTAAACCCTTATCTCTGCATGTGAACTGCTGGCTGCTGTGAACTGCAGGCTGACAAGTGCAAGTTGTGCCACAGGACAAACTATAAACTGTGCTTGATAACAGGCATAAAATAATGAGTGAACAGGTACAAACAATCCTAAACTTAACTTTCTTTTCTAAGCCAACACTTCCTTGCTATCAGAATAATATTAATAGAAGAGCATCAGCTAAACTTGCATAAAGGATTTGTGGATTTCCGCACTCATGATTATACGCCTGTATAGTTTTCAAATTGTCATTCAGAACCATAAATGACCTTTCGCCTGCCAAAATAATGAGCTGAACATGGCTTTGAATATTTGTATTTTCAACCTCAAGTCTAATTTAGGAATATGCCCTTTTACTAGGATACTCTCTGTCTCACAATTCTTCTCGTGCAGGGCCCTGGCTGTGCCGAATGCCTGAGCCTGGCTGAGGTACCACAGGGACCCGGGGACACCCCCTGTGTGC
>JAOTQQ010000023.1:26229496-26256554 GCA_026546715.1 Gallinago undulata
ATGGTTCTTCAGGGCATGCTCTAGTGCCCAAGATTATTGGTTTGTCGTGGGCTGCTGTGTGGGTGGGTGATGTTTTTGGGTTTTTTTTTTGGTTTTTTTTTGTGGTTGGACTCGATGATCTCTGAGGTCCCTTCCAACCACCACGATTCTGTGATTCTGTGATTCTGTGATTCTAATGAAAAACATGGATTTAAATCAAATCACAGGAAGGTGCAAATGTGTATGATAAAAAGTTATGGTAAAAAGCTACATATGAATATATTGTACCTCTATAAAACTGGACAAAATTGGACCATATGTTAAACTGACATGTAACAGATACTGGTTCTGATGTATGTATTACTAATTTTACTATCTGATAGGAATTTTATGTTTGCACTTTTGGCTGCTGAGTAATTGTGGAAAATTTGCTAGGCAAAGGATGATGTATTGCTACCTAAAAAATCTTGTATCCAATTGGACTAGAAATAATTTACTATACTGTTGCATACTGATATATATTATGCCTTTATAAATATGGCTAACTTTTATACTGTTGGAAAGTCATACAATGGGTTTAGGATTATTAAAGGTAGGCCAAACTCTCTTCAAATACAGGAACCTCTTGCAAAATAAACAAAAGAAAAAAGAGGTAATTATATTAATCTAACTTTCTTTTTTGGGGAAGGGCAGAAGGAGATAAATTTTTAAAAAATGAAACTGCACAGGAATGGGTTGGGGACGAATGATAATCCACTATGAACTGGGAGATACCAGCAGAGACAAGATGATAAAGAAAAGAAAAAAAAAATACAAAATAGTTTATATTGTAGTACAAACTACTGTACCAGTTAAACTTCAGCTCATTTTTGTGTGCTTCTCTCTTAGTGAGTAGCTCTAATATATTCTTCAGAGCAAGGCAATAAATTAATCATATAAACCCAAAAAGGTTAAGTTACAGAAAAAAATATCTGGAATCATTAACTTCCATATGTACCTTCATGTACCTTCTTTTTATGCTTTGGCAAACCTTGATGTCATTGACCTCAGTAACAAAATTCATTCACTCATTTTTAATCTAACATATAATACTGAGCAATATACCGCAACAGCAGTGTAAAGGTTAGATATTCTTCTCAGTGCTTTCTGAGCAGCCACTCTACAGATATGCTTTCTCCTCTCCCAGTAATGTAATCATGTCGACAAAACCACATTTTGTTTTCCTCAGCGAAGTTCCTCTGGACTTTCCTTGTAAATATATAATGGATGCTAAATTCTTCTGGTTAGCAACAGTCTCTGCATACGCGCTGCCATGAGACCTGGCTTGCCTCCTTCCCAGCCCAAGCCACCTGCCAGCACAGTCCAGAGCGTCGCCAGAGCTGATGAGAAGGGACATAATGGAGCGTGTGGGTGACCGGGTACGTGACTGGAGGAACCTGTGCCCACAGCTGCAGGTGGGCTGTGAGACAGACCGTGGTGGCAATGCAAAGCCAGCAGAAGTCTGACAGTGATAAGGTAGCATCTGCTCTTTCAGAGCTGTATGGTTATAATGACTACAAACACCTGCACGGCACAATTATAGCAGAAAATTAATGAAGGCTATTGTGAAATGGCTGAGTTGGTTTTGTGAGAAATGATTCAGTGGTAAGTAAACACTTTTTTTTTTAATTTTTCAAAGGATTTATTGAACTTGACTCACTTCTGCATTGAACTATGTAGATCCTTAGGCTCAGGTTTCCAAAGGTACTTAACATTAGTGGCCAAATTTCATTGAAATTACATAGAATTAAATTACTCTGCTGGGAAGCAAGGCAAATTCTCTCTCATCATTAAATCCTTACTGATGGGCCTTTAGTGTTCCCTTTCCCTTAGCGTTCCTTCGGAGCCAGTTGACTCAGAGGAGTCCTCAGGCCAAGCAAACAATTCCATGAAAAAGGCAATAAACAAAGTAAGTGCTAATTGTTACATTTTCATATGTTCTGCATCTGGCACAACGGCTGCTCAGAGCTCAAAGCAGTGGGATGGCTTTCTTTTGATGCAGAAGATGTTCAGCAAAGGGGACTGATTTGAAAAATATTTAGAGACTCTATTCTTTAATCTTCCAAACCTGGATGAAAACTGAAAGTGGTAATATTTTTCATAAAGTCCAGAAAAATATAATTTTAAACCCATCAAAACATTTAATTTTGATTTCTGAATTTCAAAATTACTTTTGCAATATACATCACTCTTCTGCAACAAAGTATCACTTTAAAATTATCATTACCTTTCCAAAGTTTTGTCCCAAAATGTTGAAATGAAACATTTTGATGTGTCAGAACACTTTCTCCAGTTTCCTGTTGGAAATTAATTATAGCAAAATAGATCTGATCTCATGTGCCTGTTTCAAAGGAAATGCACAGATGGTCTATGGTTCTGGTGAATGATTCTGTTTAAGTCTTTGAATTGGTCTAATAAATACAACATCACTGAGCCTTGCATTGCTAATCTGTAGCCGTAGCTTCAAAAGCAGCTGTATTTTAATCATTATAGATCAATTGAAACAGCAAAATATAAACAGCCTATAGGTTACCTCTTCTCCTTCTTCAATATGGTAATCCTTCCTTTCGTTTGGCCCTCCAACAAACATGACATTTAATTGATGGCGATGCCTAGAAAAGAAAGTAACATTTTAAAGCTATCTCTATTCATGATGCTCTTTAATTCATATAAGTTTGGGGTTTTTTTAATTCTTTGAGGTCAGTGAGTCAACAAAACGATGCTGAGTGACAAGCAACATCCAGAATGAGAACTCAAAAGACTTTGGATGCACCTCTCTGCTCTGCCACTGTCCTGCTGGGTGACCTGAGGCCAGCTACCTCTCTCCTGGTGTTTCAGTGCCTCCAGGTATGAAAAGGGGACATTGACAGTTACCAACTGTGGAAAAAGCTTTGAACTGTAAAGATAAAGGATGCTACTAAGTTACAGGAACGGCAGGAAAATGTCTTTTCAACCTGAGATGATTAGATCAGGATTCTGTAAAGGTAAAACACTTTTAAAGGTTAATTAAGGTGAAAACCTACTTTTTTTTTTCCCCATTGGTAGAATCACCAGAGATACTGATGGTAGGAATTATCAGCTAAATTCTCTTCTATTTATACTGGTTTTGTTAAGGTGGAAAAACATTACAGTGGTTTCATTGCAGTGGTGGCTAATTCAAAAAAGGAGATTCAGACCCTTTTAAGAGCGCAAATGAGCACTAGTCTCAGCTGTCACAAAGAATAGTTATCCCCCCAATTATCTATCAGTCCATTTAAACTAATAAAGAGGTAAGGTAGCATGTTTTCGTTTGCTAAAAAAATCAACTATAAATTAGGCCTGTTAGCTGTGATTCAAAATTTGTTCTTAAGCTCTTTTTAACATGTGAACGGGGGTGTCTTGACCTCTGCTTTTCAGTGAGGAGATTCTGAGCAATAACAGGAGACCCCAGTAACGAAGAGCCACGCTCCCCTGCAACACGGGGAAGAACAATGTGCCTCTTTGTCAGCACCTCATAAGCCTTAATTGAGAGCAGATCATTTCTGAATAGCTGAACATACATATTTGAACTACTACCATTATCACGTTTACTTGGAAGAATATTTAAATAATAATGAACACCACAGTAGGGACTACTAAAACAGAAATAATAAGTAAAAGTGACAAATTAGTTGGCCAAATAAAAGTCTAAAGAATTACATTAGCTTACAGTTCTTAAATTGATTATTTTCACCATAGGAAACTATATACATTATAGTACTTGGCTTTATGCCCACACCCTAAAATAAGGAACCAAAATCAGAATGGTTTGTACCATGCAGCTTTAATATTAATTTTCAAGAGCGCACTGTAATACTCCTGCATTAATGAACACTTCTACTAAAGAAGGGCAGGAAGACCAAAACAGTAATAACATGGCTAATAATTAATGAAATACATTAAAATCAGCCCTGGAGAATAAAATAGGATAAAGGCAATCTATGGATATTTTGTAGCCTACTATTAAGATGAGTTGGCGATTTTTTAAAAAAAAAATCCATACAGTTTCATTCTTAGTTCAGTAAGTTAAAATGAAAACATTGCTCTAAAAGTCATTCTTGCTTAACTTTTTCTTTGGCAAATTTACCATTAATTGGTAAATGGATCTAGCTGGGTCTTACGTAATAAACAGGCAACTATGAGTTAATCATTCCTATCACTAACAATTATATAATGACACCATCAAAAAAATCCAGCTATAAAATACAAGCAGGTACTCCAGTAGGTTTGTTTGTCCATATTGGCTAAATAAAAAGTTGTCTGGTTAATATAGCTGCATTAAGTTAAAAGGAAAAATCTTAAGGAATGAAAGCAGTTTCAGTTAAGACTGCCAAAGTGCACTTAGAGTATCATAATGGTTTCAGGGGCGTGAAAATTACTTGATTGCACTATTTTTAGAATGAGTTGCTAATCAATTGCCTAATATGTTTTATATACACTTTTATTTCTCTTCTTAACCACATAAAGAAAATGGTACCAGCAGGCAGCCTTCTAAAAATGTCTCGAGACCATGAAGAACCAGATAGTCCATGACCACAGCTAGGTCTCCTTATGGTAAGTATCATATTCTGAACTCAAAGAAGAGCTTTAAAAGTGCCACAGTTACCCTGTAAAAATCCACTATGTCAAGGGTTCTGATTTTGCACTAATTGCTCATTGTTGAGGTTAAAAAGCACTTAAACTTGCAAGATACTGTCATTAAAATACATCTAATTAAATTGCAGTTCTTACACTGTTGCCTTTTCTTGACTCATAAAACTTTAAACAAATAGTGATTCAGGAACTGAGGTTTTATTTTGAAATCCCAAATAGGCATTTAAAACTTTTGATCCTCTTAAGTGTATGGAACAAAACTGAATACCTGTTTGAAAGCTATAATAAATTTAGACACCAAATGTCCTACTGATTTGCTGTAAGATCTAGATTTTAACCATTAGTTCTCTCTTGAAACACAGGATCATAAGTTACTTACATGTTTTGAGGTGGCTGCCTTCCAGTGATGGAGATGGCAGTGAAAAAATTGCCATATACATCTCTACTCAGCACATAAAAGATCAAAGCCTTTAGACAAATGTTGTAAATGTATTAGTCACTTCTTGGAAAATAACCTAAAACCTTTTTTGGAAAATCATGAAAACCTTTTGATAGCACAAGGAGCAGGTGGTGAGAGATTCAGTATCCATATAATATATGGCTTTCCTCTTCTTCACAAGCTGAGGCTATGTGGGAAAATTGATTTCTTTTTTTAATCTATGCAATTTTTATCACAAAAAACATTCCTTGTTTCACTGTTGTTTCTTGCAATGTTTACGGGGAAGACTTGTCAACACTGAGTATTTAGGGATCTATGCGACTGTCTGGCCTCTGATAGATGTCGTGTTCCAGAGTTACTTCAGGATTACAAAGAACTGCTGGTAGGAAGTGCAGAACAGTGCTCTAGTGACAGAAAGGTTCATCTTACTGATGCAGAAAGAAAACCACGGATATTCCACACACTGTAAAATACTAAAATTTTACTACTATAATTGGTAAGCTTTAGAAATGGTTATGCTTTACAAAATGCTTCCTAAATACATTTTGAAAATGAAAGAAATGACAACACTCATAAGGAAAAGACACTTTCCTCATTCTTTCCCTCTGTGAAAACTATTGTAGCGATTCAAGTTTCATGATTTCTCTGTTAAACACACAACTGTAGTTTCAACATAATCATCTCAGTAAGGATGTGGCCTTTACCTTGTTTTTCTCTTGCAATCATTACTTTGAAAACTAACCCTTGAACCTGTGAATGGAAATTAATATTGCCGCTCCAGTACTGCCCATTCAGTGTTTGATTAGAGGTAGCACTTCAGAGTTGGGCAAGAGGCACATTCTTTAGTGCTTTTTTTAATGATTGAAGTTGCAAAACAGGATTTTTAAAAATAAAAAAAAAGTAAGAAATATGCTTTTTGTTTTCTTTATAAAACCTGGATTTATACCAGTCTTTACAGAGAATCCTTTCTTAAGAAAGACTTCTGTTTACAGAGTTTTGGACTAAATATATTGTCCTTGACCTCACTGACAAAAGAAATCCTTATTTATGTCGTGACTAGAAGATGCCACACATTGGACAATCTACATTGACATTATTTCATGAGTATTGACACTTGAGAATATACATGCTATACAAACGCATAATACTTTTTTCTTATATTAGCTGTTTCATTCAGTTAGGTTTGCAGCTCTAAGGTACCAGTCAGTGCTCTGAAGTACTGCCTCCTCAGCCTCCTGATGAACAGAGGGTCCTACCCTGCCTTGACAGCTCTGGAAATGCCCTGGAAGCCTGCTCCTCCAGCGCCCCTGCCCTTCCCTTTCTCCTTATCTTTCAGTGACACGTCCCAGTTTTTGATTGCTCCTGCAGCTTTGGCTCCTCTGCAATGTTGGAATGACTCTCTCCAGTAGCTGTTTTAGGCTGTAATTTGGTAGTGTTAATATGTTAGCTAAATCTTATCATTTGTAGATATGATATTGTCTCCTCTGATTTCTATGAGTTCATTGTCACAGGGCCTGACACAAGTTCCCTTAACTCAGTCTAACTGATGACCGTTACAGCTTCTGCAGTTACTACAAAATGGATTTCAATCACTTTCTGTTCTTCAAAACAGCACTCTGACTGCAGTCTGAGAGGAACTCCAGTTCCTTATTACTCTTTACCATGTATGCATTTTACCATCTTCCTCTTAGAATATTTCCGTATCTAAGAACCGACTTAGAAAAAATAACCATTTACTTACATAAGCTTATTGCACACAGGTGGCAAAAAGGCAGCTTTGTTTTCTTCTATCCATTTTCCTATATTTACAAGAAGCTCCATGGTCCACCAGGTATGAAAATTTTGACAGAGATATTAGAGTTCGCAGAAGGCTTTCTTTGTGGGCAAACTGCGTGGAACTAACCCCAGAGCTCTGGGGATTGGTTAGCAGAAGAGGTGTCTTCGGGCTTGAGTGTCCATGGGGTCAGGTCCATCAGCCAAAGGTTACTTCATAAAGAGTACTAAAGCTCTAGCAGCTTAGCTAATAATTGACTAGTGCTTTTAAAATATATATTTTCATTGGAGACTCATTGTGCCCAAAGGAGGTTTCTTACTACTCTTTTATGCATCAGCTAGAGTGTTGCTGTTACCTCTCTACAGAAATTGCCTTGTTACATAGAGAAACTGAGAGTTAGGAAAATGGGGAAGAGTTGAGCATGCGCACCCTTCGAGTCCAATACAGAAACAAGTTTCAAAGCTAAATGCAAATTGAGAGCAGTTGCTCAAATTTTAGTCACATATAATATATATTAAAAAGAGAGGTTTTACACATGCATAACTATATAGAGAGAATAAAGCCCCATTTCCTTTCTACACCTCCCCTCAACCTTGTTAAGATCAATGTTTGAGGAAGTGGTATTTAAAAATATTGGGATCTTCTACTGTCAAATAACAAAAATAAAGATGTCTTTTGCATTTGTAAAACCAGAAGCAGTTGTCCATAAATGCTCATTTTAATTTGATGCACTCTTTGCCAATGCTACAGCAGGGCTTGTTACAGAGCAGAATGTGCTTCTGGAATGTGGCCTTCAGGAAAGCACAGCATATTGCTATCAAATTATCAGCCAAACAAGAAACTGAGAACTACCAAACATTCCAGATCCATATTAGTCTTTATTCCCTCAGTGGTTTCTGCTCAACATTTACATAATTCATACACAGGATTGCTCACTCTGTTCCTTGCCACCCCCATTTTTTAGTAAGAAAATTTATAAACATGTATTTTCAGACTTGAAATACATTAAACGGGTGGTAAACAAAAAAAACCTAAGACTTTAAAATTTTAGGCATTTTTCAGTTCCCCTTGACATAGTTTAGTCTCCTGATTATATCTACACTGTGCTTAGTGGGTGAATGTCTATGAGTGTAAGATTATAATAAGATTTGTTAAAGTGAGGGGTACATCCTCATGATTTACACATGAGCAGTGCAGCTGCTGGACTGCAGAGTCAGTTTGCTGGGACAGTACAGACTTGGGAGTTGTTTAGCTTATACCATTATAATTTTGCAATGGAATAGGAGTTTGAACTCGTACCATGCTCTTATTCCAGCATGTGTAATGGTGACTGTTTTATCTTCTATCTATTACTTCTTTGCAGTTTAGGTTAAATGAATTATATCATTGATCAAAAGAAATCCATTTATTTTGGGATAAAATGATCCACGTGTAGATTACAGTTCCACTATATTAGTACAGTCACAATGGGACTGGCAAAAATTTCCTCTGATGTAAACCCAAATAAATTATTATTTCATTCAAATCATGGGTGTGTGTGTGTTTATAATTATTTAGCACGCAAAATTTCTATCACCAGAATGGCTGTGGTGAGACACCAGTGCATAGCAAAGTCAGCAGGCTTTTCTGGACCTACAGACAGAAACATTTAAGTGCTTTTTCTACTGTAGGCAGCTAGCACACAATTTAGCTGCAAAGGAAAGATAACATCTACTTAAAATGAACTTTAACTTAGGGATTGTGACCCAGCCTGGTGGGACCAGGAGAACTGAAGACACTCTTGTAACAACCATGGTTTTGTAAGGCTCTGTCTCATCGTTACAGAAATGTATTGCAGATCAGGACTCCATTTATCAGCCATGAAACCCAAGAGATTTTACAAAGCCACAGTAGGAAAAAACACAGATCCTGGAATTGATAGAGCCAAGCCTTGTTCACCACAATAGTAATGTGCCAGTTTTAACTGCAGGGCTATTGTCCGCAACCCCTACTCTAATCCCTAGTCTCCACTTTTTCCACTAGGCAGAATACAAGGCACCTGCAGAGAAAACCTTCTCAGTTGCAGGCTGATAAATCCATTTTGTGGCTAAAATGACGTATGAAAACCCGACAGCTAGACCTACTCAGGGAGGAAACAAATGAAGTTCGCTTATAAAATTCACCAATAGTGAAGCTGAGGTTATTATCACAGGGTAGCATTTTCTGCAACCTCCTGAAATCAACAGGTTTTGAAAAATCCTCTCTATGTGTATAACAGGGATCAGGGAATTGCCTTTTTTTTTTTTTCTTTTTTTTTTTTAAGGAGGGCTAAGAGATGGTCTGTGTGGCCTGGAAGTACTGGGCCATGAAACCCCATTTCTATGAAATGCATTGGAGAGGCAAAGAAAAGACCCAGCATTGCAATTTCTGTGAGACTGGGGTAAATATGTGCCTCGTGACCTGACTGGGGCCTGGATATTTCTTGCTAGTCTACTCCGCAATGACTCTCCACATCCATCAAAGCCTGTTCCAGCAGCTGGGCTTTCTGCTTTCACTTTCAGTTCTAGGCAAAGGTAAGGACTCAATTTGTCAGCTTTTGCTTCGATAGAGGCACAAGACTACTGAAGCACAAAACGGCTAACAAAAATAATCCATCTTTTGCATTGAGGGTGCAGGAAAAAAAAAGTGGTAGTGGAAAAAACTCCGTTTAGAGCAGCACTTACTTTATTTTTTTACTTTCCTCAACCACCAGACCTATTAGAGGCTTAAATTTACTGGCTAGTATTCAGTGAGCAAACAGCTCACTGTTAACAAAAAGCACATAAGCTAAATATTGTGTTTGCAGTCAGAAGAGGGGTTCGAGTTCATTGGCTAGGATTTTTATCTGTATTAAAGTGATACTTGGTCTTTTTTCTGTTATTCCCTATAATAATTTTTTTTCACCTAAAGAACTGGTGATAAAGACCACGAATGGTCTAAAGCCGCTGGGAAGGGGCGAGGGAAACCAACTATAAAGCCAGCTAGCATGAATGCTGCCTGCTCCACTGCCCATTCTTCTCTTGAAAGCAAAGAGCATTGTGAAAATTGGCTCTTAAGACTTGTTTTTTTCATACTCAGTGCTAAGAAGTATTACGAAAAATCTTCACCAGGGGAGGTCTGAATTCACCAGCAATTTGAAGACAAAATCTTTTTAGTATCATTAGAACTTTGCCTGTCTGCTCAGGTGCAATACAGATACTGATTTATCTACATTGGTGTTAAAATAATGGAGCTACACTGAAGTGATAATCTGTAGATTCTGCAAACAGCAGGAAGCAAGTAACTTTCTGCAGCATTATGAGAGCTTTAGCTTCTGCGCATTATCTTTTCGTTTTTTTTTTTCTTAATATTGTAAAGAAATGGAAAAATGAAGACATAGATATGACTAAATAATCCATTTCACCTGATTGAACATGCTTCCTATTTTTGGTCAATTCTGTGCTTTTTCTGTTCCTTGAGAACAAATACAAATTAAGTACTTCTAAAAAAAATTAAAAATTATTTAAAAACCCTATAGAGTTGCTGAAAACAACAATTCAAATCAGTATAAAACTACTACTTGAACTCAAGTACATTTATGCTCCCACAAACTAATTCATGTGGCCAAATTTCACTGGTATATTCATAAACATACTATCAAGGGCCTCAGTCTCTGTGGAGACAAACATAAGCAGCAGGTTAATCACACGGCACAATAGAAGAGTTAAAGGTCCTACTAAAAGTAACACTTAACTGTTATCACTGTTACTTTTATAGGAAGGCTGGTTAAAATACAAGAAGCAGTGATTATGATCTATATGAACACCAAAAATAGACTGAGTCCTTCCTCTTGCCTGAGTCTATGGCTAAATCTGCAATAAAGAGCTTGTCTTTATGTTTACAGCTTCAGCTTTGATACTTCCTGACATTCTTGTATTTGCCAAAGAAGCGCTTGTTTGGATTAAATTATGTTCACAGCAATCTTTGTGTGGTATAAAATATTTTATTTTCTATTGTAATGATGCACTGCTAAGAATAATGAAGGCAGTTGCCATTTTCTGGTATGCTAGCTAAGCCTATATGATGGGAAATTTCTCTTAAGAAATGAATTGTCACTTTTCTCTTTTTCTCCATGCTTGTCACCTTCATCAATGGTGAGATACAGCAATTGCATGTTACTTCACCTATCAATGGCGTACACCACTAAAACATATTCTAAGTGATGCCCACAGTAATAGTACTAACAGCAGAATGATTTTCTTGACAAGAAACACCTTGTCTCCATTCAAAACAGTCTTAAAAGGTTTCAGCTCATTTATGGGTAAGAGGTGGGGGGAGGAGGTAAAGAAGACACACACAACTGCCACCCAATCTGCCAAAATTAGCTGGGAGATCAATGCTAGTTACTGAAAACTGGCCTGTCACCTGCTGCTGGGCCACCAATAGTTCATTTTTATAAGCCATGGAAATCCAAACCCTGTTTAGGTCCACCCACCTTGTCATGAAATGCCCAGAGCTTGTTGCTTTGCTCACAGTAAAGTAGCTGTAAAATGGGAAATGCTCTAGTATCCATGTCAGTAACCTGACAGAGCCATCTAGGAAAGTAAATATTGTGACAATGCCTAACCATGGGTGGAAAAAAAGGAAGAGTATGTCTCCATCTCAACTATGTAACAGTGTTGGAGCATTGCTTATGTTTAAATATCTGCTGGTGCCAGTTATGTTTACCATCTTCCTGCTGCATAAAGATAGGACAGATGCAACTGCAGAACAAATCCATGTTAGTGGTATACTTTAACAATAAACATGTGCAGTAAGGCTGTGTGTTTTCTTCTAATAACTGTTTCTAAGCATATAGTACATTATATGTACATTGTTGTTTCTTTGTGTAAGTGATGTTAGCTTTTCAGATCTATTCAGTCTTTTCTTATCAGAACACCTGATTCCATCCTTAAATTTTAGGAAATGGCAAAACAAAACCTTCAGGTATTGGAATAAGTATTTTAGATCCTGTACATGATGTCTTTTTATTATGGATGCTCTCTGCTTGGTAAAGTCCTTGTACTACAATAAAGTAAGATAGTCAATCCAGATGTAAAGTAAGCCCTCATTGAATTTTCCATACAGGACAAACCCAAGTATTTCTGGTTATTTCTATTAAACACCATTCAGAAAGAATTTTATACAATTCCTTTTAACCGGTATTACTTCTTTTGAAAGTGCCAGGGCAGCCCTCAAGTTGTACACAATGGTGGTGGAGTTAGCAGGTGGGCTGCAAAGCCCAAGGCTGTGCATCTTAGTGATACCACAGAGATAATAATGTAATATATGTACTTTAATGTACTTCCCTTTCAATATCTGAAGGGAGCCTATAGGAGAGCCGGAGAGGGACTCTTTGTCAGGAAGCCTAGTGAAAGGACAAGGGGCAACAGGTTTAAATTGGAAGAAGGGAGATTTAGATTAGACGCTAGAAAGAAATTCTTCACAGTGAGGGTGGTGAAGCACTGGAACGGGTTGCCCAGGGAAGTCGTGGATGCTTCATCCCTGGAGGTGTTCAAGGCCAGGCTGGATGGGCCTTTGGGGAGCCTGCTCTAGTGGGAGGTGTCCCTGCCCATGGCAGGGGGGTTGGAACGAGATGATCTTTAACGTCCCTTCCAACCCAAACCATTCTATGATTCTACTGACGGTATTTAGTTGATTTTCTCCCTGGGTTGGACCTGAAGCACCGCAGACGGGTGCGTGATTTCCCCACCGAAGTGAATTATGGTGAGGGTGAACGGGGCGGACCCAGCGACTACCGCCTTTTACCAAAGGCCGTCGGCAGCTCCGATTCCGCACGGCCTGCGATCGGGACCCGTCTGTTCCGTCCCCGGAGTACGGCTCGCCGGGGGCCGCTCCAGCCGCCAGCAACGTCTGGGGCTGAGGGGAAGCACCAACCGCTCCCGCTGCTCGCTCGCCAACCGCGGCGGCCCGGCCCGGAGTCGGCCGCAGACTGCGCAGCGGACGGGGCTGCGCGGCCCGGCCGGCCAGACCCCGCCTTCGCGGCGGAGGGGGCCGGGCTCTCCCCGCCGCCGGGGTCCGCCGCGCCGCCCGCCCTGCCTGCGGCCGCCCGCTCGGCGGGGAGGCGGGAGGGCTTTGTCCCGGGCACCGCAGCCGCTCTCCTCCCTCACGTGTTTGGGAGCACCGCCCTCCCCGAGGGGCGCAGCGTCCGCCAGCCCCCTTCTTCCTCTCCCCGCCCCGCCGGTAACGGCGAGAGCGTGTCCCGGGCAGAGAGCCGAGCGGGCCCGGGACCGCTGCCCAGCCCGGGGCGCGGGCGGCGCGCCGCTCTTCCGGCGCTGGGGCCGGGTCGGCGCTTGGTAAAGCGTTCGGGAGAAATTGGTGTCAGGGCTCCAGTGGCGCAATCGGTTAGCGCGCGGTACTTATACAGCAGTACAAAGCCGAGCAATGCCGAGGTTGTGAGTTCGAGCCTCACCTGGAGCACACAGCTTTTTTTGGGAGGGAAAACGGGCTTTTTTGGGACTGGGCCGCGCTCCCGAGGAAGAAAAGAAAAAAAATTGTCGGAAAAATTATGTAGCCCTGGCGGCAGCGTGGGCCTCCACGCGTGGATTCCTTCTCGCCTAGGGTCCTGTGCCTGCCGGACTTTGGTGCTGTGGGGTTTTCAGCGTCCTGGGGAGGGTGGGGCACCTCGCTGTGAAAGGTGTCGGGTGGCGGACACGGCACTACACAAAGGGAGCACACACGTGGGGCTTTCTGTGTTGGAGTTGTAGGTATATGTACATGGTGATACGGATTCGCTAGCCACTGTGTGGCATTCTCAGAGCAGCTTGTCAGTGTGCAGTAAGAAGTGCTTCCCTGGTAAGAGCTGCTTGCGTGAACTTGCTGGAAATAAAAGTTATTTTAGACTGTTACTTAATGCAGAGACCAAGTAAATACTGACTGGTGCTGCCTTCAACTGATGGGTGGCAATATCTCCCCCCCCCCTTACTTTGCCTCCTTTGGCAGTGACAGTCTTTGTAACTGCTCATTACCTTGGTAGTGCTTCACAGATGTGTGGGCCCTAGCAGGAAGGTAAATAATTCAAATAATTTCAAATTTCTTTTCACAATTTGAGAGGTGACAGGGCCACGGGAAAAGGGCAGCTTCCTGGAAAAGAAAGCTGGGGGACACTGCCTGAATGTTTGCTTAGGTCCAGATATTGTGACCACGTGTGTTAACATCTAACCTAACATTGCAGGAGTGCAATGTATACTAAAAAGTTCAGCGAGACCCTTGAGATCATGCGGCCAGAGGTGCCTTTGTTGCCCATATCAGCCCCTTAATGTCTGTATGGCAAGCGTTAACTTGCCAAAGTGCCACTTTTGAGGGTTTTAGTTACCACTTCTCTATTCTAATTACCACTTTGTCCCCTCTGAATTTTGTATTAACGTCATTGATTTCGGTGAGGGCACAGTTATGCCTGAAGCATATCAGCATGAGGATGTCTAAATCAACCAGGGAGATCTGTCACATATCAAAGGGCGAATAAAATTCATCCTTTGCTTGCAGTGAGTTTCGTGTCTTCTCCGTCATGCCAGAGCGCCATGTCCCAGTGCCGAGTGAATACGGACAGTATGGAAGCGTATTTGCAGAGCTACTGAAAACACTATAAAATGAAAATGCTACTTTGGTGTAACTGGGAAAAAAACAACCAATGCAGCAGAGGGAGAAGGACTCCATTCCCTGGCCACAGACCACTTTCTTCAGGAACTGCATGTGGCTAGTGCTGCTTCCTGCAGCCTCTCTCCCTTCCCTGCGTGTCTCCAGGCTCCTGCGCTCCCTTCCTCAAGGAGGAACCAGCAGTTTGGGGCCTTGCTTTGGTCTGGTGGTGGGGGCATGAGTATGTAATTTGTGCCAAACGTGAGGTGGACCATGAAGCAGATGTTGCTTCTTGCATTCACAGCTTTTTTGAGACTTGCCCCTGCAGTGCAAGGTGCAAGGTGCTGGTGTGAGATGATACTTGTTTGCATTCCTGCCACAGAGGCCTTTCCTCCTGACCGACTCTTGACCAGAGAGAAACATGTTCTGAGGTGGGGATTTCACACTGAAAATCATGCTAAAAGTCAGGACAATTTGTGGGAATTTACTAGAAATCACTGTACAACAAAAGAATGCTATTTATCTAATGGGTATTTACAAAATAAAGTGAACCCCTGCTAAAGCATGAGGGCTTCCTGAGGGAGGCAGGGCTGTGACAGAAGATAAGTGTACCCCCTTCCCAGTGGAGCATGTGGCTGGCTGTGGCCTGGCGGTGGGCAGCTGGGCAGGGGCCTTCTCCAGGCCTGGCCCTGGGGAGGCCTCGCAGAGCCTGAAGTGCACCATATGTTATAGAATCATAGAATCCTTTAGGTTGGAAGGGACCTTTAAGGTCATCGACTCCAACCACTAACTTAACACTGCCAATAGCACCACTAAACCATGTCTCTCAGCACCACATCTACACCAGGGATAGTGATTCAACCACTTCCCTGGGCAGCCTGTTTCAGTGCTTGATAACCCTTTCGGTGAAGAAATTTTTCCTAATATCCATCCTAACCCCTCCCTCCTCCCAGTGCAACTTGAGGCTGTTTCTTCCACCTCGCTACAACCTCCTTTCAGATAGTTCAGAGGATCAGAGTCACAGAATGGTTGGGGTTGGAAGGGACCTTTGGAGATCATCTAGTCCAATCCCCCTGCTAAGGCAGGTTCACCTGGCAGGTGGACAGGAATGCATCCAGGCAGATTTTTAATATCTCCAGAGAAGAAGATTCCACAACCTCCCTGGGCAGCTTTCTAGTTGTAGAGAGCAGTAGGATCTCCCTTCAGCCTTTTCTTCCAACTAAACAACTTCCAACTAAACAACCCAGTTCTCTCAGCCACTCATAAGACTTGTTTTCCAGACCCCTCACCAGCTTTGTTGCCCTTCTCTGGACAAGCTCCAGCACCTCAATGTCTTTCATGTAGTGAGGGACCCAAAACTGGACGCAGTTTGAGGTGGGGCCTCACCAGTGCGGAGTCCAGGGGGACAATCACTTCCTTAGTCCTGCTGGCCACACTATTCCCGATACAGGCCAGGATGCTGTTGGCCTTCTTGGCCACCTGGGCACACCGATGGCTCATATTCAGCCTGCTGTCAACCAATGCCCCCAGAGCCTTTTCCACCCATGAGCTGAGGTTTTATTTCCTTCCCCTGTTTTATTTCCTTCCCCAGGGGCTGCTGTGGGGAGCAGCTGTGCCCAGGGAGGGACCAAGATCTGGGCCTTGGAGTGGTTTCTCCAGTGTGTGCGAGGAGCCTGTCCTTGCATGGAGCTGAGTTGGGGCTGCTATAGCACAGCCATTGTGTCCTCACCAGTCCTGACAGGGTGGAGTGCCCTGGGCTGTTGCTTACATTTGTAACTTTTTCCTGGAAATCAGGTGTCTTACAGGCGTATGAAAAGAAAGGATGTGGTTTTGTTTACACTACTACTACAGGTGTTTTGTTATTGGGCTTTTTGTCATGAATTGTTGGTTAATGCTTTAATGCTAGCTGGCAATGGCTTATACATAACCTGTGTATCTCTATATATGTAGATATACCAATATATGTATGCGTGAAGACACTTTTACACCATTGTGGGAGAGCTCCCAATGTCTGTGTGCGAGTGTCTTCTTATTTTCTAAATCTTTAACATACTCAGATGTTGTATTTAGAAAACACCTGTGTGTGAGCAATGCAGCATACAGGCTGTGCTAATGTGATCTAGAGACAGGTAACCCACCCTTCCCCCTCCTGCCTCCTCCCCAATTAATGATGTGGTTCACCTATGTCTCCTTTTCCTTTTGAAAACCAGCTGCCAGAGGTTGTTGTTCTCTCTTTGAGCTGCTGCCTCTTCCTCTGAGGACATGGCAAGGAGAGCAGTCTTTGGGTTGCTGGCAAGGGGCTTGGACAAGGCCATGGGTGCTCCTGGAAGTGCCCTTGGGAAGTAAAGATTTACCCATGGTGAGTCTTCTATCTGTGTGGTTTATCTAGGGGCCTGCCTTTTCTAGACTATGCCATGTTCTTAATTTCTGTATTTGCCTGATGTGGCTGGCATACCTGTGGGACTGTTCCTCCTTAACTCCTCTTCAGTCTTTCCTCATTCTGTTCTAAAAAAGTGTCTCTTAAAATTTGTGTTGCTCTTCATTTAATGTTGAGTATGGACTATGTGTACTCTATGAGCTTACTCTGGCTGCTCTGAGTTTGCTGTGACTGTGGAAAGAAAAAGGACTTGTTGGTAGACACAGAGAAACTTTATATGTGTATTATTTATTGCTGGAAGGAGAAATTACAAAGATCTGGCCATTGCCTGATCTTGGACAATTAGTAGTAATCAAGTTTGGCTTTGTGTTTATCCCTATATGATCTTGCTCAAACAGGGAGTCCCACTGGAATAAGAAGATGCAGGATCTAGGAGAAGGAAAGACAGGGTCTTGGAGGATAGCCCTTCCTGAAGTTTTATTTCTAGAAGAGGCAACTTACCATTCTTTGAACATATCAGGCTGGAAATTTCCATGATATTGGGGCTTGCATGTCCTAACAAATGCCTATAAAAGCATATGATAAAGGCTTGGTCCACCTAATTGTTTTTAAACACAAGTAATAAATATTTTTATTCTTAACTTTACAGATAGTGGATAGCCAATAAGAGTCTGCTTTTCATAACTTTTCCAATAGGTGGCACTGTCGTCCCACAAAGCGAAAAAGAAAAACTGAAGCAGAACATTTCCAGACATTCTAAAAATAGAAATAATTTGCCAAATGCTCCGCTGTGCACAGCAGAGAACAATAGGCAAAAATTCCAAGGCTTGCTTAGAAAACAAAGTCCACTGGAGGTATACATGCATTTGAGTTTTGTTTTGGTCCTCCCCACCCCCCTTCGTATGTAACATCTTGAGGACCTTTCTGAAATTAAAATCTATTGATTAGTTGTGTTTGAAGTAACAGAGGTGGTTGGGGTGTATCATGTTTTTTAAGTCTGTATGAATTCAGTACTTTGTCAAAGTGCCAATATAGCAAGCCCAGCTTAGATTGTCTTGAACAAAACTTCTAAAGAATAGTTGGTGTTAAAGGCTTTTGTGCAGCATTGCTTGAGGTCCAGGCGGCTGCTTCCCAATGAAGGTGCCCGTGCTATAAAGGTATCAGGCTTGGAAGCAGCTGCTGGGAGGAGCGGAACAAAATGTAGGTGCTCGAAAGCTGTGGGGAAGGACTCTTTTAAACCAAATAGCAAGCTTCCTTCACAAAGAGAAGGGCAGAAAGATGAACAGGGTAGTTAGGTTCATACAGGCTGACAGAAGGAAAAGAAGTGAGAAGAACTTGTAAGATCAGTAGAAAAGCAAGCTCAGAAAGAAGGAATTCATGCATTGCTCTCTGAAACCAGGAAAGTGGATATTACAAGGAAAGAGAAGGGGGGGGAAGAGAAAGGGGAGGGAGAGAAAAAAGGAATGGAAGAAGGGAACAGAGGGAGCAGGGAGAAGAACATAAGTAAGGCAGCTTTAAAAAAAAAAATAATGTCTGTCTGGCTATATCTATATGAATAGCTGCTTAGGTCAGTGAAAAACAAATGTGTGTTACCTAGTCCAGCCAACCTAAGATGGAGTTGCTATAGAAAGTGAACTAGCCTGTACATTTTGCTTGAGCAAAGACTGCTCTCAAGAGGCAGGTTTTTATTCTCTGTGTGTTTTGAGTGGTTTCTTTAGTGTGGCAATATAACAGACCCCTTGGTCTCTCTAGGGATTGAAGCTGATGTTGGGAGGGCTAGAGAGCTCAGCTTTATGGTTTGGGAAAGGAAGGAAATGGACAATCAGTACTGGATTTTGTGCCCATTTAATTTTCTTGCTTATGCTGAGTTTGCTGTGTTAGGTTCTGCTTTTAAGGTGGAAAAAGACTCTTGGTTTCTTCAAATAGTTTTGGTGAAGGCTAAATATTTGGAACCTTGGAAAAGTCTCAAAACATAGCAAAACAAACTAAACCAGACCCAGAGAAAGAACAAGATGGGGAAGTGGCTGAAATGACAGGGGATAGTCAGGGAGTCTGTAATTAAAAAAAATTTGGAGGAGGGATGGTCCCTTGAAGGAAGCAATTGATCCTGTACTGCCTGCTTTAGTTGAGAGGTCTTTATATGCAGTTATACAGATTTATGGTAGTGCTAAGAAATACTTCTAGAAATTTTACTATGAAGTTCCATGTATGAAGATTGTGGAGGAGGATAAAGCAAAAATTTTGAAACGGTTGTCTTCTGAAAAGACTGTATAAAATTCTGTAGGCAATTGTGTTGCAGGTCATGTGGCTATAGGGTATGACTTAGAGAGACTTAGATGGTTTTCTGGTTTTGTGAAGAGAGGCTGTCAAGTTACTATTAAACATGACCAGCCAAAATTATTTGCAAGGTCTCAGAGTCAGCTGACTTCACTGCTTGCATTTGCTTTCCATGTATCCTACCCATTGAAACGGGGATGAGAATTGGTTAACTATACAGCTTAATTTTAAACACTATTTACGTGCTGTTTAAAGGAAGAATTTAAAGAAGGATATACATCTGTCTTTAAGGAAAGTCACATCAGACTTGTCCCAGCATGTATGAAGGCTATTTAATATTAGAAAAACTGTTAATAATGCAAATTTATGAAGCTTTGCCAGTGAGCTGCACCCTGGAAAATGGATCTGTCACTTTTGCGAAAACTCATATGTTGTTGCAGGAAGCTGAAAATGTCTTAGAAGTGAAAATAGGAAACGGATGTTGGATTTGCGGGTGCTTTCAGCCAAAGTCAGTGGGGTTGTCTCTGTATTAAGTGCCCAGATCCAGGCTTAGGGAGTTACTGTTTTTTGCATGCTGTGGGCTGCTCTGCCTCTCTCTCCACTGACCTTGCTTCTGCCCCACCTTGCCCCTCATGGAGGGGCTTAGTCTCAGTAGATAGCATTTTGCTCAAGTGCTCTAAGGGTTTCACACTGCAAGGTGAGGTCTGTTCCAGTCACTTTGTCTCAGTGCAGCTGCACATGTGTTCCTGTACATCCCTGTGGATAGGAGGTGATATGCTTCCTGGGGCAGCTCAGGAGGGACTGTGTGGACATGGGTGGCTGTAGGGTGGTAATGGGCTTGGGCCCGCTCAGTGGCCAAGTTCTTTGTTGGATTCGGTTTTAACACTTCAGGAGTACTGGTTCCTTCCCGATGACTTGCAAAGTGAATTAAGCTTGGTGGCTGTGTCCCATTGAAATAAATGACAGTAAAAAATACCTACGTTCAGATCAATTGAGATTTATAGGTGTTTGCATATGTATTTGAGTCCCTAATAGCTTTGAAATAAAATAGCTTTGACTGCTAATACTGAACTGTTTGCAAGGCTTATAGCAACCTACATCTGTTTGAAATACTGCTGTGGCTGATGGGTGTATCTGATTGTGTCTGTCATTCTCATTTAACTATTCTGTGCCTGTGGTGTAACCTAGCAAAAAAAAATACTGCTATTTATTATGATAAAGGAAATGTTTGGTGAGCCTGTGTGGTTATTTCTGAAGTTCTTAACATACAGTATCTTTGAATTTTTATTTTTTTTTCTGGAGTCGGAGACTTCTGTATCGTTGGGGGTACTAGAAATGCTATGGTGTATCTTTGTGTTTGAAGGCAAATTTGCTAATAGAGAATTAGGATACTTGCCTCATTGTTTTTAGCCCTTTGACAGGACAACACTTGGCCAAATTTTCAGAGCTGTTTAGGGATGCCTGCCTGATGTTGATGTTTGTCTACCTGCCTCTAAGAATCTGGATTTTTAAAAAATATCTATTGCAAATGTAATGTGTTTGAAGTATTCTTGTGGGAGTAGCCTCTGTTGTCTAAATATCTCTGAAAGTAAAAGGCAAACTGTCAAGGAATCAAGATTGAGGTGACTGTTTTTGAAATGTAGTATTAATATATAATACAAATGGGTGCTTTTTCACCAGTGTCAGTGAATTTGCTTCAGGTTCCATAAGAGAATAAAGATTGGCCAAAAGTAATGGGAAGCTTATGTCTGGCTGTGAGGAAACCAGGAAATTCATGGGCTTAAAGTATGACCCACTGCAATATTCAGTATGTGTGATTTTTGGCATAATTCAGCAGTAAATACTAGTTGAAAACAGAAGCACAAATTACAGGGTAAATAATTCAGGCGAAAGAGAGGCCTCCTGCTTACGCATACATAGAAAAGGAAATGGAAGTAGGACCACAAAGTACAATTGCTGGGAGGAAGAGCAGCAGTTTGGAACATCCACAGCTAAAACTGTGGAAACAATCCTTCTGGATGACACCTGAAGTCAGAAGGGCATAATCATCTCCTTTGTATGTATGTGTGTGCACTGACCAGTAAATTGTGTGGAGACTGCTACACTTGGCAGGCATCATTTTGGAGGGAACTTTGTGTTCTGCGACTGCTGGGCTGGAGGATATAATCAGCATAATGCTGCTTTGGTAGATGATCTAATAAACGTCTGTGACTTGACTTTCAAAAGTGGGGTTTTTTTTCCTTTTTTTTTTTTTGGTGGTCACTGGCCTATAGATGCATCAAGAACTAGAAGGAGAGGACTTCTTATATGACTTTCATCTTTCACTTTGCTTTTTGTTTAGTATTTAAATAGTTTTGGCTGCTGACGTAAAGTAGTGCTTGTCTCCTATTCTATACATAGGGAGCCACCTAAGCTATGTTCTTGCGTGAGATTTGGTATGATAATGTTTTTCTATTCTGGCAAAAGCAGAGCCAAGGTAGTCCCAAAAGATGTGGTTGGCTGAGTGACCTGGCTTCTGTTTTCTTCATTTGGAGTGAGGTGGGCCTTCAGAAATCAACAGGTCTCTTCCACAGGTGAGGTGCAAATTGGGCATCTTTTAGTTGCTCTTGGAGGTTAGATTGCCTTGGCTTAACGTGTACCAGGTTTTTCACAGTGAGGGGGTGGGATTACTGGTGTGTCACTTCTGCAGTGCCAGGAGTCGAGGAGGATGGCTAGAAGCATTGATCAGGTGTGACCTATGGTGAGCTGTTGCTTCAAGGTTGTTTCCTCGTGCAGTGTGATAATTGGAAAATGATAATTCCTTGCTGTCTCCAGTAAATACCGGTTTGAAATAAAAATTATATACAGTCCAATTTGTATATGGAATATTTCTACTTACTAAAGTGCTCATTTTCTCTGGAAGCTAATCCATAGGATAATGGAGTGAAAATTTCTGTAGCTTGCTTCATTAAATGACCACTGGACAATGTAAGAAAGTGGGGTTTAAGAGTCAATTTGGAAAATCTTAGACCAGAAACTTCCAATAACAACTGTGGTTTGGATACAGTTGAAATAAGAACAATACATCTACATTCAATTGTACTTGCATTGGCAAAGTAATAATCTTGGAGTAGATGTGAACAACATATGTTGGAGATTAACAAGCCATATCCTGATAAAAACTTACAACTGATAGAAACAAATTGGGGGGAAAAAGTGCCCACTGAAATTCTAGGAGGCCCCGCATTTCACTGTTGCAGTTCCTTGCATGCTGTAGGTCCTGCACTTGGATCTCATGTGATCTTTCGATATGATAGGGCAGATGTTTCCTTGATTTTTGTGGACTAACAGTGTTCCATGAAGAATGGTCACTTAAGGCTACCATGCATCAGTCTAACCATGCTGGTAGTCTGAAAGAAACCTTGAGGTGGCTTCAAACCTATGAACCTTTATCCTGTAGCACTGGTGGCTCCAGCTTCAAGCTTGTGTTGCCCGTTATGCTGTGGACAAAAAAAAAGCTGTTTCTGTCTCTTGTGTAATCAAATCTAGTATCTTTACTGTTTCTTTGGCTTGGAATTATAAACATGAGTGATCTGGCAAAAATGCTTCCTGCTCATTCTTTACTGAGTGGGTATTTATGAGCTACTCTGAGTAAATAAGTCTTTGGTATCACTGTGACTGCATTTCCCATGCATTATGTTTGTGTGTTGTTTTACTGATAAACTCCTTTCATCTTGTGTCCGTGTTAAACAACATAGCTTTCACAAATTACCAACTGAAGTGTGAAATGTCAGCTTACTACATCTAATTTTTTTGACTGACATTGAATTTTTTCCCTAAGATTTGGCCGCCTTCATCTTGTAAAAAAATGAAGCTATGGATGAATGTTTTAATCTCTGAGCAAAGGCTTTTTCTTGCCTTTATGCAGTTAGCTTTCTGGGCTGCAAGCACACATTGCTGGCTCTTGTTGAACTTCTCATTAACCAATACTCGGAAATCCTTCTCCTCAGGGCTGCTCTCAATCCAGTCTCCATCCAGCCTGTATTTGTGCTTGGAATTGCTATGACCCAGGTGAAGGACCTTGTACTTGGCCTGGTTGGACTTCATGAGGTTTGCATGGACCTGCCTCTCAAGCCTGTCCAGGTCCCTCTGGATGACATCCCTTCCCTCCAGGGTGTTGACCACTCCACACAGCTTGGTGTCATTGGCAAACTTGCTGAGGGTGCACTCAATCCCCCTGTCCATGTCACCAACAAAGATGTTGAATAGTACTGGTTCCAGTACTGACTCCTGAGGAATACCACTTGTCCCTGGTTGCCACTTGGACATCGAGCCATTGACCACAACTCTTTGAGTGTGGCTGTCCAGCCAATTCCTTATCCTCAGGTGGTCCGTCTGTCAAATCCATGTCTCTCCAATTTAGAGACAAGGATGTCATGCAGGATAGTGTCAAATACTTTACACAAGTCCAGGTAGATGATGCCAGTTTCCTTTTATCAATGCAAGTGATGCAGCATGAATTCATCATAATTACTGTTGAACTGCACTGATTAGATGATGTGATTGAGGCTGAATTTTTCCAATGGATTTTATTGAAGAAGTGAGAGATGGTAACAGAGGCAGGCTGTGTAACAGTCCTCACTTGATGAGTTTGTTTGTTCTCCTGTGTATAGAAGAGACTGATTTCTTCTGTTCAGTGTTACCCATTAGGTTGCTCACAGTCTGTTCAAAGTGATTATCAACTACCATTCTGATACACTACTGGTGCTTTGTTCTTGTTTACTTCAGTGCAAGGCATAGATAAATCATCTGTATCTGGTAAAGCAGTGGCTCACATCATTGATTTGCTTCCACTGATAGAAATTGAGGTCCATGTTTACTGAGCTAAGCTGAATTATTTTACATTTATATGGATGAAATGGGAACAAAAATATCTGGCGTGTGCTGTAAGTGTTATACTAGGATAAACTCTTTAGTCTCATTTATCTGAGAAGTGCTAATGAAGAAGTAGAGGACAGGGCATGAATATCAGACTGCTTCATGGGTAGTGGTTGTGCAAGACATACCATACTACGTGAGAGCTCTGGATGTGTAGCTAAATTTAGTTACCACAGCTAATGTAGGTCACAGTGAAGATGACATTGTGGTACTTTCACATGAGTTCCTTTTTTTTCTTTGGTGGCTTTTGCGAGGCAAACAACTTTGGTTTGGCCCACAGATGAAAAATGTTGTTTCTTGGCAAACTGGATATGAATTTTGGCAATTACAGCAGGCCATATCTGTCAGAGGAGAGGACAACGTATTATTCCATGACTAGATGTGGGTAAATAAAAAACAATTTAAAATACAGACTCCTAAAAGCTTCCAACGTGTCTGTCACCCTTGGGTGCAGCCCTGGTAATTGGAACACCAGCCTAAGCTGTTGGAGGGAATGGTGTCCACACTGATGGGCAGATTTCCTTTGTAGCCAGAAGAACCTGCAGGCTTGAATGTTCTATTCCAGAGTTGTTACTATGTATGAAACATTACTTTTGGGGCCTGGGACGGTGGTGCTGCATTGTATGCAACGCATGAAAACATGGGTCATTACCAAGTGTTGGGTGGCTATCCAATTAGAGCTACTGTACTTGACTACAGTTGACCTTGTATCTATACGTACAAATGCTTGATCCAAAATTATTTGTTACTCTTCCTCAAATTGATCAGATTAAATAAGCCAAAATAGCTTTGAATATTCAAAAGCCTGTAGCTGAATCTCTGGAAATACTAATTAGACCACTAAGACAACCAATTTTCAGCAGATGGCAGCATTGCACTCTGTAACATCATTTTTCCAGCTGTGGCTTTGCAACTCTACTACTTAGGCTGGTAGGAGGCTGCAAGCTAAGAAGTAATCCAAACCCACTTCTAAAATGTTTTGAAATGCAGGTCTGAGTAGATTATGATAATTGGGTATTGTTTCAGACTCGGGGTTTCCATATGGAAAACACCATTGTGCTGCATAAGAGAATATACTGAAAAGCAATGCGAGTACACTTAAATCTTACATTAATTCTTTAAGTAATTGCTTTGAGACAGAAAAGGCTGTTTGATAAAAGTGTTCTTATTTGTGAAAACGCTAGCAAATCACTTAAAGATGCAAGAGTTCAAACTGGAACCATGTGTGTAAAGCTGTAAGTGACTTCCTGCATAAGATGTCTTTGAGGCTGCAACACTCCCCCATTCTTCTTTAGAAGAAGACGTGCTGACTTTCCTAGTTGTTTTTGTACTAGTTGTAGTACTTTAGTACTATACTTTTTAAACAACATGCATGCCCATAACTAGGTAGATGTACAAGTGGACATACCCTTGTTAAATTCTCTAATGTTGGAAAGTGTTCAAAGGTTCAGATGCAATAGTTACTTTTTGTTTGTGAGAACTCGGTAAGAATATTGCATTCTATTAAAGCACATTCTTGCTTATACAGTTGATCTAGTCAATTTATAGCAATTATGGCAAAATTGGTGAGGCTTTCCCCCCCTGCCCCACTTCCCCTGTTGATTCATGGGAGTTCTATGGAGGAAATGAAAGCTGTTCCTGTTACTAAAAGAAAAGGCTAATTTCAGAGACCTCTTCAGAAAAATACTTTCTAGTTCCAGGTAGACATCTGCCTGTGATGTACTACTATATACATAATCCTAAACTGTGCGAGATTTCTCTTTTTTTTTTTTTCTCTATATTCTCTTAGGGAGAATATAAGGGTATTCTTAGTTTTGGCACAAGATCCACTTTGAGAATACTTCATTACAACCAGCTAGCACTGATGTAAATGGCAACACAAAGCAGAAGGCAATAATAAATGTAAACTAGGTCAATCATTGAAGCCACTCAGAGGTTAAAAAACATACTTCTCTTGTAGATTATTACCCTGGAACTGTTGGATAGAAGCCAGTATCTGGATATCAATTAAATTAGTGGTATATTTAGGAAGCTTTATGCACCTACTTCAGCGTTTGGCTTCAGAGTAAATGAAGAAAGCTTCATCCTTTCCCTCTCCTTTATTTTTTTTCTTTCAGGACAAAATAATAGTACAAGTAAAACCAAAGTTTAGGCTGAATCATTTGGATTGCACCCTGGTGCAATTCTGCCCTTTTTTCACACAAGTGCACCACAATGAAAATTTTGAATTATTCTGTTGGTTTTTTTTTGCAGTAAAAGAAGAATATTGCAGGTGCCAGACTGTTTTGCTGAGATGAATGAATAGTTGTTCAGCTATGCACTGTCAGGATGTGACTGTTTTAGTATTCTGGAACAAATTACACATATGCAAATTTCACTTGAATTGATGAATTTCAGGAATATCATCAGCATGGGAATTGGTATTTTGAATTGAGAAAGCTCCCCATACTATTCACATCTTCAAAATATGGTCTGGTGGTCAGAGCCGTCTAATATACTTTTTTTTTTCCCAAACCACATAAAAGTACTAGTGGACAAAAGTTGTGTGTTATGTAGTAGAAATCTGTGGCAAGGGAATTTTTGGCCTACTTGGACTTCCGTTGCAACTTGAGCAGAGTAATAAGAATTGAAATTAATTTCCTGTCTTCATCAATGATTAAATGGAGCTTGCATAAGCCTGTTTAAAACAAAAAGCAAAACAACCAAACAAAAAATCTTGGTTAATGTTGCAGGAGGAAGTACTTTGAAAAGATAAGCAAACAATATTTTATCCTCTAAAGGTACATAGAGACTAGGAGTAACAGCCGTGTGTGCATACACTGTGAAAATTTATTATAAATTATCTTTCATCTGGGTCACATTTTAAAACTTTGGCATTAAGATTTTGGGTACTTTGAATAGAGGCATCCTTTACTTTTTGCCCTTTACAGTTATAGACATAGTACTGCTGTATGCTCATGTGAGGAAAAAAGGGGGGGGGGGCGGGGGGGGGGGGGGAAGGGAAAAAATTAAA
>JAOTQQ010000023.1:26256654-26270083 GCA_026546715.1 Gallinago undulata
ACTAGCAGCTGGTAGAGTGGTATGTTTGGGGTTAGGGTTAGGGTTAGGGTTAGGGTTAGGGTTAGGGTTAGGGTTAGGGTTAGGGTTAGGGTTAGGGGGGGGGGGCGGGGGGGGGGGAAGGGAAGCTCTTAACTGTATCTGCCCTTCAAAAAATCTTGCAGAAAGCCAAATGAATGTCAGGAGTTTTTTTGGTCTAGGAATTAAGTCAGACAATCAATCTCCCATATCTCTTTGGGTATTAAGTTTGTGAGATAAGTTACTCCTAAAACAGCATTCACAGATCATTTTGGAGTGTTGCACAAAATATTTTTTTTTAAAAAAGATACAAACACACTTAAAAAAACCCAAACAAACCCCCAAACAACTAAAAACCACCCCTATACAATAAAAAAAAACAACCAACCCAAAAAACTCCCAACCAGCTGCAGAAGTCAGGTTTTACCTTGAGAACCTTGTCCTCTCTTCCTTTACTGTGTTGGAATGAGCAGTTCTGGGGAGGGCAGCTACTTTGGGTGGCTCCTGCTGCTGGAATTTTGTCTGGAAGAATGTCTTCCTCTATATCGCTCTGGTTTTGCAACAGCATTTTATGTCAAGAAGAGTTGCACCGCACTAACAACATGCTTAATGGGGTATTAATTCCTGGTGTCACTTCAGTAACTCTATAGAACATGTCCTGGATTTGAGATAAAATCTTAAAGATGAAAATAATCTTCTAATCTGTAATATGCATTTATCTGTGCTTTTTCAGATGCGAATGACACACTTGCTTCTCGTTTGCTTGAATGAACATGTTTTCATATTTTAATGAAATACTGGATTTTGTGACTCTGGTCTTCTAGGGGATATTATAAACTGCTTAAATAATCTAGTTTATCTTTGAGATACTCAGCAACACTTACTGTGAAAATGAGTGTGGTGTGTGAATCTATCAGTTCCCCAAGTCCCCGTTGCAGCTGACACGGTTGATGGAGTAGTTAAGGACTGATCCAGATGACTTTAGATGAAGCTCATCATACTGTGTGGGGAATTCTGTGTGTGTAACAACGTGGAACATTGGTGCCTCAGCATTTAGGTATTATATACTCTCCATATGACAGGAGATGCCATCAATTTCCTCATTAATACTCCTAATGAATTAATTTGTAGGGTGGTTTTTTTTTCCCCATAGCAATATAAGGCTCCCATTTAGAAGCTAGCGAGTTTGATCTTTGTTTGCTAAAGATAATCCTTCACAGTCTATTATACGTGATTATTGCCTACCTTTCCTGAATACATAGTAAGTGTTCTTCATTTACATGTTCAAGAAAACAGAATAAAAGATGTTTTTTCATGTGTTACAGCTCTGTAATAATTATTTGCATATTGTATACATTTTAGAAAGGATCTATTCAAATAGCTATGTAAACCTTTCAGAAAGACTCCCCTTAGGCTCTGTTGTTTGCTTTTATAGGGCGGATAATTTAAGAATTGTTTCTTTTAAAGGATTAACAGCTTTAAGAAAGTGCTTTCTAAAGAGTTGCTTTTGTTTTCAAAGTGGGACAAAGTTGGCTGGAAGACTGGCTTTCAAGCCATCTCAGTTCTGGTGTACTTTGAAACTTGCCTAGAGAAATGATTTCCTGACTTGCATGGCCAACGTTTCTTCTTCAGAATACAACTTTTAAAAGCCTGCTAGGAGGACTGTCTCCAGCGTTGGGAAAAAGGAGAGATCCTTATAGCTGCTAAAACTGTGAACTGAGATAGTAATTTTATGCATGTTTAACATGCTAAAATTGGACAAATACATTCATGAAACTCAAGATCAGTTTTATCTTTCCAGAGGGAATCATGGCATTCTGGGATTTTTTTTGTTGATGGGTGATGTGTGTTTAGCAAAAGCTGTTCAAAGACACAAGGAGGAAAGACAAGAATTGTAGACAAAGGCGATGTCGCTGTTGGGCTGGTAACACTGGTAAAAGCAGCCAAGATTGCAGGTACCCAAGGCCAGGCACCTGCATGAGTATGGGAAGTGTTAGGCTTCAAAGCTAAATATACAGGGGAACACAACTGATTAGATCATGTCTGTAGGAGGAGCCATCTCATACCTCTGGAGCAGAGATGACACTTGAGACAGAGGGGTGGTAATGAGGAGGTAGCAAATTCCATGTGGGAAAGGATTCTGACACGTGAAAAGGTGTATAATTTCTGTTTGGGAATGGGGGAGAGGCTGTACGTGGGAAAGCTGAGGAGACATGTCACACCTTTACTGAGTGGGATGTGTGGTATCCAGAACAGCTATGACTTTCACTTCCCAGGATTATTCTTCAGTGAAGTAGCATGAAGTCATGATGTCATATATAAATAACATCAATTCATATATTACACAATGAGGAAATCTGAAGGGCTTTTAAAACATCTATTTCCACTCTTAAGTTTGGTGGAATCAAGGAAATGACTTATCCTGTTCATTTGCAGCAAAAAACCTGTAATAATCATCACTGATGGAAGGGTCTGGTTTGGATTCTGATGCTGTGTACAGAACTGGTCCCTGTTTCAGTCTCAATGAGAGATGAAGTATAGGAGTGTTTCATATTTCAAATGGGAAAAGAGATAACTGCGTGGACTAGATCAACTTTTAAGTGTTAGCTTTCAGTTAAAGTAGGAGGCCAGCCTTGTTTCTGTGTTCCTCTTGTCTTATCTGCAGACATTTTCTATGCATTGGCCCTGTTAGCTCACTGCCATAACATCCCACAAATATTTAACAGATATATCTTATAGCATCCCTTCAAAATAAAGATATAGTATTCCCTTTTTGCTGATAGATGGGGGGGGAAGCAAAGGGATCTTTGTCTCTTTGAAGTCAGATATTTAGCATATTAAACTTTTCTGGGAAAGAACAGAAGAAGCATTATGAAATAACAGTATTTGTTTCAATGCAGGATTTTTTTTTCCTACTAAACTTAAACTCTTTTGGTTTTGTTACGCTACAGTCTTCAGTGGTACATAAAAGTTGCAGTGGAAATAAAATAATACTTGTATATAATTAGATAATATCTGTTGCTCTAAAAACATAGGTTTTAAAAATTGTACTTGGATGAATGCTTGTATTTTCTGAAGCATCCCAGTTACCAGTAGGAAGCCATCTTTATGGTGAAGACTCAGCTTCTAGATGAGAAAGCTGAACGCTCTGCTGTCTCAGTTGTGTAGCATGAAAGCAAACAAGGAGCATGCATTTAAAGTGAATTGCTCTGGAATTTGTTTAGCCCTGCATTTTAATGTGGTGGTTTTAATACCTAAACTATTTGTTTTAAAATCTTAACAAAGCCACATGTGTCTTATCTAAATCCAGGCAATGTGAAACTATTATCATTTGGACTCTATAGAAATATGAGGCATGGATATGGGAGCTTAAAAGCTATCTTAATAGTGAAATTGTAAATTGGGATGGTGAATTTGTAATAGTAGATACTACTCTGTGGCTGATCTTTTTTCCTTTTTTCCCCTGCTACATCCTTCAGTTGCATCAGAGTAAATTGAGTGTAGAGAACCTTGTTGTAACTGTACAACTTTCAACCCTCATTGCAATTCATACCTGTATTCCCTTTTCATGTAAATAAAATTTTAAGCCATTGTCATCTGATAGCTGCTTGAGATGACAACTATTTTACCTTTCCCTGTAACTGAAAACAACAACAAAACCCCTCCATAAGCCTTAAGGAATATGTTCCCTGACAAACATAAGAGCGTTATGTCACCCCTGTGACAGTTTTGGTGTTTAGTTCTGATAATTCAGAAATGGACAATGGAAAGTGCTGCTATGGAAAGATGTGCAGATCTGAAGCCCCAACAAATCTTGTGGCTGCATGTATCTACAGCGCCGAGGCTCTCTCAGAAATAGGAGAAGAGACACTCTTCTGCTTAGTGAAGCAGGCAGATCCAGCTGGCCTTCAGAGAAGTTGTGGAGTTTTTCTGTTCTGAGTAGCACTCTTTTCTTCCTGCAGTTAGAAATCACAGTGGATGCAACAGTCATTGCTGTGTAATTCCTGCATTTGCCACAGGCCTGTCCTGCAGATAGGGAAACAAGGGGGTTAACTTACAATTAATATTTTTTTCATCATATGGCTTTAAGAGGGAAATTAAATCTTCTTCTTTGACTGGGATTATTATGTGCTTTTTTCCAAGAGAATTAAAGCAACTTCCCAAGATCTAGTCATTCTCTTGTTTCCAAGACACATTTTTCTTTTTGGTAGAGAATCAACCACCACAGAGCCATTTTTATACTCTCAATGTATCCTACTGGATTTGTCGATGCATGTGCTCTGGTGCATGGTGGTCTTAAGATATGTCTTTTCTGTGTCTTTGTTTTATAGTTCTTTTTATCAGTCAGTTCAGGTATACTGATATATAGTTTGAAAATTCAGAAAGGGAAAAAGAGATAATGATTTAGTTCTATCATATTGCTTAATTTTAGTTTAAATTGGTGGGATGCAATATATATTTGAATCTCTTTAGATTAGTGTGTGTGTGTGTGCCAGTCATTTTACCTTAGTAAATGAAAGAATTTAGCTGAAAAGTGGAGCCCGCTATTATACAAATTTATTATTCTAGGTAATCCATAATACAATTTTGATAAATCTAATGTTCACTCGTCTATTCTGTGGACAGTGGTACTCATTGCAAGACTTATTACTCTAAGACATTTAGTTTTATGTTGGGATTTTATCAATGTAAAAAGCTCCTAAAAAACTAATAAATCGTGATTTGAGGTAATAGTGCATCCAAAAGATTAGAAATGAAATTTGCAGATTTCCAGTCTCTCAGAGAACTGATAATCACTTACTTGACACTATCTTTTACGTACTAGAAGAAAATCTTTAAAAGGCCAGTTACCCTCTGGCAGAGGAATAGGTAAGATATTAGAATAGGCTAACATAAGCCAGAGCTGGCAGTGATTTAGACTTGTGGTAGGTAATATTTATGAGAGTTCACAAATGTCTAAGCAGCCCTGCCAATTTATTACTTATCCTTTCAGTCCTTACAAAATTAAAGTTGTTTCTTCGATGTTCTGGCATTTATGGCCTATACAGAAATGCTCATTTCTGTTTATTTTTACAGAAAGCAATTTCTCCAGCTTCTATGAGAGAATGATCATGATGGGATTAGAGTTTCTTTTTTCGAATTGTTTTCTTTCCAAAATCTTCCAGTTAAAATTACAGAATGTTCTGGTTTTCAGTCTTTTGGTTTTTCCCCTTTCCCTAATATGATTCCAAGCAAAACTTATTTTTGCATTTCTGTTTTATGATAATGCCAATACTGTACAGTCTTTCTGGCTGTACAGAAATCATCTTTTCAGCAATGAGCCCAGTGATGTCTAAAACCCAAATTCATGGAAAATTCTGCTGGAAAGCCTTAGAGGTCATGTTTCTGGTTTTTGTATCCACTGGAGGTGTTCTGTGAAAAGCTCAGCAGAGCATCTAACAAACTGCTTTTCTGAGATGAAATAGAGTTAACAGGATGTTTGCCTTACTAATAACACTTTATTTTCCTAAGTTATTAATTTGGATTTATTTTATAAACTCTGCAAGCTAGTTAATGGTCCTGTGTTGAAGGCCTAATGGTTGGCAAGGAAGTGCTATGTGGCTATTCGCACTGGCTTTGGATCTCATTTCTGTCTTTCTACAGAACTGGTTTCTTTAGTATAGCCTCTCTCAAGAGCAGAGTAAGCCTCAAATTTCATAAAAGTTGAGGGCGCTCTGAGCAGTCGACAGCACCCACATTTGAAGTTTTTTAGTACCAACTGGAATCTCTGGCACTTTTACAGTAGTTGTCAATACCTGTCTGCTCTAAGGTTTCTGAATATAGATTGGTAGCTTAAGAAAGAAAACGTAAGTGAATTAAAAATGTGAAACTCTCTCTTGGAGAATGGTCGGATACTGTGTTTTCATGCAATAAAGTAGTGAGTAACTTCTTGGTATTTATTAAATATGTGTGTGTGTATAAAAAAAAGCCTGTAATTATATGGACAGGAAAGAGGTTTTGGACTTTTTGTGTTTCTAGTCATGTCAGCTGTACATTGGGTTGAGTTTCCAATACTGCTGTACCATATTTTTTAAGGGCTAGGAAGAAATGGAAGTGATGCTCTTTACAGACAACTTGGTCTAACCAAAGCAGAGCAAGCTGGTTTAGATTCAAATTTTACTTCCTTACCTTTTTTCAGAACATCATGTTCTGGAATACAGTCTATATTTGTGGAAAACTGGCAATTCTCTTTCTTTGGTACCACTGTGTTGACCGTAAAGCAGTTATCCCAGAGAAATTATGGACCATGCAGATTCTAACTCAGACTTGCTGCTAACCTTGGTGGAAAACAGAGGGACAGACAATAAGCCCTTTCTAAGCCTACAATATTAATTTTCTTATGCTTTTTAGTATAAAAAAGCTCTTTGTTGGAACGATTGCCTTTGCTATGAGTCAAAGTTACAGTTGTATGCTTTATTTTATTTAAAGTGAAGTGTTGAAAATGCAGCTTTGTGTTAATTTATGCCACAAGTACCATGCTAGTAAGAGGAAGCAAAATGAAGACCAAATATTTTATCAACTTAGACATAGGACTGATGCAAGGAGGAGACTGGCTTAAGGTAGCTGAGGGAATTAAAAGAAATAAAGGGAGGTCTAGTTAAAATTGATTCTCAGATAAACTCCAGTGTCTGTTCTATTGAGGCCTGTGGGACATGAATATTGATAAATGTTAGGCAAAGGGAGAAAAGGGAGAAAAAGCAATGTGCTATTGGATTCTTCATATTCTGTGTGTACACACTTAAATATCTCCTTAACTTTATTTCTATTCTGCAGGAGCATAATGAGTGGCACTTGAGCTGGATAGGAGACAATTTTCCCATTTATTGAAATTTTGAATCTGTAAATATTTAAATGTCTTGGTCTAGTTCAGTTACTCGCAAGTACTTCTGTTTCAGTTAGTGATTTTTATTTTTATCACTTACTACAGTGTTTAAACTTAGGACTTATGTAAACAAGGATTTGTTTGAGAACTGACTATTGATTTGTCACACTTTTTTCTCAATTTGATAAGTCAAACTTTTCACATGCAGGTGCTTTTGAAAACTGCTTTGTGGTATTTCATTATTATTTTACCCAGCTTTATGGTAAATCAGCAGTTTAGAGAAGCAGAGACAGAACCTTGTATTTCACCTTAAACTATTAAATCTAGATGGATAACAGAGAACAGTATTTACCAGATCTATGAATTACAAGCTTAAGTTGGTTCCTTTTTTTTTTCCTTTCTTCCTCCTTGGCTGTAAAGTCCTAATGACAGTGTTATTTCCCTTCTCGGCATATGCCACATGCTGCTGGAAAATATGCAGCAAAATGTAACATTAATGTTTCCCTGACACTTCTAAAATTAAACAAAACCTTCAGGGGAAGGAAGCCTCGTGTTAATTTATGTATTCCTCAGCTTTCAGGCTAGGGAGTTAGAGTGGACACCACCCATAGCAACTACTTAAGCTAAAGTTATTTCTAGTTCAATACAATTACAAAGTCAAACTCGATGAGCAGGAGGCTTGAATGGTGATTTTAAAAAGAAAAAAAGAACATGCATTTGTTTCCATGTGTTGACTATATTCTCTAGTATTCTGTACTTCTAATACTATGAGCCTCTTGAATGGCTATTTTAAACACTAGTAATATATGGATTATGAAACACAAATCTTGTATTTATATCTTAATGGGAATAACTGCCAGCGACTCTGGATGCTCCTCAGCTTGGCAACTCAAAGCCTGTAATTTTCCTTATTCAATTGGGATGACTGGTTTGTATTTCCTCAGCCTGGGAGGGTGGACTTTTAGGTTTGCTGGCTGTATATCAAGACATAGAGTGGCTCACTTTGAAAGAGAGGGAGCTGGGAGAAAGTCTCTGAGCAGATTAATTGGTTGCTGTTGTGGGCTTTTTGGCTTGTTTTCTGGTGGTGGTGCTGATGGGGTGGGTGACCATTTTATTAGTTCTCATGTCTGCTGACATAGGTCTGCCCAGAAAGTGATCTGTAATTCATCTTGTACTCAGACATTATGTGTTTGGACTGAAGACACCACAGAGCTAGTACTCCATTTTTAAGATACTAAATAGCTGAAAAAAGTAGTCATTCTACATAATAAATTTATGATTTGACTAATATGGTAAACCCTGGGCTATCATGTTTCACTCTGAGATATATGCTCCATTGTACTATCCTCTATTGGTATGTGTTCATTTCATGTAGACTTTTATGGTTTAGTTTCTCTTACATTTGCTGAAGACAGACCCGTCCATGAGTGAAGAAAGTACCTGGCTATGTCAGAATGCTGTCAATGAAGGTTTCTTTGTGACCTCTTCAGTTGTGGCCCACCGCTTCTTGTGGTCTTTAACACTGACTTAGTAGAGGTTGGAAGGTTTTCTGAAGAAGTTCTACTTCTCACTAGAACAGAATAAATATATCTTCCTCCCACCCCTTTTAGTAGCATGTAGCAGCAAGAAACTAGGCTGTCTTGAAGGTGGAAGGGTTATTTCCTGGGAATACAAGCCAGTCACCATGGCAGAGTACGAGCAGTTGCACTTTGAGCAGCCCAGTTATTTGAAGTATATCCAGATTTTGCTCCTGTGAAATCTCGTGTTAACCTAAATGTTCTACACCAGAAAGAAACTCCAAGCTGTGTATATTCTGCTGAGAACTTGGCACAAAATTTCTCTTTGTGGGTTTTACCACTATGTGCAGTAGCACAACATCTAAGCTCCCACTTTCTAAGTTCCAGTCCCCTTTCCTATGATTTTTCTCTGCTTTTTTGTTGTAGTAGTCTTTAAATGTACAATGCATGAAGATAAGGTCTAAAATATTTTGCTTTGCTCCTCCTGGCCAAACACATTTATAAGGAAGACTTCAAGTTTGTTCAAGTCTGTGGAGACATACAAGGTACTTTGTCACAGCTACTATTCACATTTCATCTTTTCTTCCAAAATAAATTTGGTTTAGGCTGCACGTGTCTAGCATACTTTCCTTTAGGCATTGATTTCTTTGAAGATATAATCACAAGGCTTTGGGTAGTGATCCTACTGAGTAGAGATCACACGTTGTTGTTCAGGCGTTAAAATCTTTGCTGTACTTCATAGTGCATGAAGAGAAGCTTTTGCCTGTGAGGTGTGTAGCCTGATGGTATATTTTGTCCTTCCTTAATTTCAGTTTTTCTGGGAAGACTTTTTCATGAATAATGAACAAGCTATGAAATAGCCAAGAATCATAAATTACCTCAAAGGAATCGTAGAGCACCATGGTACTTCAAACAAATTTTCAGTCAACTCTGTCTTTGTATAAGCAATAGTGGATGTTTCCTCTCCAGTGTACTTTTGTTCTAAATTTAGGGATATATTCTTGCATTGGTATATGTGGAAATTTTTCATGTAATTTCTGTTAATGGTAACGGATGTCAGGTGGGGTCCAGTAATTCCATGGCACAGCTAAAAAAGAATAGATCCCTTTAGTTTCTTTACTTGGATGTTGAAGTTTAGCAATAGCCATTACACACTGTGTCAACCAATTTCAGTGCTGATGCCAAAGGTTTTCAGCCACAGAGGTAGCCTTGAAGACGATTTTCCTGAAGTTCAAAGCTCCTGAAATGTTAAAAATAACTTTCCAAGCAAATTATGCAGTAATGGCAGCGTTCCGCTATCTCTCCTGCGTCACTTGCTAGTTACCCAAAGGAAGGAGGAAGAGGGTGGCATGGAGACAACCGCAGCCCCACAGCAGCATACAGTGTGTCTACCCATAGCTTTCCCATTCAGAGTGGTGTTGGCACCCGCGAATTTGCGACGTGCTAACAGTATGTGCTTCTGGTCTGGCATGCTTTGTGAAGGGATGTGGCTGACTACCTCAGGGGAAGATGCCTTCTGCTAGAATTACTTGTGCTTTATGGGCTGCCAGAGAAGCCACTTGTGAAACCAAGCCTCTTGCAAACTGGCTGTGAGTCACGTAATGGCAGAACGCTCATTTGCTTTGTGATTCAGGTGTTTCAGACAGGCACAGTGAACGTCTGCCTTGCTGAAATATGGTAGGATATGTGACAGTCCAGGTACAGAGGTACTCACACTTGAGAAAACTGGGGTTTGTGTTGAAATACTACTTCAACATATTTAGGCAATTCTCTAACATAAATGTGCTGCTTTAAGCTGTTCCATGTCTCAGAGCAGTAATGTCTGTGAATTTGCTCTGTATCCAGACAGCAGTGCTGTTAAAGCTGTAAGAGCTCACCAAGTGCTATCACTGTAGAATAAAAACACCAGAACTGAACATACCCATGGAGAGAAGCTTCCATTTATTCTGCCTGTGAAAGCCAGGCCCCTGTCCTCCTGGTGTTGTGTAAATGTGAACTTTTGGAGACAAGAATTATGAAACAAATTCTAGAGAAGATCAGGGAGACAGTAGTCAATGACGGAATTCATGTGTGCCTCAGGGCTGCAAGAGATAATGTATGGAAAAATCTACCCATCAACTTTGTAAGAGCAAGCATAATTAAAAGGAGAGTGTTTGGTACATTGCCTAAGCTTGATAAGTCAAGTCTATATGTAATAATTACTTTTCAAAATACAATTCTGCAACTTGCAATGTAGATGTTCAGTGTATTCAATTAAAAGGGGAAGATGACAGTTATTAGGACCAAGTGAAGATTAAGGGCTGTGAAACAACGTCTGCAAAACATTCAAATAGGTTAGAAAAATGAAGCATATAATCATGCTGAAGCATCTTCAGAATGTAGCCAATGTATTTTTAAGCCCTTTGGCACACATACAAGATTTGTAACTGTAAATCTGCATAAATTGTATCATTCTGTGGCTCTAATTATTAACCTCAATGTGAAATTAGTTTGTTTTTAACACTATATCATGGTCTAGGCTGGGTCTCATATATCAGCCCACTGCAAATACGGTGGAGATCTTGATAAAAATGAACCATCGAAGTTACTCAGATATTATAATATTCATTTATATCTACAAATGAAAACTGAGTTTGGGTTGTGCAAGAGTTGCTGAAGGCTTGCATGTTGGCACTCACTCATGTTATGTACATTAACATAAATATGTTAGCTGCTGGTTTTTCAGTTTAAGATCACGGTTGCACAAATTGTTTACAGACTTCTCCATGTATATTGGAGGGGGTGTATGTGGGGGGAACCAGCAGTTGGCAGTTTCAGTGTTCTTGCCTACTAGGCTTCATATCCTCAAGAATATGACTTAATATGGCTTCCACTGTAGCAAAGCAGAATAAGTTTAGAGTCCACAGAAAACATGCTCAAGATCATTAATTTCACTTGAAAATACGCTTTCCGTGACAATGATTGTAAGCAAAGGATTGACAAGGCTTCTGTTTTGTGTGTGAACAATGCTGTGACTTTAGGAACTCCTTTGAATTTTGAAATGAGTTAAAATCTAAATTATATATAGACAATGAAGGGAGGAATGACATTTCTTAGTGTAACTTCACTGACTTCAGGTCAACCTCTTTAAGTCTCCTATTAATGCTTAAGTCATTAAAATTTTGTTGTACGACTTTTTTGTTTCATATAAACCTATTAATAAATCCCCTTGCTCACTCTACCTCCTGAAAACAAAACACAACCAAACCTGTAAGGCACACAATGAGTACCCAAACATTTCTTTTGAGTTGAATCCAGCTGTACTTTTCAGACTTTTTTTTGCCACTCTGCGTGTAAGACTGACTAGGACTTGACAAAAAAGTCCTACAGTAGGAGACTTTCAATCTTCATTGTTTGATTGCTGAAAGCTGTGATTTATTTATAGATGTTGGAAAATAGGGAGATGAGAAAAAGCCTGAAACAGTGTTATGCCACTGGAAGAAAAAAAAAGGTCTGATAAAGAAATCCTAGAAGTGGGCTTTAGCATCTTCAAATGATAATAAGCACAATAAGGTCAGGAAACCTGCTGAAGGCTTCTAATGTTCCCCCACCCTCCATGCCTTCTTTCCAATCTTAAGCTTCTTCCACTTTTGTAGAAGAATATTTCAAATGAGAGCACAAAGAGTATTTTGCTCTGTAGAATGGTTGGATTAGAGATTTCAGTCTTCTAGATCTTTGTGTGGAGCTTTGAATGGGCATTGCTGTCCCAGTATATTTGATACTTCTGTCCTACTCTGAGAAGTTTTGTTCAGCTGAGAAATAGATTCAAGACAATTATAAAGGAACTTTCTTTCTAAATGCAAGAGGGATTTACTTTGTTTTCTATTCTCCGTATGGTTAAGTGGGAGTTAATTTGGTTTTGGGTATGAACAGCACCAGGATTGTAATGGGCATGCACTTAAGTTTAAGCATGACAGAAACATCTATTTACTTAAGAGTACTTTGTGTTCATAAGGGCATACTTATCACACTAGAAATTTTTCATAGAGAGCAAACCAAGTATACGGGTGGTCAAGTGCTAATACTGAGGGGTGACTTGCAACAGTATCTGCATCTCCCACCTAACAATGAAAAGGTGGATATGAAGTGTATAAGGCATACCATGTTGGTTTAAGAGTGAACTTGGTGAAAGCTGTGCAAACACAGAAATGTATGCTAGATTTTTTTGGTTTAAAAAAAAAAGAAAAAGAGGGTGGAAAAATCACCTTACTGCTATGTAATCAAACCAAGGTTCAATAGGATTTGTAAAGGTACTTTAAAATCAGCAGCCTTTATATTTAGTCTCCTTAAATTTGTTTTATAAGCATCTTAGAATGAAGCTAATTCTTTTAGTTAATCTTTGGTAAAACTTAATCTTTTTATGCTTGAAGACGTAAATCATCATACTAGAGGAAAAATTGAAAGAAGTTCTTTTGTGAAATATCCAGCAAGTTACCACATTTTTGAACTGGTAGAAAGCGATAAATTTCAAGGTTTGAATTCTGACTGGATTGTGTGCAATCTAAATCCCTGGGTTTGGTTAGAGTGGGAACAGACCTCTAGCTTTAAACCTCTTCTACTGGAAATGTTTACAAGAGACACATTCTTATGCTGAAAACTCATGACAGTTTAAAAACAAAAAAGCCTACTTATCATAACAGTCTAAGTCATGTAACACTTGCAGAATGTTTGGGTTACAATGAAGACTCTTTTGGAAGAGTTAAAAAAAAAAAAAAGAAAAATACCCATCACCTTTCTTGGACAGCACCTGCAAAGATGCAGTACTTCAATTGATGTGTCATGCTGTCCATAAATTGCTTCAACTCTGTCTTGTATCTATCTGGTTTTGGGAGCAGAAGTATTTTAAGGATTTCTTTATTAGTTGTGTTTCAGTTTGGATTTTGTGTTTCTAATATAACAGACCTTCAAATCTGAGCAAAAAAAAAAAATAGAAATACACCCCTCCTATGTTTTTACCTGTTGGAAATGTTTGAGACCACCCTCTCTTCCCCCCCCC
>JAOTQQ010000023.1:26270171-26339436 GCA_026546715.1 Gallinago undulata
CCCCTTGCTGAAATAAGTCATGATAGTTGTTCCTCACTTTTGCAGCCCTTGTAACAAGGGAAATGTAGGACAAAAATAGTATAGTAGAGTAGGGAATTGGTAAGTTTCAGTTAAAAAAAAAAGTTTGGAAAAAGTATAGGAAAATGTATTCTTCCCAATTTGTTCTGTAGAGACTGGTAAACAGAGATGAGATGCTTGGTGTGTTTTCTGTCTCTATCCTGAAGAAGTGCACTTTGCAGAGTTCTTTGTCGCCTTGTGACTAGACTGAAAGACAGTCCTCATTACTGATTCTACTCCAAAGTTAATCTAGTGGTTTCTCTCTAATATGGAAGCAAGTACCAGCTTTCAGCTTTCTTTGTTTCTTAAACAGAGTTTCATTGATAGAAGCAATAGGGGAAAGGCAAACATGGACAAATACTGAATACATGCTGCTAAACTGTTCAGCAGGGAGTAACTGCTGTACAAATAGTGTGCCGTCTAAACTTGTTTTGCCCATTTACTGATGATCAGCACGCACAACAAAATCTGCAGTAAGCCCAACCAGAAGGGTCACAGACTGGGCACTCCCTGGCTGGCACCTTGCTTGTGACCTCTGTCTGGATATGTGCTTTATTCTCAGGCAAGTGTTTTTGCTTGCTCTCTCATCTTTCACTGTGGCCCTGAATCAGTTAATCATCCACCAAAGGAAAACAAACTAAGAACTTAAGATAAGAAAGTGTTCCAAGGAGTATCCTTCAGCAGATACCAAATACACCCACTTATTTTGCAGAGTTTGTGGAACCATTTCTAGCTTTCTCCCAATGGCCAGTGACTTGTTTGGCCAATTTAAAGAACTTGCTAGCAAATCAGCCTCTTGTCAAGAATTTCCTGGAACTTGTTTAAGAGGGGAAAATTCCTCTGGTTGTCACTTCTTAAGGTGACAAAGGATGAATTGAAAGTTGCATTTGGAATCTGAAGACTAACTTAAGGTTAGGCAGGAGGAGAGAGGCTTTCAGTTTTACAGTCCAACAAAAACACTGTACACTAATAATGCAAATTTATTAGTATTTCATAGCTTCCTTGGAAAAAGCCACATCATCTTTGTGCATGCTTTAATAGGTCTTGCATGTATGTAGAAGCAGGATGTTTTACAGTTGGAGAGTAAGGAGTTATGCCCTGATTTTTAACATTCAGTAATCGTGGCAGAGAGAGCTGACTCATTGTTAGGAAAGGTATCTAAGATGACAAAACCCTTATAAGAGAATCAAGTGATTGCCAGGAAACTCCCATGCAAAAAATGAGTGAAACAGGAACAAAAAGATCCTCTTGGCATAATCAAGTCTGCATGCTAAAGACAGCTGAAACTAGCTAAATCAAACTAAAAAAAATCAAACTAGGTAAGATCAAGTGGGTGTGGAAAAACTGTTACCCATTGTATTACGGGCTATGATTCCCTGGTAGATTAAAATAGCAGTAAGTTTTGTGATGATAGATGAATTTTATTTTCATTTTCCATGGAAAAATTACTCATTTTTAAATTTCTTTTTTAAGATTTGGAAATTACTATTTATTTGTGCTCAGTGCAGTCACCCACCCAACTCAAGAATATAAAGAAGTATTTTGAAAGCATATATTTTGCTTTTAACTATGTTTTAAAAACACCTTTCTTTTAAAAGGAAGAATTTGATAACATTCCAAACGCAACTTGTAACTAGTATACTATTAAGTTAGAAAGTAGAACAGACTTTGTATTTTTTAATATTTCATATTTCTAGATACATTAATTCTTGGTGTAACATCTAGAGTAACTTTACAGATCATGAGCTTCCCTGATTTTTATCTGTATGCTACTGTATTACTATAAAGTTAATATTCACTTGTTTGGAAAGGAGCATGTCTTGAATTAGTTATGGGAATGGGAGGTTGAAAAGTGGAGAAACAAAACCCAATGACTTTATTTGTGGGATGTACATATGCAGTTGCTGAGAACCCTCATTCTTGTATGAGCAACACAGATTCACTTGTCATGAGAGTGTTATTGGTCAAATAAAACTATTAGTTCAGTCATGTGGATATTTCCACCTGCTGTACAGCATCTTGATTCAGAATTCTTGATTGAAAATAAAGGGGCTATATTAGTGAGCCTGGCACTCTCATAGAGTGAACACCTTAATTTCTTAAGGTTTTGGTGATCTGTGGGAACTCATCATTTTGAGTCATTGAAGGATATCAGGAAGGGAGTGGTCAGTTCCCTAGGATGAAAATACTGATTTATCACAAAGTTTCCCCTGCACTCTGATGCTTTAAGTGTGGACTATATATACAAATGACCCATGCTTTCTGGCATGGGTTAAGGACACTGTAGGTAGTTTATTAATCTTCATCCACTGAGATGGTAGAATAGACCAACCTCCTTGTCATCTGTGCTGATTTTTTTAATAAGCATGTTAAAGAATTGAAATAGTTGTAAAGATAACAACTTTACTTTCTAAATATATTTGTGTGTCTCTGTGTTTGCTTCTAATCAGACCAATCTGATAGCCTTCTGTGATGGCATAACAGGCTGGGTAGACGGGGGCAGAGCAGTGGATGTTGTCCATCTTGATTCCAGCAAGGCTTTTGACGTTGTGTCCCATAACATCATCATAGGATCTAACTGTGGGTTAGATGAGTGGACAGTGAGGTGGATTGAGAACTGGCTGAATGGCAGAGCTCAGAGGGCTGTGATCAGCAGTGCAGAGTCTAGTTGGAGGCCTGTAACCAGCGTTAGTACTGTGTCCAGTCTTGTTCAACATATTAATGACCTGGATGAGGGGTAGACTGTACCCTCAGTAATTTTGCTGATAACACAAAACTGGGAGAGGTGGCTGATGCACTGGAAGGCTATGCTGCCATTCAGTGAGACCTAGACAGGCTAGAAGGTTGGTCAGTGAGGAACCTGATGAAATTCAATAAGGGCAAGTGTAGGATCCTGCATCTGGGGAGCAATAACCCCATGCACCAGTACAGGCTAGGGGCTGACCTGCTAGAAAGCAGCTCTGTAGAGAGAGAGAGAGACATTGGAGTCCTGGTTGACAACAAGTTGACCATGAGCTGGAAATGTGCCTTTATGGCTAAGAAAGTCAATGGCCTCCTGGGGCACATTAAAAGAGTGTGGCCAGCAGGTCAAGGGAGGTCACCCTCCCCCTCTACTTGGCCCTGGTGAGGCCACATCTGGAGTACTGTGTCCAGTTCTGGGCCCCCCATTTCAAGGACAGGAAACTACTGGAAAGAATCCAGAGGAGGGCTATGATCAAGGGAATGGAGCATCCCTCTTATGATGAAAGGCTGAGAGAGCCTTTAGGGGTCTGTTTAGCCTGGAGAAGACTGAGGGGGACCTCATCAATGCTAATTAATATCTAAACAGCGGGTGTCAGCAGGATGGGGTCAGACTTAGTCTCAGCAACAGGACAAGGGGCAAAGGACCCAAGCTGGAACACAGGAAGTTCCCTCTAAACATGTGGAAAAACTTCTTCACTTTGAGGGTGACAGAGTTCTGGAACAGACTTCCCAGAGATGTTGTGGAGTTTCCTTCTCTGGAGATATTAAAAACCTGCCTGGATGGGTTCCTGTCCAGCCTGCTCTAGGTGAACCTGCTTTGGCAGGGAAGATGGACTAGATGACCTCTGAATGTCCTTTTCAACCCCTGTGATTCTGTGATTCCTGTACAGGAGTAAAGGATGTGGTGAGAACAGAGTTTGGATTGTGGAATATTGCAAGTATGCACAAAAAATATTAATTTTGGGTGAAACTGAAACAGAAGATCTCTTCTGGCTGCATGCCAGGGTTTTGGGCATACTGGGGTCCAAATCAATGCATGGGATTCAAGTAAGTGAAGTCCTCCAGCTTATCCTGAACGTGTGCACTGATGAAAAGTTATGGAGTTACTGACCTGACACGATACTCTGAGAAGCTTACACTGTTAAAGGAGCCAAATGACATGGGCACCTTTATACTTGCTGCTATGAGTGACATTTGATAGCAACTCTGCTTCATGTCTGTAGTTCCACTTTTTTTTTAAATGTCCACCTTCCATTACCCTTGTGAATTCCTTTTCTGAACCTTTTGTCTCCACAATAGAACGCTTCTTATTGTTGCATTTTCAAATTGTCCACTTCAACACCTGGGCTTCCCAGAAAATCCATGTAGGGCCCCGAGGAAATTGAAGTGCTGCTCATCACCTTGTGCCATGAGGGAGGCCAGAGCTGCTCTGCCAGCAGGGAAATGCAGCAGCAGGATCAGGAGGCCGCTAACCTCATTGCAGCGTTCAGTGTACATGATGTTCAAGATGGTCTTTGAAGACCCAGAAACTGGGGACTGCTTAACAGCTGTGTCCTCAGGGCTAAGATCCAGAACAAACCCTTGGACATCTGTACTTAGCACCACAGAGCTGTAGCTTGTAGGAGTTGAGGAGAGTGCAGGCTCAGTTCTGTTCCTGAAAAAGATACTGAAAAGGGCACACTGACATCCAAGGACGCCATATTCAATCTGAAAGATTAAGGTGGTGAGGTTGGCACATTATGGGTACTCCTTCCCTTATGCTTTTCTTTTATGTGGCTGATAACTGAGCTTAGCCTTAGTGAGGTTCAGTGTGATGTCACTGCCTGATGTGATGACATATGAGATACTGTCACTACTGAAGGAACAGGAGCAGAAACACAGCTTGTTTCCATGTGGGAAAGTGGTAACATGCTGCCGCTGTTGGCATGCGACAGGGGCCAAGATAGCACGATGCTTTCTGGAGTGGTCTGCTGAGTTTCCTGCAATGCAGGCAGCAAAGGCTGGTTGGATAGTTTTCCTTCAAACAGCTTCAGACTGCAAATGCAGTAAGGATGTTTGGTTCAATGAATCAAAATAAACTGAAGTAGAAATCCAGGAAGAGCTGTATGGTATAATATAGCCTGCAGAACCAGCTGCTCCATGCTGCTGATCTGCTGCAAGGTGGTACCAGGCCAAAATTGCCGTACTCCATGAAAAGGAACATGCTGAATTAGTGCTTGAGCTATGTGTAAGGGCTCCTCTGTCACTTGAGGTTTCTCATTGGCTTCAACAGATAGCTTTCCTTGCAAAAAAAAAAAAAAAAATCATTTTTTCCCGATAATAAACTTTTTGAGTGTTTGATATTCTCATAATTAACTTCATAACCAATAACAAAAGGGACATGGGAACCTGAGGGAAGGGCCTCAACTGTGACAAACAGACAAGGATAAAGATCTGACATTCCAGCAAAGTGCTTGTATTTGAAATTATTTTATATGGAGGGAAAACTGGGTTCCTATGGATCTAGCCAAGACTTTTTCATTTATAGGTTACCTTGTGATGTACAGGTAGCTCATAACATGTCACAGTGTGGTGGCTGGCTAGTGAAAAATGGGGCAAATATCTGAGAAGACAACAGATAAATTTGCAGTTACGGAATGGTTATGCATAAATGTCCGCTGTTGTAACAGAAAAATTATTCAGCACAGCTGCTGGTTTTTAGAAATTCCAAAATATACGGAGCTGAATCTTTTGGGCTTAATATCCCTATTGTTTCTTTTTCCTTGTGTGTGGGGGATGTAAGGTTCTATTATTAATTTTCTTTAAATGTTTCTCCAGTATTATAACTTGTTCTAGTGTTTTAGAGAATCATGTAAACTAACGGTTTGTTTCATTGATTAAGTAAGAGTTGTGTGTAGGAAAGATTTTGTAATGACAATTGAAACTATACACGTAATTGCATAGTTTCCACTCTATAAAAAGTGATCTGCAAAGCTGGAAGATATCATTAGACTTGTGTTTATAACTCAGGATGGCCTCATTTCACCAGCTTTTCTTGCAAATTAATTCCCAGATGTCAGAAATATTGTCTGGTTGCCAGCTATTGCATAAACTCCTGAAGTGTGAGATATGACTTGCTGCTCTTGCACTGACCTCAACTGTCAACAGGAAAATAAATGATCATAAAATAGATTGGATGAAGCAAGATTCAGAAAAGCAAACTTAACGTCTAAATTTTAAGTGGCCTTTGATTACACAACTACCACAGTTGTATGTGAGATACATAATTTTAACATTTCTCAACTATGCTAGTAAAAAGCTTTGTATTCTTGGATAACCAGAAGACCTTTATGCAGGTTGGCAGCTATCTTTAAATCTCTAGCTATCTGACTTCTAGCAGCATTTGTGTATAATGTAGAAATGAAATCTAACACTTATGAAGTTGATCTTGGGTGGGGGAAGTGGCTCCTAAGCCTGTGTCCTAGCTTGTTATCTTATCTTTCTACAATCAGATGCTTCCAATTTGTGCCCTGTGCCTTTTACTACAAAGTGTTGTAGAATACACGCTATCTCAATGTCACAGGTAGTATCTCTGCCTCTTATTGTACATTCCATGGCAGTGAGAGTCTTCAACAATAACCTCTTGGAAAGGTCAGCTCCTCTTTTTTGGACTTTCCTGGCACTTTGACTGGATTCGAGATCAGGCTGCTCTGTCTGTAATGATACTAGTTTTGTGTTGGCTGCAGAGATGGGGGTGTTCAAATGTAGATCCTGGCAGATAGAGACACCCTCCTCCCCCCCGCCCTCGTTTGTGGAGTAGCCCAGAAATCTCTTGGACAAGACTGTAGCTGGGGAAGGCCATTCTGTTCCGAGAAAGTAAGGAACTGGTATATCCAGTGTTGAAAGGGGTCAGCCATGCTGTAGCAGCTGAAATAGATTTTTTTTTTTTTTTAATACTTTTTTTTTTTGCTTAAGGTGTCAGTATTTCCCTATGTCCTTTACTTCAACACCCTGTCACTGGTATTTTGCAATCTAATGCTTGGCACATTGACAGTTGTGAAAGAGGGCCATAGGCTTGCATGAAGACATACCTTATTTTTCTGATGACTTGGCCTGACTTCTGTAGCAGAGGCACTTTTTTTTTGGTTTTGGGTTTTTTTAATCATTTAATCTCAGTCCTGCAGAATCTGCCATGGTTGCTATTGTTAATCTTAACACTCAAAAATGACAAGCTAGTTCCTAGAAGAACTGAGTTATTTTTTTAATAGGATTTTATTTACTTTTTATTTTACGAATTTTTGGGAAAACCCTCTTCTTATGTTTGCAAGCTCTCCACCTGAGCTGAGCCTTAAGAGCTTTCTAAATGAGTGGGATTCTTATAAAATCTCATGTCTCTAGAAGCACAACATTGTGAACTTGCAGTGTGTGCTGCTCTTGCTTATTCCATGTGTTTGTAAATCTGATGGTTATTCATAGCTAGCTATAATTGTCCTATAGTTAGATATCTGTAATACTAATAGGTACCTATAGTTATCCACAGATATATGGATGGACTGATTAACCAGCTGATAAGCAAGGTATATGTAAAGACACAAAATCATTCTGCACTAACTGGACTAGAAAAATACTCAGATTCAGTCTTCTTCCTTTGGCTTCTTTAATTTTTTTTTTTTAATACCGAGCTCATTCTCCTAAATAAGAGTGACTTGCTGTGTTCTCAGCAAAAATGCAAGGGAGTTTACAACAGCATTGCCTTATCCCAAATTTGCAGACTAAAATGATTAGTATCAGGCAGATGGCAGACAGTTTGCTTTAAATCATGCAAGGTTATCAGCTCACCAGTCATTGAATCTCAGCTCTTAAAAGTGACACTGGGTTAACGATGTAATTTTGTATAGGGAGAATTGTATTCATGATGTAGTTTTTCACTCAAATAGGTTTGTAAAATGACTCCACTGTATGCTTTCTTAAGCCATTGTTATTTCTCCATTTAACTTAATTTGTTGTCTATGTGCAGACTCATTAGATGGCTTCATAATCAAATTGCAAGGTTGGCCATAATTATGCAGTCAAAAGTGGCTAATGGGTTCAATTCTAACTGTAAGTTCTAGCTGAAAGAGCTGGGAGAAGGTAGTTTTTGATAGGCTAATTTTCTTTAAAAAAAACCTACATTGAGGTGTTTTTTCAGTTCAGAACTAAAAAGATATGTGCTAATCAGAATTTATGTCACTCTTCCATTTCAAAAACTGTAAATGTTACTAGAGATGTAATGCTAAAAAGGTACATATAAACTACTTACTTTGTTTTCATTTTAACAAAAATTCCAGATCTCATGTGCTCCAAATCTTGGTGGCTTTCTAACCGAGGAGAACAAATAAATCTCTTGGATTACAAACCCACAAGCTAATAGTTTACACTAAATTTCTGTAAGGTTCATGACCTAGTGTCTTTGTGTGGTTCAGACTTATAGCTAATTGGGAGGGGTAATCTTTGTTTTCACTGAACCAGTTAGCATGCCTAGCTGAAATGCTTGTATTTTGCTAGAATGCCCTAGTGTCTTCCTTTCAAACTCTTGCAGAAAATGCCAATTGTGTAGGTTCCCTCTACGTCAGTTGAAGATTAATAAATATTTCCTATAGGGGTAAGGAAGTAATTTTTGTTTGTTTGTCTAGAAAGATGAGAAGTTTTAATGAGGTCACAATTATTGTGTTTCCACTTTGTTTACTAGGATGGTGTTTAGAAAAAAAACCCAACACTTAAACTTGAAATATTTTGATTTCTATATGGCATGCTCCAGTAGATGAAGTATCCTACCATCTGTTGATGTTTTGAATAATATGTAAAATGCTTGCTTATTTTTTATATGTATGTGTTAATGTATACAGACAGCTGTGAGTTTTGGAAATATCTGCTCTGAAACTTAACTTTTAAAAAGTTGTTGTTTGTTTTTTTAACACAGAAGTGCTCTAGTAGGAAAAGTTTCACTACTAAAATTTTCTTCCTCACATCCAGGCAGCCACTTTCATAAACTGTAATACAGAGGATCTGCAAAGTTAAGCTTCATTTTCCAATATCTGCAACTTAACTAGGGGATTTCCTTCAATTTATAGGGAATTTCTTCTGTCCTAGAAGTTATTTTTATGTCTGGAACATCTGAGATCATTCCTTGGCAAAACCTTAATTGCACTGATTTCTAGTTACATTTACAGTATTTTCTTAAGCATTAAGGTATTTTGTATGTAGTGACATTTCTGCGGAGTAGATACAGTGATGAAAGATGCGAAGGATGCTCAAGATGCAGTTCCCACCATCTGCATTGAAACTCTGAAGCAGGCACAGAGCTGGTCTCTTTCCCTTCTTTGTTAGTATAACAGGCCCTGAAAAAGTGGGAACTTGCATTGGTTTTTTCTAACACCTACTACTCTCCTCCCCCACTTCCCCTTAAATAGCAGCCTTTGAAGTGTGCCTGTGCTCTTTGATCACTCTGCCTTTACCCTTCCTAGTCCAGGAGCAGTGGAAAATGCCTGCTGCTATCTCTGGAGAAGGACTCTGGTGGCAGCCCCACAGAGTCATTGGTTTGCAGCAGAATGAGATGAATAGTAGAAAGGACAACAGATCTTGAAGAAATAGAGCTACTTTGCAGGGTTAGAGCCAAAGAAAAGTTATTTTAAGCAAGCGAATAGGCTTAATATTTCTGTGATAATACCTATGTGGCTAACTGGGCTTTGTCTTAAATCAGAAATTCCCAAGACTGGGTTATTGGGAAAGATGAGGTGAGCCAGCTGGCTTTAAAGAGCAAGGAGACTACAGGATGTTAACTCCACCATAGTTCCCTTCAGGAATGTTTCATGAAACTGCTTAAAAAGCTGCTTAATGAATCTTGTTAATTTCACTTTTCCTGTAAGCAGTTTGTGTGGCTATTGTAACAATGCTTGTCAGTAATAGGAAAAGCACAGTTAAGTCTCTGAAGGTCTGCTCCCTGAACACTAATGAGATAATTTATATAAACTGTTTTGAGGATGCTTGTCCAAAGGGATTTGATCTTTGGCAGTCAGATGCTTACCTTAGAAGACTTTGAAAATTGTTTACGAAGTGAAACTTGACAAAAAATATTACAGTAATCGAAACACTTTCTAATATATTGGTGATTCCAATATAAGAGATATATTGCAGGTATATAAAAAGATATTTTAGAGATTCCGATACAGAAAGCTAAATTAGAAGGCAAATATAAGAAACTATAATGCAAGGTGACTCTACCTGGAGTTTAGTGAAGTGATTTCCCACATGTAAGTTTATGCCAAAACACTTCTGTGAGTGGTGGGGGCTTTGCGTTTTTCTTCTTGTGTTTTGTTAGCCTCACCAATTAAAATTTTCAAGTTCTTTTTAAAAGTATCTATCTGTATGTGTCTTAGAGCATATCAAAGACACTTGATTTATCAAGAAAATGATTGTAAGTCTGTAAGACTTCAGTGTTTGTTGTACCCCCATTGTCTGAAAAGTTTAGTATTCTAGCAGTATTTACGAGCTTTGCTGGGCATTTCTTTGTGTAAATCATTTAATAACATATTTACATTTAATCCCTTCCTTGGACTTTAATAAACATTTCTAATAGAAAGAATCCTATTGTTAAGACACTGAACACCTGGTAAGTGTTGGGTGTTCTCACAAAAAGTTCTTGGGAAGATGTGATTTTTGATAATTCTTTTAAGATTATTTTTCCCTCTCAGTTGTATTCTAAGTCTTCCCCCCAAAAAATGCTTGTGGAGGTGTCTTTCTTAGACCTTTTACAATTTTTTTTAAATTAAAATTTATTTTGAAAAAATATCTGTTTGACTTAAATCTGTTTGGATGGCCTAGTGGACAGCTTGAGCTGCGTACTGACATCATTGTAGCCTCAAAAAATCATCTCTAGGCTTTCAGTGCTTTTATACTTTTGATATGAAGCACATGCATCCATTTACATCTGTCTTTCAGATGCTAGGTTTCACTCTGATTTGTTTGAACGTGTAACATTTTCTAAAGCTCCCTCGAAATGGGAAGTACACATTAGGAAATGACAGCCTCGATAATTAGTTTGTCTTCAAGAAGTTGATGTGACATAAAATATGACATATTTCCTAAAGTAAAATCTTCTGGTGTAAAATATCAAGAGGAAAATTTGAGAATCCTCTGGTCTTCTAAGAATACTAGGAAAATTATACTTTTGAATTAACATTTACCACTTAATGAAACTTCAGCAAAAGGAGCCCATAAAATGCAATCAGCAAGAAAAACTTCAACAGTGGCGTCTTGTATTAATTGCACCCTTGGAATCACTACGAACCAAAAATCGGACCAGGACCTAACAGGTCTGTCTAGTTCAGCATAAAGACTAACTTCTATTCATGATGAAGTTTTAAAGCTACGTTTATAGTGGAATACCACTTCCTAGGTATCTTTTATCCTGTAATGTCATATTCTTTTTTTTTTTTTTTTAGCATTTTAGATGCTTTTTTTATTTCAGAAAGAAGGTGGTTTTCTGTTTGCCTGTAAAAGACAGTGGCCAAGCAAGATGAAGGGCATTACCAAGAACACTGGACACATAGGCTCAGAGGCTGTTAACCTTCAGGAGTACATATTTGCATAGTAATATTTTCATTCTGTCTATGGGCTGCTATATGATCACAGGAGTGTTGTGAAGAGAGTAAAAGTGAATCTTAAGAGTTCTTGTGTATTTTGTCAAGAAAGACTAAAAATGTAGCCTGCTGTTGCAAGGCCCAATATGACATTTACAAGATTTTTTTAAAGTGTGGTGTTGCATATGCACTAATACTGATGGAACAATTGCATGTACATCATGAATACATGCATGATGCAAGACACATCTCCTACTTTGAACACCTGCATTATATTAGCAACTACAAGGCATTGTGACTTGCCTGTTCTAGGAGTGAAAAAGTTGATTCCTGAAACTGCGTGAAATTCCTAGGGTTACCTGTGGGATTTCTGTAAACTGCTGCATGGACAAGCAGAAGGGAAGAACACTGTACGATGAAAAGGGAAAAATAGCCAATATTTTAACTATATAGCAATATCCTGTCCTATACAGACAGTAAGGCTTCTCCTAGCAATTTTTTTTTCACTGTAAGACTTTGCTCTCAGCAGAGATTACTAAAATTTTCAATTGGAGATCTCAGTAATGCTGAACAGTTTTGCAAGCTAAGGATGCCCCACTAAGGTCATATTTTAAAAACTTTAGCCATGCCACTATTTAATAAAATTGTAGGCCTCAAACTAAATTTACTTCAGCCATAACTTTACCAGATACAGTAAACTGCAATATAAGTTACTTTCTTCCTTTATTAAACTTTCTTGAAGATTTTCTTTGTTTATATGTGTCTCTGTCCAGTATTGTTCTTACCTCTTGTAAAACCTAACTGCCTCAGAGTCTTTACTCATATTTCAAAAGCTTTAGTTTGTGTATTTAAAAAAAAAATCCATAAATATCTGAAACCCCAAATCCATTTAAGTAACGCTTGCTGACTCCACACAGGCTGTAGTTAAATGTAAAAGAAACTACTTGATTTTATTATTGCTTGTTACAATACAATTTGGACTGTAATTTTGAAATACATAGCTGCAACAAGAAAAGAAAAAAGCATTTTTTCTTAATAATAAATGTGCTCAAAAAGTAACAGATGCAAAGATCCTTGAAACCAGCATTCTGCAACTAGGCTGACTCCCCTTCTTGTGGCTGAACCTGGATAACACTACCATTAACTTTACATTACTTTTATACATTGTTTTTTATCTATGCATTGAAAAGTGACAGTAGTTGTGTGTTTTCAACTCCCCTTTTTAGCAAGAACTTGATGATTTCTATCTTCTGCTCTTGACCTTACCTAATTTTGACCTGATTGTGCCTGCCACAATTGAGACAAGTGCAGAAGACTTAAATAATGAAGGATGCTCCCTGCAGTTGTGTCTGATGGGAAGACAATTCACTTCTTCATAAGGGACAAGTTCAGACAGAGCAGTGTTAGTTGAATAGTATTCACAGCTGTTTACTTTTGTAGCGTATTTTACAGTTGCTTAATTTGATAGCTTGCACTGTGCCATGGTTTAGTTTTGAAAAGATAGTGCTCTTTTTCCTCTTTAAATATTTTCATAGTGGGTCACAGGGGTTTCTCCAGAGGGTTTTCTCCTGCAGGGTCAGAAGAATATTTCTCTAAGCAATGCCCTTTTCTGTACCCCTAGTTCTTCAGCCGCTTACTTCGTAGCATCATTTTGGCCATTTATTTGCCTGGGCGCTGGAGGGGAAGAGAGATGGAGTCTAAGGCAAGAAGCTACAGTTAAACATTTAAGAAGTGCTGTGAATAGCAGACTAATGATAAAAACAGTACTTAGAAGTATCAGTTAAATCTGTGGGCATATGTGGGCCAGAGGGTTATATATTTTTGCTGAGTAGTCCTTTGTCTTCTGGCTTCATGGGGGTCTCTAAAGAAGGCAGACTCGGCAAATGAGACCTCAGAGCTCTTGTTTGTAGGGAGTGATGTATTTCTCTTAAATTTGCTGCATCTAAGTGAATGTAGCTTATTTTGAGATAAATCATTACGCAGTGTAAACTCTTCCAAATTTAATACAACAAAAGTAAGGGCCTCAGATGCTTCTGTATTTCCTCTGAACAGAAAAACTGCTAGCTGGTGACTTGCAGCCCCGTTTGTGAAGGGTACCTGGCATGGACTGGGACACACAGTCACAACTCAACAAGTAGGTTCTCAGAGACATCTTGGACTCTGCCAGAGTTGCTCAAAGTCTTCCACTAATATTCTGTAAGGTAATTCGTGTGATAATGGTGTTAAATCACACAATGCAGTTTGCTTTATAACCCGCTCAAGTGAGAATGAAAAAGTAGTGCAGCGTGTCATATGTCCAGTCAAAAGTGCAGTGTAAATACAATGAGTGTAAAATTGCCTCCTGTGAACTACAGAGCCAAGAACATAGTAGTAATCTTCCAGGATAATTACAATTCCTCTCTCATTGATTTACTATTTACAAGATGCTTGTGGTATAATTTAAGAAGAGAAAAATGCATAGTTCAGTTGAACAAACCAACATCAATTTTCCTGCCCAAGCTAGTACTCCACACAATTCCTCTAGTTCATTTTCTTCCAAGTTTTGCATGGTATTTGTCAGTGTAAAAAAAATTCTTGCAGCTTCCTCGTTCCAACTCTTGTTTTCTATTGTGCTTACTGTCACCTCTGTTTCTCTCCCCCAGCTCTAGGGTTATTTGTTTTTAAAAAAAAAGTAACATTCTTTCCAAGACACGTGGGTACACCCTTTCAGCACCTTAAATATTTCATGGCTAGATGACTATAGGAGTTCAAATTCCAAATGTCCCCAAACGTAAACCTCTTGGACTGCAGGAGCTTGATTTGATACTTGCAAATATCTGAGGGGGCACAAGTTTTTGCTTACATAAGTAGCCGGTGGGAGGAATGAAATAGTAGAAACCTCATCACCCCCATTTTATCTTTTGGATGCAGATTGATATTCATGGCTGCGTCATGTGCACTCATTGTAGGTGCTGGGAAACTGAGGGAAGACTGGGGTTGCTGGAGGTGTGATGCTCTTATAGAAGACTGGGCAGGAATGCTTTATCCCCATCACATTGGAAAAATACTTCGGTAAATTCAGACTTGGCAATGTGAAAAACCTGTAGCGTGTGTTGCTTCCCCCCTTTATTTTATTTTATTTGAGCTTTTATGTAAAGCTCAAAGCCTATGCTGTGCAAACTCTAGCTTTTTTGGAATGGTAACAATATCTTTGAGAGAGACTTACCACATTATTATTTTATCCTGGGACAATTCCTACTGTATGTTCAACAAAACATGGATTTGTAGCAGTAATAAAGACAAATCTTTGTAAGGAAGCTGTTTGCTGTACAATCTTGAAAACAAAAATGTAAGGTAAATAACAGAAGTGAAATACTAAGTTTTTGCAGCCTGTACATATTGTGTTGAGTAGCACTGTGAGAGGGGAGCATCTAGGAAACAGGAATCTTCAGCAGATAACTTCTCTGTTGCTCTGGTACTAGATACTGTAAAGGAGTTACAGATCACTGTGGAAATAAAAAAGTTTCAGTGATGATTACAAGATTTCAAATAAATTCTGACATGTCTATTCTTTAAAATTTTTAAGGAAAAAGTTTACAGATGGAGAACTGAATTCGCTTGTGACAGGATCTGCCTTAACTGTGACTGTAATATCATAGAAAGCAGCATTCCTATGTCTGTTTTCTGTGCTAAAAGTGTTTTATGCTCTCACTTATAAGGAATTCTCCCAGGGCAAGGATGGAAGACAATAGGATGCTTTTATATATAACCAGCCCCAACAGCAAGACTGTTTTCTCTTTGAGACAGCTATTAAACTGCTGATCACAATGAGACTGAAATCCCATCAGTGATGTCTTGGCACTGCTGCAATATATGTATATTTTTCATCTCACCATATTTTTCCATTGTTCCCTGATTTCTGTCTACCCAGCCCCCTCAAGAATCATCAAAAACACTGAAAGTAAGCTTTATTGCTCAAATTGAATAAGTTTTTTTCCCTCCTATGTTGACATACAAAGTCTAGAAAGAAATTGTATTTCTTGAAGCAAACTTCACATTAAAGCTTCCCCAATATGAAACATACAAGAAATAGATACCACTAATCTTCTAAAAATTGCTCTTATAATTTGAAAATTGCATGGATACATAGCCTTACAAAGTGTATAGTCATGATATTTTTCTGTACCGTATGCTTTTGTGTATGTTGGCACAGCATCTTGTGACTTGTCTGGTTGAAATTTTCTTCCAGCCTTTTATAGAGATATTGGTTCCCCCCAGCCCCTAACATTTTTAGCCATATATTTCGTATCCATTTGTTTAGTATAGTTGAAAAGACTATCATGTACATGTCGGCAAAAGACTGTTGGTCAACCATCTTTCCTTATGCTGGTATTTACTCATTCTGTGATCTGGAGTATTCAACAGGAAGTTGCCTGAAAAATCTCAGTTAAGAGAAATTCTTATACGGGCCTTATTTTAACTGAAAACATTGGAATCAGTAATGCAAATTTCCACATCACAGGCTTGGAAGTGAACCATACGATTTATCTGACATAAGGGGAACTGGAATCAGGATTTCAATGTCCCTTCCCCTTAATGCCAATGGGCAGTTTTAAAATAAATTAATATACTTACATATTTACCTCACAAGTGTTTTTACTTTTAATGAGAACAGAAGGCACTTGATGCTCAGCAGATGCGGGGTACTGTGATCCCACAGAATCGCCGAAGACGCTCTTCCCCTGGGTCAGCCGTGTGGCTGGATGCTTCTGCACTAAGGGAGGAACTGGATTGCTACCCCTCATAGAACGGAGGGCTTAGATTCTAATTTCTTTTATGGTTGTCTGCTCAAATATGACTATTTATCCATCTGTCTGACTTGCACCTAGCATCTATGCTCTAGCCATTAGAAATGGTTAGAACTTGCAGGTTTCAAACACTAGCTTTGATAATACTTACACAACCTCACAAAACCCAAGTACTTGAGCAGACCCTTTCCAGCCAGGAGCCAGAGCAAGAGCAGAGGGGTCTCTCGACACCCTTGAGCCAGAGCTCCCTGTAGCCTGGACAGCTGAAGCCTGGATGGTTTCAGTTAGCCAGTATAGGAACGTGGTAGGGTTTCTTCAATTTCATCTTAGCTGGCCATTCTGGTTCTGCTGTTATCGTCACTATCCACTGCACTTCTGGTATAGTTGCACTGTCTGTCCAGGCTTTGCAGCAGAACTGCATCATTATCACCACTGGCTGCAAAAGGTCAGATCTGGTAATGAGTAGCAGTGATGTGTTTGAATGCCCAGTGAAAGAAAACGGAGCCCTAATAAAGTGCTTGTGATCTTCAGAAACTAATGACTGAAAAACTCAGTCTCAAATCTCATCAGTATGTTGCCTGCAAGAATGGCCAAATAATATTTTTTTTTTATTTGCAAATGGTTTCTCATATTCAGATTCAGCTATGTTAACACACTCCTGTAATCTGCCCTCTTGAAACAACTGAAGTACCGGGGGACAGCTGATTTTGCTGTTAGCTGTGGATGTAGTAGAGACAGGCATCCTGTCTCTGTGTTATGTCATCTCTGTTATGACAGATTTGAACTGCAGACTGTGAGTTGCAAATGATTTGGGTGCATGTGTGTAGCCTTGAAATGATCATCATTTCCAGCTGGGGCTGGGGTTTACTGGCTCTTCTTGTCCTCTTCCCCCACTCCCTTTTGTTAAAGAATAAAAGCTTGGGTTGCTGCAAAGTCTCAATATCCAGCATGTTGAGCTCTTTCAGTAATTCACCCACTATATCATAATCTAATTCATATCAAAATAGGAGGTGAACTGTTAATAATCCTGGTGGAAACTACTACACTTACTTGGATGTGGTTGCAGTGACAGCAGCTGAGCCAGCAGAGAGCTGTGTGTTGGACACTTAGCTCCTCACTTCTTAATAATGGTCCTGGCGTTATTGTACGTAGGTAATATAGGAATCCTTAAACAAAAATATCCTATCCATCTGCTGTAAAACCAAGACAGACTTTGTTTCTCAGAATATGAACTCTTACAAGCTATCTTTCGGGAGGGCACAGTTCCCATCCTTTTCTGCATACTGAAACTTGATGTTTTGAAACTAAATTGTGTGAATTGATAATTTGAGATATGTGGTAAGCACCTGATTATTTCCCTTTTCCTTCTTTGTTGAAAATTGGGATGGGGGAGATTGAGTTAAGGTTTTGGATGTTCTTATTATATCTTTGAAATTGTTAATAGTCACACAAAAATTGATCTTCCACAACTGAACATGACTATAATGTCAGGGGTAGGCAGTTTGCTTTGATTGAGAAGTCCCTCCCATGATATCCTGATCTGTTGTCCTCCCTTCAGTTGTACTGACACAGCTGTTGTATGCTGTAGATTGCATCACCAAAGCCTTTTCTTTTCAGAGTGGTGGTTGTAAACAGCTCTGGGAGATAACTGACATTTAAGACCTTCTGTCTCCATGTCTTGCTGGATGTTTCAAAAACTGAGTGCAGCCAGCAACTTAGATGCTCGTGCAACCATGTTCCTCTGTGACCAGCAATGACTGGGGATGTCCATGTGTCCCCTTGTTGTTTCCTTTTAGATGCTTGGAGGATTTCCAAATAATTGCAAACTTGTAATGCAACTACGTGCGTATCTTAGGCCATACAAATGAATAATCGGTCTGTAAACAACGTCCAGCTATGTAAATCCCTTTCACATTGGATGATAAGGTTATAAACTAAATACGTATTAGGAAATTTGCTGCTTTGTCAGCTCATGTAAACACTATATGTTTACTTTGATCTCAGGATCAATTCTGCATGCAGCACTGGGCATGTGAAATCAAAAGCCAACTTTTGTGCTTAGGCTCATCTTGAGACTGCAGAGTGCTGTAACGTGTCCTGTAATTGCAAGGGAAAAGAGGGTTAGTGTTGAATTATCTCCTATTCTCTAAAGCATCTTTCTTGAAATCACTACAGGTTTGTCTTTGTCTTGAAGAGCTTGTTTGTGTGTGTGTTTTTGTTGGTGTGGTTTTTTTTTTTCCTTTTATCTTCAGTCTATGAACTGCTGACACTACTTCATTGGACTCTTAAGTCTGTTACTATTTACATAAAGATTCTGCCAGGTCTTTTACTGCCTTTAATGCCTAGTATGTGCTTGAAGCGGTGTGCTTTTACCAAGGTACCAAACAGAACTGCCAAGACAAACTACTTATGAACTGTAAGCCATTATCTTTTCTGTAACTCATCTGGAATCCCTCAATGAGTACACTGGCTTGTGCTGTGCGTGCAACATTTTCATTTTATGGATATTAGAAAAATAGCATAGGAATAAGAATCTTTCCATTCAGAAGACAGAAGCCAACCAGGCAACTGGTGGTGCTTCAGAACCCGCTGTGGTTTAAGAGCTGCTCTTGCATTTTTGCATCCTGTTTTGGTTGCCAGTTTCACGCTGGAGGTTCTGCCAGCTTTTTGTTTCTGTTCTTCCCCTGCTGTACTGCTGCCTTTCTGAGGAACAGGCTGGAATATAAGAAAAAAGCATGAATTGTAAATGCATGTTGTGATTCAAAGTTGTCTAATGTGTCAGAACTCCTCTGCATGCTTCTCCTTTTGAAGCCTGTTTACTTAAGTTTTGTTTGATGTGAAACTCTTGGTTTAAATAACATTTTAAAATTTGAATTTCTGTTTGAAGAAACGTGACCATCTCTGCAGGTTATTTAACAACTTTAAACTGGTAGCCTGCTGTAAGGCCAGAAAATTACAGTGATTTTTAAAGCCAATTCAAGTATTTATTTCCTAATGTATCTCAGATGGATTGAAACCTCTGTTAATCTTAAGTAATTACTGCAACATTTTGCACAATTAGCTTCAAACTTGCAGGTCAACAGAATAATTACATAAAAAGATGAACTTGTTTCTCTTCCAACTCCCATTTAAGGGGAAGAGTAAACTAGGCTAAACGGATGCCATAGATTTTATTTGGTTAAGAGGAGATTTATGGTCTAATATTTTCTTGAATCACAATTTCACGTGCACCTGTTTTAAAAGAATGCAGATATTGATTTGTAGGTTTTTGGGTTTTTTTTACCAACTTTGCACTTCAGTAAATGAGTACATTAAAAAAAGCCCCTGGAAATCTGGAAAATAAAAGCTCCAATCTGTATGGCTAGGCAGAATAGTATTGTAACAAAAAGTTTCCTTCTCTTCTGTAGTGTGAGATGATTTATTAAATCGGGATTGAGTTTATTGTTACTGGTTTGATGCAGATTTCCAATGTATACTTAGTTTAGAAATAATACATATTTCCAAATAAGAAATACTTAAGTTATAAGTAATGTGCCCAAATCAATTTGTGATTTGGTCTCATCACGGAAGGCACTTTAAAATACTTTTTTTAAACTCTGGTTTGCTGTTTGGACTTGTTGCATTCAAAAGTGAAGGTTTGTGTTGTTTTGGTTTGGGTTTTGTATTTTTTTGGGAGGTGGCAGTGATGAGGTGGGGTAGTGGCCCTGCTTGATTCTTTGGGATAAAGCAGAGAATTAGGATTTACTACTTTAGTTTTCTTTTCTTCTCTTGAAATATATTTGTGTTGCAGAGGGAAGAGATGTATTTTAAAATACACCTTTCTACAGTGAGATAGAAATGACGGTGAATTTCAGACAACTTTAATTTTAAGTAAACTCATCAAGGAGAGAGCTATGGTTACGGAGGAGTGGATGTGAATGTCCATTTTGATTCTCTCTCTGTTTTCAATGTTGTTCCAGTAATTACTTCTAGAGAAAATAGCATGAAGTTAAATATGCTCAATATTTACGATCAAGTGAAGGCAATATAAGGTATAATTTTATGAAGTCCTTTAATCCTGCTGTAAGTAGACATATTTTTCTCCCATCATTCTTACTTTCTCTTACCTGGAAGGTCCAATTTCACCTGACAAAGAAAAGACTCTAAAAGTGACTTCAACATAACTTTATGCTGTCATAACAAATATTACAGCTATTTCTAGGATTCTGCTTCTGAGTGTTTAGGGTTTTTTTTCTTCATAGGTTCATAATGGGCATCGTTCTAATCAACAACGTTGCATTACATTAACTAGATATTAAGATGTATACATACTGTCTTTTAAATTGTGTATAGTGATTCAATACAAACGCTTGAGTTGAAAAAGTTTTTTAGCCTCAAGTTATTTGCAGTGCAGGAATCACATAATCTTTTAGATTGGAGAAGATCTTTAAGATCAAGTCCAGCTGTCAAAGGAAGGTCCGGTATTGCCCATTCTTTGCTTTATTCTTATACAGACATTTGTTCTTGACCCATTTTTTTTGTATCCACCTTCAGTAACTTCAACTTCCTTACCTTTCTTCAAGAAACAACGCAGAATTAAATTGTAGCTTTGTGTTCACACATTGAGAATTGTTTCCTTTCAGTGGTTAGAATCTGCTCCTGGTCATGCAGAGATAGCTAATGAATTTCTAATGGCACTAGAGTGTCTCTGAACTGCTGTTACTGCAAGAAGACCCACTTTTTTCTTATTTTCTTGAATCACATTTGCACTGGAATTAAAAAAAATAAAATAAACACAGTCCTATGGAAAGACACAGAAATTTTCCCAATGACTGCTACACATGAGCAGAACTAGACAAGGCTTAACCTTCATCCTCTTTGAAGGTCTGATGGAAGTCTTTCAGGTTGCTTTCCCAGACCTTTTTATTTGGTGGTTTGATATATTTAAATGGCAATTTTACACATTTTAAAATTGAGAAAAGCATCTCATTTAGTACATGAAGTTGATTCAGCTTGGACACACCTTTGTTTGGTCAGGTGCTGGTACTCAAATTGAAGCCTCTATTCACCTTGCCAGCCTTGTCTGACATAGTTCAAGATACTTGACATACTAGCTTTCACATCGCCTCTGGTAATCTAAGAAGTAGAACTACATATTTTAAAAGCTGTTACCAAATACATTGCTTTGTAGCTTATTGTAATAGGATGCTGCTCCTTCCCTATAAAATCTTGTCTTTGCAAATTGCCATTTTTTGGGCAGTCAGTGCCAGGTGCAGTAACACTAAATATTTCCCAAATGCAGCTAACCAAAAGGCCTTTATGTCTATTTTAGGACTAGTAAATCCAGTTCTTCATTTATTTTCATAAGTATTTATAGGTGTTGCAAGACTCTTTGCTTAGTTATTTTCCCTGCCATAGAAAATCCCATGTGGAGAACTAGAATAGTGTTTATACTGCATTTAGACAAGAATTTCCTGCTTAAGTGGTTGCCTAGGATGTTCTAGCTAGCTGTTAATAGACTACAAAAAACATTGCTAATTCTACTGCAGCAGTTTAAAAAAAATTAATTTATCTAATCCTGATTAGATCTATCTATAAAATTGGAAGTGCAAGCAGTCGTCTTGATTTCATTTTTTTTTCCCCCTCCCCTAACTACAGGTAGATATTCTAGTAGCCAGTGCAGTATTTCTCATATATAAAATAATCAGGAAGTTTGCTACATAATGTGTCTGCTGCTGTATTGATTCTTTCTCAGCTTGATGAAAACACCTGAAAATTTGTGTTAGAGGTATGGAAGAAAAGCACTGTCCTAAGTGTGCAATAAATGTTCAGGTACAACTGACATGAAGATAGTGCAAAAATCTCATCTCCTTTATTCTTGAATTCCTCCACTGTCTGCAGATGTAAATTTAAGCAATCTGCATGATGAGCACACTTAAGCATAAAAGCTTTTTTGTTTGTTTGACTTTTTTTTTGTGTAAGCATTTCCTTCCTAGCTTGTTGTCTTAGCTCATAATACAAATACTATACTACACAAATAGAGTATTAGTTTGTACATATTTTCAAAATGACTTCATCTGGGAGGTGGCATGCTTTCTTTTCTTGAAAGGGTGTGATTTCCAAAATATGCTCACTACCAGGAAGTCAAATCTCTGACAGCACCGATATTTCTCTCTTCTGTCTGTCTTCCTCCAGATGCTTTCCTTCAGCCCCTGCCACTCTCTCAGTTCAGCTATTTCTGTGGCTGTCCCTTAAACCTTGTTTGGGTTAAAAAGAAAGCAAAAGCAATGAACCAGCAGGGCCAGGTCTTCCTGTGTCAGGCTTTAATGCCAGTTCAAACATTTTGGGAACCGAGGATATCAGATAATAGACCTCCAGGAACCTCTCTTTAATGAGCACTGCTGGAGTGGGACTCCTTGAATGGTGGTAATTAATGGGCTGTTGGGAATGGGTCAGCTTGCAGTTTTAAAGTGTGGAGCCACAAAGGTGGAAGCAGAGGAAGTGTGTACTTGTTCTTAAGAAAGCAACCCCCTTTCTGCCTATTAAAGCAGAATAGTTTACGTTACACTGCTGTTCCTCCTTTTTGCTGTTTGAAGGACACTTCTTCTTACTTTACTATAGATATTAATCCAGGGATTTTATTACTTGAATTCAAGTAATCAACTTTTTCTAAGGGAGCCTACAAGTAGGACAGGTACTGACGGGATTATTCTATGCTAGTGAAGGCAAACTGGTCAAGGAAACTACATTTCGCTATCTGAAGGGCAAACCCAAGAGAAGAAGAACACCCCACTGGTGTTTCTTGTTGAAAAACTCTGCTTCATCCTGTGTTTTCCTTTTTTTAAATTTACAGAAGAGAATCCAGAAAACTTTTCTTTGCCTTTCTCGTGCCTGTACCAATTGCAAGTTAACGCTTGTGCCATAATCCCAGGCAGTTTGGCTGGTCTGTAAATTGTGATCATGCCTTGCATGAGAACTTGTCTGTGTCAAAAGCCAAAGCAGAGCCCTCTTGGAAAGGGAAGCTCCTCACCAAGCTGCAACTTGTACGGCTGCAGCAATCACGTGGCGTTGGAGCAACCCAGCCGTCCAGAGCCTGGGAGTAGCACATTACAAGGGTTGACTTTGTAGAAACAACAACACAGTTGCTAAGGAGCAGATAATTAAACCAGTCTATTAATCTTCAAGTGCCTAAAGCTAGATCTGTTCAAAGGCAGCAGCCTTTTGAAGCTGGTACTTCAAACCGCATCGCAAAGGTGTGCAATTGGAAGTCACGTGTGACCAAAGCAGCTTTTACCCCTTGTTTTGGGACTATTATTTGGCTCAAAAGCAGTTTGTTTTGTTGTCTAGGATAAATGTGAAGGCTCATCCTTAAACCAAGGTGAATGATGTCAGGGAAGATAGCAGCAGTAGTGCTGTGCTAAACTTCAATTTATGTGATTTAGAATATATGGGAAAAGGAAGTTGAAATGCAATGGAAAGCAGCAGAAAAAAAAATTCCAACTCTTTATTTATTTTTTAAATGGAAACTCTATTCTGTATTTCTTAGGCTAAAGTAGTAATAACCCACCTAGCACTACAGATTTGATCTGATTGGGCTCGAGTATGCAATTAATTCTTGTCAAATTAGCCACAGCAAACCAAGTGGAGTTTAGATCTGCCTTATTGTCTTTTTTTGTCAGTTATGGGAAGAAACCTAATATCTAATCTCAATACTATTTGACATCAATAAGCCGCAGTGTCTGTCTTCATTACTGCAATGAGTTCATAGCAACCGTGGTGTAGTTGGGGTGTCTTTTATTGGAATACCTTTTACTGGCAGTCCAACTTTACCATTAAACCATGGCTTTCCTGTGTTTATGTTTTCTTGCTTCATATAACTTGTAGCAAGGAATCAGTCTTGTGGTGCTATCAATCTGCGTTTAAGGAGCTGTTTATCGATGTGCTGTGACAATTGCTTAAGTCTGTGTGTTACAATAGTATGAGCCACAAGGGCTGATTTCATTAGCCTAGAGTCTAGCTACATAGTAGATCAGCAAGTGGAAGACTGATCATAATCTAAAAAGCTGACTGTGGGATCATTTGATAATAAAGAATGAAGGTTGTGTTTAAAAAAATAAAATAATTCCCTGGGAGCCATATATAAGTAGAATCTGTAAAGAAAACTAGATATGCTAAAGTTTTTCTGTGCAATATGATATTTTGATATGCTGATCCACAGAATGCTCTACTATTAAGGAAAGTAAAGCAAAAGATTGTGTAGGCTGGGTTAAAAAAATTCCACTTCTTGAAACTAGTCACACGAAAACCTTCTTTTAGACACCATATCTCTGAAGAAGTAATCTTCAGTTTTGATTTTCTGCTCCTGCAGTGCTTAGGGAAGTCTTAATAATAATTGTGAATCCTAAATGAGCAGCAGTTTCTTTGTCCCGCTTCCCTCAGAGGGAGTAGAAAACCCTCCCATTTCCCCTCTTCCCCCTGTATGCAGAAGTTTGAGGGCATAGGGCTAGTGCTGTAGGAATAGAGCACAGCAGTCTGGCAGCCTTCTGGATGAGCTGAGCTAAGGGAGGGAGTTATTGAGTAAAGCAAAATCTCCAGTGTTTGAGACCCATAATCCATAAATAGTATAAGTTACTGGCTTGTGTCATGCCGTCTTGATTTTATTTTTCCAAGATGAGGAAATGAACAAAGTAACCTTAAGAGACCCTGAATACTGAAAACCCGTACCTATGAATAAATAAGCATGTCCCTCTGCTGGAAGTGAAGCCCTTATCCAACAGTTTAGCAAAAACAAGGTTTGAAGCAACTCAGGCAATTACCTCAACCAAGTGAGGGAAAATTACATAGAGTTGATGGCATTTACCTGTCAAAGGTCATATTCAAAGCAGAAGATTATTTTTTTAATTATGCATGTATTTTTAATAGTTGTCTTATTCAATTATTTGTCTTCCCCCCACCCCATGAAACAGCCGTTTGTTCCAAATATGGCATGGTTACTTACTGTTGTTTCTAAATACTTGATAAGGCTGTGTTGGTAGATGTCTGGAGGCCCTCAGTATTTTCCAGACAAATGCAAAGGAAGAAAGAACACCACCCTGTGAAATTTTACGTTGTAGCTTACATTTGTATGTATTAATAAATGGGGTACTATAGCAAGCATGAAGTGAGAATTGAAGCTGGTTTCATGGAGGGTATAAAATGGCAATCTTCTGCCTAATTGTTCATAATTGCTAGTTGGAACTGCCACACTTGTAGTTTTTAGCTCTACCTTCCTATAGTGAGTGAACATAGAAAATACAGAAGAAACACTCTTGTGCCATTAAATGAAAAAATTTTAAAAATCAGTAATTGCCCCTGAATTTTTTCCTTGTTTTCAATCCCAGTTCCTGGGCACATAACAAAGATCTAGCTACTCCTGTCAAACAGGATGGTGAGAACAGTCCTTTCTTCTGTCACTGTGTATATACATTTGGTCATTGTTTATCACTTATAAGGAATCTTCGTAGAGAACTGATGACAGAAAATATTAAAATTCTGATTAAAAAGTATTCGTTAGAATAGGGGAACAACTGATAGATTGTTTGTTTAGAAATGGAAAAAAAAACACTCCAGAAGAACTGCAGATCTAAACCTCTGCTCTTGATTTGTGCTTGAAATCAAATATTCAAACAACTTTTGTTTTTTAAGCACGATCAGACGTATTCCCTGACACTTGTTCTCCACTCGCTGCTGGGAAAGTGAAGACTGACTTGTTAGCCAAGGAAGAAATACTTCACCAGAAGGAGTACAGCCTAGGCTTTGGAAAAACTCCGTAGCTTGTTGGTCATGACACTTGTCAAGTTCCATTTTTCTTTTGCGTTACAGAAGGTCCCAAGGCTGATCTCATCAAACAAGTATCCAAAAACCTTATGACTGACAGAGTAAGAGACAGCAATAGAAGGATGACTAATGTTGTAGCCCATTACAGGAAAAAAAGGGGATTTAATTCCCTGGTGAAAATCAATTAATTATTCCTTGTTTTTACTTTTGTTTTTGTTTTTTCAGTATCGTGAATGTGAATATTGCAGTTCAATAGCAATTAGGCAGGTGAGTTGTGAAGAAAACGAGACTGTAAACAAACCAAGCCCTTCTCAAATGTGAGTTTAGGAATGAATGTCAGTAGTAAATAAGGCTCTGAGCCTGTGTTAAATATGCTAAAGTGGTCTTTCATTTATGACAGCTATAACATTATTAGCAAGAAGAAAATTAATTCTTAAACATGAATTCCTGGCTGTTTTTCTCATCAGCAATGGTGGCACGCTATTGTGGTTATGCAGTAAGAGAAAATCAGGGAATTAATTTGACTGTGAAAAGGCTTGTTTGTTTTTTAATTTTTTCAGACAGATCAGTGTCCTGAACTACCTTACAGCATGGCCTCACAGCTTTGCAGGAGAAAGCAAGGAAGGCAGAGAAAGCAACTTCATCAGACAGAAGTGTCTTCATTGCTACTGCTGCTGGACTTTGAATGTTGCTTTAACCTTCCTGTGTCTTTTTATACCATTATAGAGGGCAGTACTTCCCTTAGTTAAGGGTGACATGAGCTCATTCCACCATGCTGCTTCTGGGTGCTAGTACTGAAACATCTGGTTTTGCATCTGGATAATGCTGGGTTTGAGTTGAAACTCAAACTTAACCAAAGAGGGATTTTGCCTTTTTTTTTTTCTTGTTAGGAAATGTAGTCTTGTAGCACATTTGTGGTGATTTAGGAATCAACTAAAACATGAATATGCTTCTGATCTATAAGACTTAGATTTTTTTTTTTAAGTTAAGAAATTTATTATATAGGATAAACTGAATGGAGACTGGTATGTTGCAAAACACAGTGGCAGCTGCTAAAGATAAGCAGTGAAACAAAAATAAAGATGACCAATTTTATGGAAGGACAAAAACTGTATGTTAGAGGAAGCACAGATTTTTCTGTATGAGAAAATGTCTAGAAGCAGTTTATATAGCTGAAAATCAAGTAGTAAATTGTTGTACTGGGACTAATATAAAGGTAGTCTCAAATGGTAATTTATTGTGCTATAGTGCTACTTTTCACTGTTTGATTCACCTCTGAGTCTCCCTTAGGAAATTTATGGGAAGTAGGAGAATAATTTTAGTTCCTAGGAAAATGTTAAACAAACCATCTCATGTTGTGCTTATTAGCAGAAGAAAAGAAACAGAACAAACAAGCTATAATCCATGCTGGGAATGGTTCAGATGTCTGCAATCTTTCTTCACTGTAATTTGAATTTCTTCACACTAATTTACTACTTAGTATTATATGAATTAATATTGCCTTAAATTTTTCCTTGTAATTGTTAATTTAAATTTGTATGTATGAAATCAATTTGATCATGTTACTTGCAGAAAATAGTTGATTGCAGTAGATCCATGGGTGAAACTTCTTATGTAATTTTATATGTACTATAATATACTCCCATGGGAAATTTCACCCATTGCTCAGTGCCGACCAAGTCCTGAAGATTTCAGCAAAGCCAGGTTTAATTAATTTTACTTACAAAGGCAGATACCAAGTTCCATGCAGATCATTAAAGTTATCTGTGTTTTACAGATGAAAAATTTTGGTCAAGGACAAAAATTTGCCTGGGATTAAGCAATAAAGAAATAGAATTGAGACAGCAATTTGGCTCTCTGAAGCCCAGTCTTTCTGTTAATCCCTTTGGCCTGTATGCTTGTATGTGTTACTGTACTGAGAAAAAGGGAAGGAGCAGGCAAAAACGCCAAAGATAGGATACTGTATTTGAGATCAAGAACTTGGAGAAGGATGACTGCTCTGCAAAACATAACAGAGATTGTGGATAGGCTGACACTTTTCTTGCTATCAGATTCAGGAAGAGGTATGGTTCTTCTCAAGGGGGCATTTTACATTTTATTACTGATATTTATATTTTTTTTTTAACTCAAGGGTGCCAAGAAATTATTGCACTCAGAGGGGAGAAGATTGATCTCAGTTCGTGATCTATTGCACAAAAAATGTGCTTCTCCTCCCTTTTACCATTTTCTCCATGAGCGCAGTGCTACATCAGTGGTGACCAGGTCAAGTACATCAGGAGAAAACCGGGCTCTCACATAATGCGGTCTGCCTTGGACTTCATACTCTGAAAAGTGCAATTCTCTACTTATCCCCAGAAAAGCTCTGTTTGGTTTATACTAAGATTACTAAATCTTTGGTAGACTTCTGTATTACAATGAAAATTTTTTAGGTCTGCCAATCTTATACTACAAGTAGGCAGCCTAGACCTGATCTTTAACAACAACAACAAGTTATGTCCACCAGTTAGATGCAGAATTAAGTCCGGGAAGCGGACTTCATTTCTGTACCGTGTGACCAAACAGATAGTAAATGGACGTGTGGATGAAATATGTACCATTACAGAAAACGGGAGCAATTTTTAAGAGACCCGAACAAGCCATTCCTATGGGGAGAGAGTTAGGGGAATGCATGAAGGTTTGAACTTCAGAGTTTGCTTTTTAGGGCAAATATGTGAGAAATGGGACTCCTAGTGGCAGACCAGCCTACGTTCATGACTTTTAGGCTAATCTGTTTGTTGTGGTGGCTGGGAGTTTTCAAGTTTTTGGAATCTACTCTATTCCAAAAGGAGCAGAAATGAGCAATAAGAAATGGGATAAGGATACAGGCTTAGGACCAGATGTGGCATACTCGGGTTCTTATTTGGTTCATTTGCCTTATTTCAACATAGAGTAAAATGTCTTTAGGAGTATGCCATACTACAGGAGTGTATTTCAATAATGAACTCGGGTAAAGACTTTGGTTTTTGAAGGGCAACTGTACATACTAGAAAAGCTTAGGATGTTTGGACACGGTGCACAGGATGAAAATGTTCTTGATTTTTTTTTTTTTTCCCCATTGTGGTTATGTCCCTCAAAACAATCAGTTGTTGCCAAGGGAACAGGGGCCCTTTTTCCTGTCTTTTAAAGAATTGACAGGGAAAATGTGGGTGATGCAGTAGTGAACTGCTCTACAAAAGGTTCAGTACAGAGCAAAGGATTGTGGATAAAATCTGTTGGCTGTGTCTTGGACTGTCTTGATGCTGATGTAGCTTGCTTTCTAGATTGTTTGAGAGATTGAGTGACGTTTGTGACAGCTGATCGGTCTGGCAGTGAGTTTTGGTGTGGTTTTTTTTTTTGTGTAATACAATACCATTATTTTTAAAATCTTAGTATTTCTGTGCTGCAGTTATGTATCACTTGCCATTGGCCTCATTTGGATTTGCAAGAGACTGTGCAAGGCCCGCAGTAGTCCACACTGGCTTTCAATGTTTTGCCTTTCTATTTTGTAAGTGCCTTAAACCTCAGTTCTGACCTAAGACAATCTACTTTGGAGGCACCAAATTTGGAGTTTTTTTTTTTTTTAACAGTACTTCAGAGATCATGACACATTTTGTGAGCTGGGTCAGCACTGAGATGCTGAAGTCTCTGAATCCATAAACATGGCAGAAGGTTGGATAGGGAGTGCTGAGTTTAGCTGCAAGCCATTGGTAAATCATTCTGCTGTTCTTGAAATTTTGTCTGGAGGAGGTACTTCTTAGAAATGAAGGATAGTGTTTGGTGTGGGAAATCAAACTCATGTTAATATTCTGTCTAGCTTAAAAAAAAACAATTATATTCAAAAGACAAGCCCAGTTCATCACCTATCTAGCCATTATTGGCAATTTACCATTTTGGCCATCTAGGAGTTGTTGCTAGAAGGAGCCCTTAACTGAAAAGTTGTTCAGGTATAAAGTGGGTTTTTATAAAGCCACTGTTTGATTAATTAAAAAAAAACCCAACAAACAAAGCTTTTTTTTTTTTAAATCCCAAATTCTTCTAAGGGTTGAGATTTGACTTAAATGTAGTCAGTGTCTAAGCAAGTGTCTTAATAAAGCAGTAACAATTTCATTCTCACCACTTAACAATCTAGAATTTTCTAAATGAGGAGGAAATGGAATGACTTAACTAAGAATAAAAAACTCTGACAGTCGTTCAGGTGCTTTGCCAAGTGACCTAGCCTGAAAAAATATGGTTTCATTGCCAAGGAAAAAGCAGCTCATTTATGAAGTTGAAATAAAAAGGTTTAAAAATGCCCAAGTATTAAAGTACATGTGCCAAATGCAGTTTTGGCCAGCATGTAAATAAAACCCTGAAATCTGGTTTGAAACTAGTCTTCAGCTTTTAGTGCTGTCACTTGCTACCTTGGTCATAAATTGTATGTTTTGTTTTTTTTTTTCCCTGATTGTTCCATTCCCCTTCTTTCCTGTAACACTTTGACCCCTCTTTCCACCAGGAAAAAAAAAAGTACTTGTACATATTTTTATTAATTTTATATGCATATTGCTGTATAGACAAATTCACCTCAACATTACATGTGGAAGTTGGAGAGCTAGGGATGAAAAAATTGTACTTTGAATTATTCTGTAGAGTTTCTCTTTGGTTAAGACTGATTTTAATATATGGAGAGCATTTCTAACAGCAGTAATAAGTAAGAAATAAAAATAATTATTGGGTCAAATTATTTACGTAGCTGGCATTCTCACTTGGGCACCTATTGTCCACTTTACATTAGTAAAGCTGAAAAGCTAATTTTGAAGGCTTCAGAAGCAAAAATTGCAATAGTCCATACGTGTAAAATTGTAAGGTGGAACTTTTGTTGATTTAAGTAATCTAAGGAATTAACCTAAAAAATATTCACAGCATGTGCACGTATCTTTGAGACTTAAATGTGAACATACAAGCTTAAATGTTTGGAGATAATGGTTTTGTTCAAAAACTTGACGAAGTATGCTGGGGAAAAAAATATAAACTTTTCTTTAAAATGTTGTGTTCAATCTCTAGTGGTATAAGAGTGTGGCAGAGATGTAAAACCACTTGACTGCAAAGCTGGGCACCAGTGCATCCGTTATTGTTCCTAAAGAGTGTTTTTCTGAAGCCAAGTGCTTCCATGTATTTGCATGCAGAATGAGATATATTAGTATGTCTGTATCTCTCAGGTGAAGAGTCAATGCATGTTGATATAACCATAGCATTTATTTAGTTTTCAAGTACTACAGACTGTTAAATAGGGGATTTTTTTTTTAAAAAAAATATGTAATCTGGAGGCAAGAATTCAAGGACATGGTTTATATTCTCTGTGCCAGTAAAGTTAGAAATAAATTAATCACCATGATAAGTAAGTAGTGAGTAGTGACTGGAAAAATAATTTCGTATCAGTTCTTTGGGTACAGTTTAACAGTTGGATAGTAAAAGCTGATGTTGAATTAAAAAAACAAACCCCAAACCTGCTTTGGTTCAGATTGAAGGATTCTTTCCTCATTGGAAAAGACATCCCCTAAAAATACCTTGTATGAAATGAATTTATTTTTTTTTTATGCAGTAGGAGATGTTTCAAATCAAGGGTGCAGGAGTTAGAAATTGTGATGGGAGAAAAAACTGGCCGCATTGATTGTCTGGGTGGTGGCTCCACTAGGAGAAAATATAGGAAAGAATGATGCTTCAGGAACTTTCATCAACCAGTCTTACCATTGTCTTCTATATTGCCCCATTTTGTATAGTTAGTAATCTTCACCAGAAATGAATTAGAGGTTGTACAGGGGAAGACCAGTTAGGAGAGACTGGGAATTTGGATTATTTTCTGAGATGGATGAATCTACTCTTAAGTGGCCCAGAATGCTCCTTCAGAGGATATGGGATTGTTTTATGTAGGAGGATGCTTGCAGCAATGGATAACATTTATTTAGAGGATACTGGTTGAAAGGGATAAATATAAACTAGAAATGAGTAAGAAGCTACTTGCTATCCAGTGAATGAAATTCTAAGATACCATTCCTAACATTGCAATGAAAGTGAGGAGCCTAGACTAATTGAAATATGGGTGGGGTTTATTTGAAAGGATTATAGAACAGATGTTGGGTCATTTATAGCTTAAAATCATGGAAGTGCAATAGGAATATCACCAGTGAGTCACCAAATTAATCTTGAAGGAAGTTTTCTGAGCTGTGGTGATTTGATTCTGTGCTGCAGGTGTTTTGCTGATTGCCCAAGGGGATCAGGAAGAAATTTTTCCTGTTCTCCTTTGGTACTTGGTCTGATTTATACTCCCATTCTGTAACTTGGTGAGCTTGTTTTGGTGTTCCCTAAGCATGTTTGGGATTTGGAATTTCAAGCAGAGTATCATAGTGAGCAACTTCTGAGGTGCCTGGCTGAGATTGAGGAAGGCAGCGATAAACAGCGTGTCAAAGTTACAATCAGGATTGCCTTTGAACCCAGGCTGAAGTTTTGTATCCTGTATACCCCTCTTTGGACTTTCACCAGGTAACCCCTTCCTCAGACTACCTGCATATGGCCCTCAGTAGATTTTGTGACAGTTTCCAGGATCCTAGAAATAGCAGTGTCTTTGATTTGTCATTCTGCTTGAGGTCACTGTTTAAGACTTCTGTTTTCATGCAGATGGTCGTAAATTTTGTTGTTGGGTTTTTTCTTTGGCTTTTTTGTTTTTCTTTAACTAAATATTAAAGTCTGAGGTGATTTTGAGATGGTTTCTGAGGATACTTTTGGAATGAGCGTTATGGATACTTGTTCTACAGGTGCTGGGCCTGGACCAAATGCTTCTGACTTCTTTTTAGTTTAAAATCTCTGATCTGTCAGGGTAAAGTGAATCAGAATTTGAGACCCTCATTTTGCAGTATCCTGACCACTGAAGTGTGTGTCTAGTTCTTATAAAATTGTTCTCCTCCACATAGAACACTTAAAATTGTCAATGAGACAAACTGAGAATGACTTACTAGTGAATGATGATTTGAATATTTACCTGAGTGTTTAATTTCACTACCATGAGACAATGGATCTCAAGGTACTAATTTTAAATAATTAAAATTGAAATAGAGTTGTTTTTTTTCCTCCATGCTCTGCAAACTCAAAAGTTAATAAGAATTTTCATCAAAATAGCTGCGCTTGGTTTTTTTTTTTGCAAGACTTAGAATGACAAATAACAAATGACTTTTTGTATCATGGGACCACAGAGACACCATGTTTTATTTTGTCTGTAATTCCAGTGGGCAATGTAAACTATTAAATAGCCTGACTATTTTTATAGTTATTGCTGTAATGAAGTTGTTTATTGAGAAAATTTTCTAGAACGTTTTCAGAGGGAGAAATAATAACTAAACATAGCTAAATCTAGGCCTTTAAAAAAGGTCAATTTAGTAATTCTTGAGAAACAACCTTATCTCCATGCTTATTGCATTTTTTTTTTTTTTGGTATGAATAGGTGACTTCATATTTGAAATTGGCTTCTCTAAAAATCACTCATTGCTCAATAAGGAATTTAAGAAAGGTAAATAGGACTGAATTATATAGAAATCTGAAGACATGTCAATATCAGTTATTTCTTCAATTCGGACCTTTTTTAATTGGGTTTCTAAGAAGTTCTTATAATGATTTTACAGTCCGTAAAAGTGACTCACCACAAAATGCTTTTAGAAATTTCTTTTACTGCCTAATGAGCGTGTTAGAAAAATGCCGAATTCTTTTGAAAGGGAGCATTTGAGTTGTCCAACAAGCATATGGCTGAATTTATGGGTAATTCAAAAAACATAATGGAAAGCATGTTTTCCCAAAGTCAGTTATTAGAAGCAAGCCGGTGTATTCCCAGCCATATAATGTGGGATTCAACAACTGAACTGAACCCTCTGGCCCAGCAGTCTGCATTGAGAAGGCAGGGCAAACATGCCAGCTGTGCACAGGCACAAAAGAGCTGTGTCATCAGGAGAGATTTTGAAGTCCTGTGTTGGAGCTGAGGGTCACGAGTGACTGTGGACCTGCTGCACGTGTGCAGCCCAAGCCAGCAGCTGGTGTGCCGTGGCTGGGAGATGGACTTCCACCCTGCAGCTCCATGGCTGCTCTGGTGGCTTCAAGCTTGCAGGCATTCCCAGCAACTTTGGTACCTATCTATGCAGGCGCCTAACTGTATGGGAGACTGAAATCGACAGTGTTGATGTTTGCAGATTCTGTGTTGAGTCATTTGGGTCTTGATGTGTGGCTATGGCATAGCAAGCTGGTGCTCCTGTGCTTCTTGTTGCTCTTTGCAGCTGCTGAAGAGGCCTCTTATGTTGACCAAAAACATTTTCTGGTCACTTGGGTTAGATGTCTGGTGCAGCAAATACTCACTGCGATACTTTCCTAGTGGAACAACAGACTTGATGGTGTGTGTGTCCTAGCTAATTTACCCATAAAAGCCTCCCTCAAAAGCTTGAGATTTGTTGCTGCAGTTTCTCTCTGCACTGTGATTTCCATCTTTGGAATGTCCTTCAGAAGGAATAAAAAAAAAATTGCCCAGTATAATACACAGCATAAAATAAGGGACCCACTTTTCAGTGAAAGTAAGTCTAAGTCCACAACATTCTTCAAATCATATAAAGATGTATGTTCCATAACAGCTATGTAATTTTTCAGGTATTTTGCTTCAGGTAAAATTAATAAAGAAAAAGATACAGGTGAGGGAGAATACTTTTTCTAAACCTAAGCTTTTTTTCAGAGTGCCTAACCAAAAGGACTATAAAATGACTCTGTAAGTAGACAGATTTATTTTTACAGGCTTAAAGCTGGAAGTTACATGCATGAAAGTATGGGACTAAAAGTGGTCAGTGCTGTTGATAAGTGAATTTATAGAAATTTAGAACACACTTGTGAGCGTACCATGCATACACATTTTCTCCTGCCTCCCAGGATACCACTAAGTGTTCCAACTTCTGTCTTGTGGAACTTTTTATGAAGTCAGATTTTCCCAGGAGCAGCACAGCTTCTTTCACTCTCGCTGGTCTTAAAAAGACTGCTTTAAGTACAGGGCAAGACCCAGACCATTTGGGATGATGATATCAGGTCTCTCACATGCCTCTGTCTCTTGAATCCAAATGACATAGTCATTTGTCTGCTAAACTTGAAAGATCAAAATGAGCCAGATGTTGAGTGGACAGATCTTTGTTTGCCAGTAATCAAGCCTCTGTTGAGTGTGCCATTGTGGCTCAGATTTCCATGTCTGCTACCATTTACTTCATTTTGGTTCATCAAATTGACAGCTTTTAAAATGAGAAAATGGAGAGGAGAAGAAAGAGCTAAAGTTAATATAGAAATCTGTTCTGTTGTCTGTGCACTTTTATTTTTAAAAAGCCCAAACTGTTGATTGCCTGTTTCTTTCCAAAACTTTTGCTACTCTGTGTTATAAAGTGGGTTACATGTTACATTCTGTAAACATAAACCTTTGTTTTATGATTGTTCCAGGTAGATTTACATGCATGTCTAGGGAACTGTTCTCCTAATGTCTCAGATTTTTGTGTGTAAAACCCAGACCCCTAGTGTGAAAATAAGGGGGTAGAAGCCTACTGCTCTGGTGATGTTCTTTTTGATAGTGCTGCTGTTTTGAAGCAATTAGTTAATTTTTTTTTACACTGCAAACCCTGATAACTCTTAACATTTGGAGTTTCTATTTATTTATTTGTTTGCTATGCCTAATAGCAAAGAGAGAAACAGTCCACAAATCCTAATAGTATTCAATATCTCATGTGAACCAGTAGATCAAATCATGCTGTCCAAGTTGATGCTAACTGCTCAGTTAAATGATGATCCCTGATATAAGCTTAAGCACACTGTCACATATCATGTGTTGTTCCTGCCACCTTGCTTGAGGTTACATTGTCTTCAGGCAGATGGTAATGAAATGTGATACTGATAATGTTCCTTCCTGACACAATCTGGCATGAGTATAGCTGTACTGACTGTAGTAGACTTATGACGAGACATGGCTTCTGAGAGGGGATTCAGGGTAGCTGGCTTCTGGTACTCTCTGTAATATGGGAGCTTTTGGAAGGCCTCTGGGTTTAAGACATGCGTGAGCCCTGTTAAAATTCAGGGCCTTCAGTAAATCTTAAGTGGCTGAAGCAAGGGGTGTGGGGACCTGTCATTCCTTTCTGCTGTAGGTGAAGTCTTGATAATGCAGATCCTGTGTCTTTCTGTTGGAAACAGTTATCTATGAAAAGTAAGGTCCGGGGCAGCTGCTGTTAGATGCCTGTGTACCATGGCTGTGTCAGTACAGCTGACAGAATATCAAATAATAATAAAATACAGCTGAAAGTTATCAAATACGTGAAGTAATACATTAGTATTTGCTGGGCAGTGCTTGTGTCATCCTTTCATCTTTGCTAGAATTCATGGTTTCACCTTATCTATTCATAATCAAGATGGAGAAATGTTTCCATATGGTTTTCTACATTAAATGCTTATGGATTCTGATAATTTTCTGAAAAAGTACTGAACACAATGGAAAAAAGGAAGGTTTTGTACTTTTTTTGGGTTTTAGGTGGTTATATGTTAAAGGGATCATCGCTAACGGAAGGAATTTGACTTGATGGCATGGCTTGGCTTCTCCAGTCCTTTGCTATGACTTAAAGGTAAAATTAAGAACTCTTGCTTATAGTAGGTACACAAGCTTAAAACCAATGCAGGTGAAGTTTTAAACATCATCCTCTTGCTAGTAAACTATAAAGAGGTGTGCTCTAGTTGCTCTACTCAACTGAAATCATATGATTGTTTTCAAAAACAGATAAATTACAGAATTTCCTGTTTTTACAATATGTTAAATGGCTTCAACTGTGTTGCTGCAGATGGAGTGAATTCCTCCCTGTTTCTGTTGGCTGACCAGGGTTCAGGCATCAGGCTGCTCCCCTTTTAAGTGAATGCTGAATTGTCAGTAGAAGCCATTTTACAGTATCCTCCGATACACAAGAGCATCCAGATGTAGATTAAGACAATAAATAGGGAAAACCATTAGAAAAGTGGAGTGATTGACACAAATTGTTACTGGAAATGTGTTAAATATTTAAATGAGTAAATGTGTGTGAGGCTAGTGATGGTTTAAAATGCTCTGCTACCACAGTCATTCTTTCTAGTGCTTTATAGCTTTGTCAAAAGTTTAGGAAGCACTTCCTGTCTTCTGGTGGACATTTTCTCTGGTACTTGGAAAATGGGAGGTGGAAGAAGGAAGAGAAAGAGGAAAGGGAACTTGGAAAAACTTGTGAGAGTTGCTTCTTGCAAGCTCAACATCCTGGGTCTCCTTGTAATCCAATACAGAAATGTGGAGTAGTTCCAGTTGCGTACAGTAATGGCATGTAAATGAAGCTTGACAGAAGCAATTACTCTGTTCTTGAGTAATTAAGAACTCTTCTTCTAAGCGCTTTCTTCTAATACCTCCATTTTCTTCATTTTCTACATCTAGGAATACAAGATTTCTAAACTTGTGTCATTTTATAACATGGGTACTGACTAAGGAACACCACTCCGAATTAATTTTTACAGTCTCCCTACTAAGCCTATAATGTTTTTCACAGCACTTACAAACTACTCTTATTTGAAGGCAAGTTATGTTAAAAAATCAGAGTTATTCTGACACTACAATCTTCTCAACCATCACACCTTCGTAACATGTCACCCCAATGCCTCACCTCAGTTTTGATGCTGTTTCTCTTAGAAAGGATGGACTCAGTGAATAAGTTGCTTGTGTATTTGTTTCCCCTCTTCCCTTCAGTGTAAATGAATAACCTTGTCTTCCCAAATGTCTTCAGCAAGTGGAAAACAAAATAAAAAAAGTTAAGCCTGTATGAGAGAGTACAGAATATTCAAATTCAGATTGAAAGAGTATTTTAACAGTACCTTTCTGTTCTAGTTTGATTCACTGCAAGAAAATCCATGAGGTACAACCCAGATAGGAGGGTTATTTAGTCAGAAGCAGGGATAGGCTGTTCCTACACATCTTGCAGACCACCAATTATGATGAAGAGAGTTGGAGAGCATGGCATCACCTGTTCCAGGTTTTTAGCAGAAAGCTCATTAGGTTTTCTGAGGCTGCAGTAGAGATGGTAGCAAGCTGATTTGCGGATGTGCTTTAGTAGGAAAGCCTGAAGATGATTTTTCTCGAGGAGCGTGTAGTGGTGGAAAAATTGCTTTGTAGAAGGTCAAATGTTTCAAAGCAAAGTAAAATTAATGCAGAAACTCAGGCTTGTGTTCGGTGGCAATTTTCACTGAATATTTTAGAGTTGGAAGGGACCAGTCTGGGACCTTTATTTTTCTGAGGAGAAAGGCTAATATTGTATGCTGCTGGAAAAGTTTCTAAACGTGGTTCATAATTTCCTGTATTATCAAGCTTCTGGGAGCAAAATGGCTTAAGCTGTCATGCATCTATACTGGAAGTATCTTAAAATCTTGAAAAAATATTTTGCATTTTCTTCATGAGGAATATTCTGTGTGGCACAATAGTAACTGATGCACCTTCTAGTTTTTACAGTGGTTTAGAAACAGCAGGAATTCGTTCTGGGTTGGGTAAGCGATGTACTCTAGCAGCTTGTGTCTGTGTGGGATTCGACAGGAATATCTTTGTATTTTTTTCTTGTATTAATCCTTTTTTACCTGCTTCTAGAGGCATTTTTGATGTAGACAGATTAGAGGTTGACTTAAAAGAAGAAAATTTGAAAGAACTGCTCTCAGGGTTGAAATGTAGATGATTTTTTTTTTTCTTGAAAAGCATATTTTTCTGGCATGTTTTTTTCCTCTTTTTCTGTCTTTCCGGTCTCTGAAGGATCAGACATTTGTAACTAGGCTTCTAATTATCTGCACTTAGTTCTGCCATCAGCGTTTGTGTAGCATGTTATCACTTTGCCCTCTTCTGCAGTTGTCCCCACGTGTTATCTTGTTAGCAGAAGGCATTGAAGCTGTCTGGATTCCCATCCAAAGACTTGCAGGGTCTAATCTGAAGTCTGAGGTGAACTGGGCAACCTTGCACTGGGAGAAGGTCAGGCCCCCTGAAAACAGGTTTCCTGTTAAATCCTGTGTAGTCTCATTGAAAAAAATTAAGGAAGTCCAGGATGCAACAGCATCACATACATCAGTATAGTCATCTCAGTGGTGCACTCTGGCCTCTGATGACTATTCCCCATATTGTATGAGTAAGGAACTTTAAAAACCATGTTAGCTTTTGTTTTTTGAAGATTGAGAGCAGTGTCGGGGAGAGTGTATATGCAGTCTAAACTGAATCAGTTTTATATTGCACTTCAAATGGCTTTAGTGGAGTAATTCCTCATTTAGCATTGTAAAAGTTTATGCCAACCAGTCTAGGTTTTACAGAGGACAAAACCCCCAACCCTGCAGAAGCTGTAATGTTAAAAAAGAGCTGTGCAACAATATAAATATGAAAATTAAAATTGTATCGGCATTTGCTTTTAGAGGATTTGCTTTCTGGCACTTTTATATAAATCACAGCATTTAAACCATAGTAAATTTTAGAATCTTTTAGAACTTCCAAGTTATTTCATATAGTTTTTTTTCTAGCCTGTCAAAATAAATTGTTAAAGCTACAAGTCTCAATCTTCAAAGTAAATATGTAAAACCAAGTCAAAGACACTTCTTTCTTTCCCCCCTCAACTCCCCAAGATAAGAGTTAGTTTTTTCAAAAGGCAGAGGATGTTTCTGGAACTATACCATGGAAGCATATTATGTTTTCCAATTATCATATTTCTTTCTGAAGCTGTGACACATTCTTGCAGTGTAATCAGTCATAAGAATGACCTTTAGTTTTATCAGAATAAAATTGTTCTCAAGAGCAATTAACAAAAACATGAATTTGAGCTTTGCAACATGGATGAAAAGAAAACAGCTTTTTTAAAGTAATCTTAGTATGGCCTCAGAGCATGTCATGGTCAGTCATTTGGGCAGGAATAGGATTGCCTAGTCTACTGCCTTTTTAACAGTTATTCTCAGAGTTTTGAGTATGTTTAATGCTGTTTATATTTTTGTCTCTGTGTTTGTATTCAAGATTGCAGCACATTATGAAATGTGGAAAGGGCTCTGATGTTTGCATCCAAGAGTGCTATCAACAAGTCTTCACATGAAAGTAAAATGAAGTCTTTCAATTCATAGGTTGTGGTTTCCCATTCAAGAGATCCTATTATTTTAGCATTGTATACATAACGCCTTGGATAGCTTTGTGCCAACACCTCTATTGTAACCTGCCCCACCCACCATGTATTTTATAACTTGACTTTTAAATTCTTCTCCTAGTTGAAACTTGTCCTAAAATATGTCAACACTGAAGAGCAGAGTTAATTCATCCTATTTTGTTATTAAAGGGTTCCTTTAATTTTTTTACAGGACAGATTTTTCCGGAATAATAAGCAATTGGCCTATGGATAGATACAGTGCCTGTGACTGGCTTCTATAGCATATTTGTATATGCCATTAGCAAATACAGAATTAAGATGGAATAAAAAAATAAATACATAACAACCACAAGGACGAAAGATCTGGTTCAGTCTGCAAATGGTCTAAAGCAACCCTGAAAAGTCTGATTCTGCCACCTATAATTTAGCAGTGTCCCTGAGCATTTGGTTTAGCAGCTGGGGAATACTTTAGAGAGTGTAGTAAATGATTTCATTTGTTGGGTTTTTGGGAGGAAAAAGTTTGTGAAACTAGAACTGGGTCTCAGAGAAGAAAATGCAGAACAAAAGCAGAAATCTGAGTCAGGGAATAAGGAAACAAAGGGGGAAGGCATGAAGGCAAAGGAAGGGAACAATGGAAAAATTGTACTTCTAGTATTTCAGTTTTTCCCAGTGAATTTGCTCTAGCTTTATCTTATCATAGACGTTGAGAATTTTGTCTAATTTCAGTCTTAGGCTTTGGGACTCTTGGGAGAGGGAGTCTCTACTTTTCTGTGCCTTTATACATCTATGTGGTAGTTATACTGCCATCACTTCCCTGACACGGAGAAATGTTCTTCTCTTGAACTGGATTTGTACAGTGCAAAAAAAATATCATCAAAGCTTGGTTGGCTCACAGGCATTTTGATGACCTCCTACCCACTTGGCATACCTAGATATTTAAAGATCTTACTTCGGGTTTCTAGCTGGAGTGTTATCTCCCAAATCCCAGTGCAACAAATATGTAAGTGTAGATTTGCACATGGGTTGGGGATGCAAAATTTGGGAATGCCCATCCAGGTACCATTTTGAATCTGCTACAGAAATCTGGATTTAAATGAGCTTGATCATTTGCTTTTGGTCCTGTTTCAACTGAAAGCATTTATTCTGATACCTCATGGCAGCTCTCTTCTGTGCCTTGTAAATGAACTGTACTGACTCAGTGTCTGAGGTGTAAACTAATCAGATAATTTGCCCATCAGCTCTACCTCCCTATGTGCTACCTAGGTGAAGCTTTTAAATGCTTTTACAGATGCTTTTTCCACTTGCCACATCTTTAGGTTTTGATTTTTATGCACAGTTTTCATCTGGAAAAGGACCTATTTAATAGCTCCTATAATTCCCAAATTATTTAATTTTTTTATTGCTGCACAGAGCCTTGACCACATCTACTGCTTTCAAATGCCATATAAACTAGAAGTTCCTCTGTATGTTTACCTTTCAGAGAAATGTAAGGGTGAGATCATTGTTGTGGAAGATAAAATTTTTGTTCTGTGCAGATATCAGCAACTTATTTAAAATTGCCTGGAGCATATGAAGAGGAGACATGGAAGAGGAAGGTTAGGACAGTCTGGAAGGAAAAAACATGTAATCTGGTGTGTAATTTACAAACAGATGTGCATTTCAAGTATGAAAAAGAGAGAAATGCTGTTTCCCTGCTCCCGCTGGAGAAACATGTAGTACAGGGGCCACACTGACTTAAATTCTTTTCCTTGCAGAACAAGTGGAGATCTGAATGAGGCTGTAGTGTGAGAATGTGGTTTCTGGAATGTTTGTTCTGCATGGCTGACTGGTGGAATAAGTGTTTTAGTAGTTGAAGAATTGTTGTGTGGGTTTGTTTTCTTTTGTATTCCTTGCATCAAGAGTAGCTTTATATCTAGGTACTGTGGAATTGTGCTCTGGAAATGGAAAACTGGCTTTGGCTTTTGAAAAGGTGTATATGCATAGATCTGTTCTTTGCTTTAGCTTTGTCTTTTTTAATTTTTTCTCTAAAAGATAAAACCTACATCAGTAACAGAAGCAGAGCTTTGCTTTGAGAAAGGTGGGAATGTGTGGCATCAAAAAACTACTCCAGTATCCTGGAGTTATTATTGGAAACTAAATATATCTCTAACACATATGGACCTGTAGACATTGTTTTCCAAATCCAAATAGATGAACAGATTTACTGAAGGATGGAGAGAGCATGGAGTAGAGATACCTACTTTACAAGGAAAAAAAAGCACAAAGTGTATCAGTGCCTTTAGAAGAATTTCTTTACATTATACCATCTCTTTGAATGGTAGCACAGAGGACCGAAACACATTGTGTGGAATGAGCTTTTGATTTCTTTTCATGAATTTTCCTTTTCCCTTTCACCTTTATCCCCCTGGTCCCAAGCTTAAAATGCTGTAAACTATTCTGAGTTTACAGATCTGAAGAGAAAGAGGGTAAGAAAACTGTACTCTCTGACGATGGCAAAAATGTGTGCTGTTATACTTTTGAGGTCGCTTTCTCCCATGTTCCTTGTATCACCTGCACCAAAATTACTTTCTGTGGTGAATTAGTAGAATTATACACAGTGTGTCTGTTCATCTGCAAAAACAATAGGGATTCATCTTACCAAAAATTATGAACTAGCTTAGATATCATAATAAAGTTATCTGATACTTGCTAGAATAATTAGTCCTCTGGTGCCTCTGCTCAGTATTTGTTAGGACGTGATATAAGAAGTGAAGACATGCCGTGTCAGTACCACAAATAATTCCAAAGATTTTCCTGTATCTCAAACCATAATGATTCAGACTAGAGAGGGACCTGTCCCAGTTCCTTGTATCACACAGTTGCTAGATATGGATGCCCAATGGAAAGTAAGATTAGATTAGCCTTCAACTATTTTAACTTCATTAGATTTAAATTTTTTTCCCGAACCTTGTCTGGTTTATCTGTTTAGTAAATCCATGAACGTCTCTCTCCTGAACCTGTGCAGCTTGACCTTTAATCTACATAAAAATTGTGCACACAGTAGCCTTTGGCAAGGAATTCCTAAGGTCTGCCACTCGTTGCCTACACAACAACTTGTGTTTTTTACTCTGACGCCTGTTTGGCTTCATTTGACACCCCTATTTGTCTATTGGAACAGAAGTAAACTCTCAATACTTTTTTACCTTTTTCCTACCTGGAGACATTCAAGGTCAAGTTAGACAGGGCTCTGAGCAACCTGCTGTAGTTGAAGATGTCCCTGCCCCTTGCAGGTGGGTTGGTAGATGACGATTAAAGGTCCCTTCCGATCCAAACTAATGTATGGTTCTGTAACACTCGTGATTTGTGGTCCTCTATCACATCTCCCTGTTAGTTGTATCTGTTCCAGGCTGCAGAATCCTACTCATTTGCTTCTCTGTGGAGTTGACTTCAATTCTGTTGCCCTTCTCTGAACTTTTTCTAGTTGTAATAAATTTTGAGCGCCAATCGGAACTGCTCACATCATGCCAAACTGTGGGCAAGCTGTACATTTACACCATATGATGAAATGAGACTTGAAGGGTTTTTTTTCTCTATTCCTTCCTAAAATTTTCTAAATTTCCTAAAATGTTTCATTTTCTGTTTTGACTGATGCTGTAAGTGTTGGGTTGATGTTTATAATCAAAATATCTATTGTAACCCCAGTGCTTTGGAGCCTGAGTGAATCTGTAGATTGTTTTATTCCATGCAAAACACTTTTTTATTTGTACTTCTGGTGCCACTTTATTGTTCAGACACCTAGTATTTTAAGGTCTTTCTGCAGTTCCTCAGTTTGCCATTCCCCCTTCCCTTCTTCAAATACCTTTTATTTTGTCAGCAAATGTGATCACCTCATTGCTTACTCTCTTTTCCAGGTCACTTCTGAATACGTTGAACATATTCACAGTTGGAACAGCACAGTTCCTACAATGTAGATCTCTGATTGTTTCTTCTGTGCTGTTTCTTGTCTTTAGTCAATGTTATGCTCTTACACCTTTTTTGTTTAGCTTCTTTAAAAGACTTCGGGAGAGATCTTGTTACATTTCTTTCGGAAATTTTTGACAGAATTATCCTTAACTGGAAATTTATTGAATTCTTAATTTTATCAGCTGTGTGATACCCCTTGCAGTCAACTTCAGTAGGTTTGCAAGGCAGACATTCTCTTCATAGAAACTATGGCAGCTTTTCTCTGAATAGAGAGAATTAGTGGACACTGGAATAAATACTGTACTTTGTAATTTCTTTCTATACACTTTGTCTAATAAGTGCTTAAATGTTATCTCTTTATCTAACGTGAGGCTTACAGGCCTGTAGTTACCACTTTTGTCACAAAGCTTCTTTTTAAAGTCACATTTATGTTTACATGCCAGTCAGAAATTGAGGTGGGTGTAAGAAATGGGGCTATGCATAGATTTGCTTTTTTGTCCAATAAGAAAATGGCAAAAATGACTTGCTAATGGCTTGGTTTGCCAGAATTAAGAATGTAAAATTATTTATTATCCTGATGTAGAAAGTATTGATATCATATGCAGAAATGCAGACATCTCAATCTTTTCTCTTACTGTCTTTGGCACCAGAAGATTTATAATGAATATAATAGTTCTACTAAATAGTTGTACAGTACTACTAAATAATACTATTACTAAATAGTAATACAGTAATACTACTGTATTACTAAATACAGATGTTTGTTGCAGTTGTGTAAAGTACTGGTAATTTAAACTTTACATATCCTGTAAGGACTAATATATAAACAGCTTTAAGAGAAGCAAAGATTAGAAATACATGAAAGCAGCTCTGAATCTTCTCTACAAAATAAAACTTCCTTGTTGTAGAATTCTCAGTTCCCCCCTCCCCGCCCCCCCAAGAATTCTTTGCTGTGTTTATTTTCCTGTTTTCAAAGTCCATTCCGTGGCAAGGCAAACTAGCACTTGCACCAACATGTAAACTCTGGGAAGGCTGTAAATATTAATCCACTGTAACTTCAGCTGATAAGATAAAGGAATATGCTTTACAAATATCTAGGCTGGTACTTGCATCTAGTAATTGAACCTGCTCCTTGTGAAAGTCCACAGGTGGTACTTCTTCAGAAATTAGATTACCATTTTGTTTCTTCCACAGAAGCAAGGAGGAGAACCTTTTCCACTTAAAGTAATAGGTGGCAGCAGGGAAATAAAGATAGACTGGTAATTCTGGATACTTTCAGTACTGGAAGTCTGGTGGAACTGTTTGAATGTTTGTTTTATTTCACCAACTAAGTTTCTCTTGAAGGAAAGCAAGAAAGTATAAGCATATGAAGAGAAGGCTGCCAAAGCAATTTATTTTTTCATTATGGCCTTAACAATAAAGTCTAAATGAGAGATGATGCTTAACTTCTATCACTTAATTTCATTAAGGCCCTAAGAAAAAGCTGCTTACTAGTAGCTAAATGCTCGGTATGTGAAGCAATCTCTGATTGGTGGTGGGGTCACATGGGGTGTTGGACAGTCCAAAGAAGTCAAAAGCCAATTTTTTAAATTTTTTTGTTTCTTACCAAAGAAGCAGCAGTAGCAGCATCAGTATAACTGTGATTTACAAACGCGTATGAGAACAAATTATTTCTATTTGGCCAATAATATTTAAAATACCTGATACTTCTTTGATCTAATAAAGTTTGAAGTTTTATGACAAATCTTAATAGCTTTTTTTTTTGGTGACAATAACATGTCTAATGGACCAAGGAAAGCCATTGTGAAACACCATTGTGTATTTGACAAGGCTTTCAATACTCTCCTACAAGACAATGTTCTCCTAACCAAATTAAGGAAATGTGGATCATGGTGTACTTCTGATTGGAAAAAAAAAATGGTCCCCAAAATAGCTTTTGGCGATTAAGCTATTGAGCCAAGAGAGGATGTTAGGTGAGGTCATACCTGACTGTGTTCTGAACTTTCTGCTGTTTTCATTAATGATTTAGGCTGATGGAACAGAGACTATATTATCAGACTCAATGGCTTTATTTGGGAAGAGTTGCTACTCTTGGGAAGGCAGAATGCAAATGGTCTAGACAAATCAGAGCGGTGGTCTGAAACCGTAAGATGAAGCTGAAATACAGACACAAAGACTTCTGCTTAGAATGAGGGGGAGCGGGAAAGAAGTAGAAGATGCAGAATAATTAGATTTCCCAGTAATAATAGTAATAGGAAACAACAATATTGCAAAGAGGACCTGGGTTTATGCTGGATGTTAGGGCATAACAAATATGCATGATGGAAGAATTAAAAGGCTACCCTGTGTGAGACAATGAACTGATTATCCCTCCTCTTCTGGTGGTGACTGTGAAGTCTCAGCTGAAAATTGTATTTTAAGAAATGTAGACCAATTGGCAAGAGTCCAGAGAGGAACTTCAGTAATGAGCACATTGGAAAACATAAGCTACAAGGAAATACTGAAACTTAGAAAAGGTTAAGACTAAACAGCTTCAGGGATGGATTAGTTTAAGAGCAGGCATAGATGGTTTCTTGAGATTCTTTTTAGTCTAGCATTCCAACAGTGTGGTAGTTTTGGATTTGGCAATAGCCATAACCTTATGGCAGTAGCTATTTGAATAGAATGAGTGACTATGCAAAAAGAGAGAGGAGAAGTAGAGCTTGACCTTGAATAAGAAGTGGATACACAACTTGCTTTTCTTAACTTCTCAGGTACTGAGATAGTCTCCAAACCTCAAGGATCAGGAATGCTTTATCTATTAGAGCTTTAGTTATTAGGGAAAAAAAAGTGAACTTGAAAATACAGCCACACAGTGCAGGAACCCCCTCAAAAACTGATTTCCCAAAATGTTCCTGGAATGTGATTTTGCTGAGGTTTAGCTTTTGAAATAAATACCACATCAGTCAGATGCAGCAGAAGTTCCCAAGGTGTGTGTGGTTGAGACCTGTGTGAGAATTCATCTCTTTGTAGGCATTGTGGAAAACAGTTACAGTAACAGAAAAAAATGTGAGAAAAGTATGTCAGATGAATGACTGAAGCGGTGGTAAATGGACAGCAGGAAGAACCTAAAATCCAGGATACAGTTTCTTAGTGTTGTTTTCTTACAGCAAAAATTTAGTAGAGGTGATGAAATTTAGTTGTTATTTGATACTTAGTAATGATCACAACAATCATTAAATTACAGAGAACAAAAAAAAATATTGTATTACACTTCAAGTAATAATTGTCTTAAAGATTTTTTTCTTTATTCCTGAAATTCTATCAGCAATTGGAAGCTAAGTGGCTTCCATTTTCAAAATTTTTTCAATTATTTTTTCCTTACTAAAGTAACAATAATTTACATGTGCAGAGTAAATTCACGTAAGGATCCTGGAAATGTTTTTTATTTGATTTAAAATTAATTCAGTAATGTAACAACTCTGTATTTGGAGAATTATTTTTCCTGATTCTCATCCTCTATGCTGAAGTTCCCAGACAGGTGACTATGAGTTTTTGTAGGCATTCATTATGCATTCATATGCCAGTGGGAAGCATGAAATGGAAGATGTCAGAATAAATCTCTTGTAGACAAAAAAAGAACCCAAACCACTCAAAAGTTCTCTTTCTTATCCACATTCTTTAGAATTCAGTTGCAAGTCTCATATTCTGTTTCTGCTACTTCTTGCAAAGTTATGAATGCTTGGCTTTTAAAACTTCTTAAACTTTTCTTTCTTAAAAATTTATAAAATTCTGAGCCATCTCTTTATGTAAATTATTTTATTGGTAGTTAAGATTATTATTTACCCTTCTGTAGAAAAGACATCTCTGGAAATTATTTTTTTTAAAAAAATACTGTTGAAAGATAAAATAGTTAAAGCATAAACAATTCCCAGTCTATGCAGAAACTGCCTACCAAACCTAGTCCAAACGTTGACATTGTAAGAAATTTTCACATTTTTAAAATTCTGTCTAGTTTCCATACCTGGATTTACAGAGATTGTTGTTTATCTATCCGAAGACTTGTTATTTTTTCTTAATTATGGTTAAGGTTATGGGAAGAACTTCTGAAGACTCCAGAGTCTCAATTATAAAGGAGATCTCGTTTATTTCTGTCTTGTCCGTTTAATTTTAGAATCACAGATTTTTGATGTGAACTGTCCATCATTAACTAGCCTTCCGAATTAACTACCAAGTTGCTCAGAAGTGCCTAATTTTTGAGGAATACTTTCATAATGAAAGCTATGGTGAGACCAAAGGGAAAGCTTTTTGCCAAAAGATCTTATTTTACATCAGTGACAATATCTAGAGATGTCATCTTTGTCGGAAGCTGTTGTAGTGTGATATGTCCCTGAAATTAATTGGCTAAAAAACCATCTCTTCAAACATGCTGTGGTCTGCTGGACTCACACATAAGAACTTCAGGAGAAGAGGAGGAACACTTCTGTGCCTGATATTTCTACCTGTAACATTCCTTCCCCCCCCGCCCCCTTATATTTTTAATATGTGATACACAACCGGATTAGGTTTTCACTTTGCCTTTCTGAACATACAATGAAACAGTTGGATGTGCTTTTCTACATGCTTACCTGTTTAATAAACAAATTCACTAAGTGGAATTTTTGAGAAAGCTTTTTCTTTGTAGATGCTGAATTCCCCTATTGCACCTGTGTGCTAAGCTCTAGATGTGATTGTTGGGTGTTCTTGTAAGGAGAGGGACTGGAGAAGTGGTGCCATTTGTCCTTTTGGAAAAGGCTGGGTAAGCCTATATGATTATGCACCCCAGCTTATCACAAAGGACAGGCCCTTTAGCAGTCTTCTCTCCTTTACTCTCTGAAGGCACTGGAAAGATAAGACCTGGGCTCCAACAGGATTGTACACTAATGGCTTGCCTGCTTTCTCTCTTACTGCTGCTGGCATTCAAGTAAACACCAAGAGTATTTTTCACATTCTTGCTGCTGAGTATGCTGGAAATCCTCTATAGTCTGTTTCTAATGGATACTGCCCTGCCCCCAAGTTCTTTAGTATGCTTGCTTAGCAACAGCATTGGATGTTTCTTGCAAGATACCCATAATCAATCTGTGCCATGAAAGCTGGCAGAGCACTGTTTCATAAATCAAGATCATTGCTGTTACATCCTAATTTCTGAACTGTACAGGCTTGCAGATAAATTACCACTTAGCATGAGACTGTGGATATAGTACCTGAAATCTTATTCTCTTTGCAATCTTAACTTTTGTTTTGAGATTGTTTGAGGTTTTGTCATAGAAATAATTTCCTGTTTTATACACTACTGTTTACACATACTTCTGTGAGTGCTGGAGAGATTGGAATTGAAACATGGGGATTTTTGTTTGTTTTAAATACTCTGCAGGAATATGAGGAAATTCTTTAATCACTTCAAACCCCTCTCTAAGTTGAAGCATGTAGGCTTTCTTCTACTGGGAGTACTTTAATAGAACTGGAACCAATTAAGGTGCTGCAGTAATGTGACAGAAACAGCTACATGTGGTTTTTAAAAATAAGTGTTATTGGGAGGGGCTAGAGGAGTTTCTTTCAGGTGTTTCAAAATCCTTTGAGTTTATGATAATATTATGTTTTGTTATAAACGAAATAATTTCAGTGTGCATGCTACTTTAGGAGTAGCATGATAAAATTGGGCTGTGAAAAAAATGTAAAAGATGGTAATTTCTTGGGATGCTAATCAGAAGTTATAATTGATACTGTTCAATATTGCCTGCCTTTATCTACAAAGTTCACTTTGGTAATTTTTTTCTGACAAAATTTTGTTCTGAATTTTCTAAACATTTGTTTTGCATTTGTCCTCTTGACAGTCTTTTTTTTCTTTATAGTTGCCTCTTGATTATCTGGAAATCAGCCAATTTGCTTCCATTTATATACTACATCTATACACAGTGCTTGTTAATTTTTGTCATGATGCTGGGCATTCTTCATTTTTGGGCTGGTTTCACAAACTGGTATTAAAGCTAGATTTGCGAGCTCATTCTTGCAAAAATGGACAAATGAAACTATTCACATCTGTCATACAGGGAAAACAAAAGTTTTTCTGCCCTAGGTGGTATGTTTGCTTGCTCTTGGTAAATAGCTGCCATATTAATGACTGCCAAAACAAACATGTCTGTTGTTTCTAATGGCAGGAGGTACTTCTCCCCTTTCCTTCTGCACCTCTGACTTGCAACCTGAATTCTGTTTTAAAACCATGTTAAGTACAGTAACTTCTATACTGAAAGAGAGAGCTTTTAATTTAGAGGATAACATTCATTGTGTGCCATAGGTGGCTAAAGAGAAGATGTGTCCTGATCTCAGTGATATTTTGGTTTTGCAGTTTATTTGGTATGTGACCAAATATTACCTGTTCATAGGTTTTTGTTTAGGCTTTAAAAATTCCTCCTCTTAAATGTATTGTTTACTCTGAAAAAACATTTCAAGCATATTAGATGAGACCAAGCATGTTAGATGAGACTGGGTTGTAGCTCTGCATTCACCTGGCACATTATAGTTTTCATAACATGTTTCTAAAGCAAAATGCTGTAGGCATATTTGCTGACTTAATTGCTGTTTGATATATTGTTGAGTGCCATATAGCTTTTACAGAAAACAGACTGTGGATCTTTCTTATGTAGTAGAATTAATGAAATTACAAAGAATTTTTATAGCTGTAGATTAGAAAATGCCTTGAGGTTATTCAGTTTTCTTCCCCTTTTTCTTTCCCCTACATCTTACATTTGTGACTGGTATTTCTACAAAAATTTGACTCCTTTTATTTGTGCTGTTGAATATAGAGATAAATAGAAATGCTTACTTCATTAAAAGCCCATGCAATTCGCACTGTGTTCAAAACTAGGAAACAGGATGAAGAATGAAAGAACAAAAATCAGGTTTGGCAGTAACTGTATTTTAATGACAGTATTTGATTGTTCTTACACTACTTTGTGAATTTCCTGTTGTGATTTATGACTAAACCGCTCAAACCTGCTTTCCTAGAGCAAGACACAAATATACATAAACAGAGATGCCTGAGAGAGGAAACTGCACCTAATGCAGTTAGAGTTATGAATCTCTTTTGGCAAAAGATGTGGTCTAAATAACAAAATTGGTTGGGGGAAAAATTGTGCTTACCTTTGGGTGGCAGCATCTCTCTGATATCTAAGAATCTCTGTAGAACAATATGCATCACTGATCTTTTTGTAAATACTTGGTAAAGTCAAAGCAACAAAGACAGGGCCCTTCTGAGCAAGAAATGATGGTGGAGGGACAGCCCAGAGGTAAATGCTGCTAAGTAGTGGTGAGGTGTAACTTGGAGCTCTAGTAATCCTCTGCTACTACTGGGCAGGGAAGCTGTAGTTGTTACACTTGAGATGAAGTCCTTGCAGAAAAGCAGGAGGCAGCTCTTCTCTTAATAAGCAAAAGAGGAACCTGAAATGCCAGGTGATGGAATGGGAAATTTTTTGTGGGTAGCCACAATTTTGCTGACTTGATCACTGACTTTCTGAAGCTTATGTTCGTTCTTTCTCTGACTTTAATTGCCTCCTAAGTTATCTGTGTAAAATTGACTCAGTGCTTGTAAGCATTGCCTAGTACTGGTGACAGAGGAGTTATATCCAAGTATTAAGTGTAAGCTGGAGTTAACCTTCTGAGAGCTTTTTGCAGAAATGCAAACACAGCCAGTTTGCTACCAAACTCTCACAGACGGTTACACCTGGATAATCTATGTATGATGGTGTACCAGCTTGGTGTTGATCCATGTTTGCTACCCAGATCTGTGGCAACATCAGATGTTATGATTTAATCTGCGCATGAGTGAGGTAATAATCTTACAGAACACATTTTTAGTAGATAAGTGTGGTCCTATTAAAAAACAAAAGATGTCATAAAATTACTCTTGACTTCTACCTCATGGACAAGGAGAATAGTTGCAGTTTCCACTTTGTACAGCTAACTTACTGAATAAGCCAAGTTTCTCCCTCCCACCATTTTTTAAAACAAGATTTAAATAGCTAAAAATCTGTGTTTCCTTACCAAAACAAGCTTTTTAATTTTTTTCCTAAGGTTTATTCAAGTTGTACCTGAGTTGAAAGCCCTGGTATGAAAGAACTTGTTACTTAGAATGGAAAGGAAACTCATTAGAGAAGTAGCACTAGAGTGATGATGAAGAGTGAAAACTCCGGCATGTTATGTATATCATGGTATAGCAGAAAGGAGAGATTTTTCTTGTGTCAAAGACAACTCAGCACACATATTATGTTAACCTTTCAACATAGGAAAAAAAAATAATATAAAAATTCCTTAAACTTTATGCCTCAGTGAAATAAATTCTATAATGAATATTTGAGTTTATCTAGAATTATTTCAGAAGTAAGGACAGACATGCATGCATATGTAACATAATTCTGGAGCAGTAAGCCAAGCAGTAAGAGTAAAATGATGGCTGTTGAGTATCTTGAGAATCAGACCAGGTATCCGTTTGGCCCAACCTACAGGCAGTCTTTATTGAGATTGAGCGTTCAGCGGCTCTTACCTGGAACAGACTAAACTTTGTTTAGTTGATGCCAGCTGCTTCAGCCTTAGAGACACGGAATAAGCAGGCAGAGATCTGAAAATCCAAGAGGCATGTTAACTAGGTCCTTTTTTTTGCATACCTGCAACTTTTGCAGGAGGTTCTGTAACGGTTTGGTATGAGTAGAGTATAATCATTGCAATGTTCTCAGGACAATACAAGTTCCTTTTCATGGTACAGCTACAGTAGTGGTACAATGAAAAAGCTGTTAAGATGGAACTGAAGATGGGGACTAATTTTCCTGAAGAAACTAGGAAGCCTTTTTCCCACATAAAAATGGTTCAGTGGTGATGATGGGGTGTGGGGAGCTGGGGGGCATCCAAAAGTCCAACTTTCATAATTGCCTGCTCTTTTCTGAAAATGTGAGTTTTGTTTAGAAAATTCTGCAATATGACTTAAACATTGTAATTTGGATGTTTTGTATCCTTATTGTATGTGGGCATGACCAGTAGCTGTAATAAGTCTCTTAAAATGAAAGTCATCCCCTTTTGCAGAAGGTTTTGAGGGTCTGATGGTCTGATATCACCAGGCAGGAGCTTCCATGAAGCATTGTAATGACATTTTCATCATTTTAGATTTTCTAGATTCTAGAAGGTGGAGTTTATATATATCATTTTTCTCATTGAATTAATAATTAATAGTGTTGGTTGATTACTTCCTTTTTTTCTTTTTCTTTTGTTGGGGGTGGTGGTGGTATGAGGAGGCGGATAACGTATGAGATTTTTCACTGCAAACTCAATCTGAAGGTTATCCCCCTTCTCTTCTAACCATAAACTCGAGGAAAACTTTACTTAAGGCCTGGATTTGTTCTAGTTTAAGACTTGCTGAGCTTTGCATTGCTTTTGCTGTAGTATAACAGTGGAATGACTTTGTGAAAGATTATCCAATTCCACTGCATGCTTGATTTGCATAGGTTTATCAAAAGGCATACTGCAAGGTTTTCACTTGTGCTTTGCTTGTGGAGAATTAGTCCTGGTGTTCCCACTGGGAACTGAATAATAACAACTAGTAGCAACTGTGACTCTTGACTCAGGGACATGGAAGGTGCTGTAGTTGAACTGGAAAAATGGACTGTTCTCTACAGAGTTGTGAAAATTCTGTCAACCTTGAGTAGATGATGGGGGACTGACATCATGTTTAGAATCTTTGGTGATTGGTAGTAGATGTATCTTGGAACTATTAATAAAGTATGCTAGGCGCTAAAGAGGAAGATGAGCTGAAAAGGGGTGTTATTCATGGGGGTCACTTATTTTAGGGTTATCTTGAGTATGGATTTGGTAGAATGGCATGGAGAGAAAACGCAGAAACAGAGATGGAAGTTAAAGGAAAAGAAAGTGAAATGAAGCAGAGATGGAGCTACCGCATACAGGCACTGCAGCTTGTTGAAAGACAAGAAAAACAGAAGAGCCTCATTTTAACAACGATAGTAAAAGAAAAAGGTGAAGCAGAAAAGTGGGAAAGAAAGCATATGGGAAGCTGAGAAAGCACTAAAATATGTGAAAAGGATTCAGTGACATAGAATAGATTCCTGAAGAAGCAACTGAACGGTTTGAGAATGAATCAATGTTTTTTTCCTTAAAATTCTGCTGAGATTAATTTTGGCTAAAATGTCGCAATTTCTTTTTGCAAGGGAGGAGGTAACAGATGGACCCAGAGAGAGTCTTGATTTTCATGTTCATACAGAATCTTTTTTTTTAGTTTTTGTTAGTTGAGGGCATTAAAAAATACCTCTGGCAGTTTTTCCATTTCCTTTGGCTTTCATGTTTAAAGAAATATTCAAACTGGGAGAGAGGATGGGAAACTGAGCCAGGTGGCAAGCCTATTCATCACCTAGTCTGTGGTGGAAAACATTGAATGATCAAATGAAAGTGTCTTAAAATAACATGAACACAGAGACAGAAAAAACTGCCAAGGGAAGGAATTTGTGTTAAAAGAAAACTTGCAGTTTCCCTGTCTAGTCCTAATAAAAGACTTCAACGTTCATGGAAGGCAGTATATGTATCATCTGCAACTATAGTTTTTTATTTTTGTTACTTTTTATACTAATTAGAAAGTCATAAAGAAATACTTTTATCTGAAAAGCATTCAATTTGAATACTTATATGGAAAATACCCCTTATACATGCATGTATGTGAGTATGCCTGCATGCTACACATCAGTCTTGCTAAATTTGATTCTAAGGAAAAATAAAATCTTTTTGCTCATCATTATAAATAAAAATAAGTTTTGTAAGTTACTGAATAAGCCGCAAGGCAGTTTGGTAGCTCTGTCAACTTCAGCATGTAAGCCAAAACAACAGGAGAAAAAATTCTCTTTGAAACAAAGAAGCTTCAGGTCTTCAACTTAAACTCTAAGTGACATATCAGCTACAAACCTTCATCAGCCTGCATGATTAAAGGAGACATGATTAGTTTTCTTATAACCCTTTACCTATCCCTTATTTCTCACAATCTGAAAAAGGTCAGGTGGTAGGAAATCCTACCTCTAAACTTTCTTTCTTTGTCTACTTTTTATTCATCAACTGAAGAACAGCGTCTGCTAATAAAGACCACAGTGTTTAAAACCATTATGGGGTTTTAGAGAATGTTCCAAATGTATCTGCTGGGAGCCCCTAATATTTTGCTGGCAATTGATATGTTTAATTATTTTTACTCTATTCGGCTAAATTTAAAGGGTTAGGTAACCATGAATTTTTGGTTATTTCCAGAAGGATACCTTTCTTTATACCCAGCCACCTTAGTCAAAACCGTGCAGGAAATAAGAGTTACATAAAAAGTTACTACTTAAAAATCAATTAATTGCTTTCCGAAGTATTCCTACAAAAATGACACTTATAATGAATTTAATTAGTATTTGCATGTTGGTAAACTAATGTTGGCCCCAGTGGATGCTGCTAGACTCCAGATAGTTATCTTAAAGACTATGTCTATGTTGGACACATTCTGCCATAGATGAGAGAGGGGTTTAAGGTATAAGCTCATCAATTTAGAGAAGGCACAACCCAGAAAAGGCTGTTGTAAACACCTATATGCTACCTAACCCCTGTATTAATTTAGTCCAGGCTTAGTGAGATCTTAAGGCTTTATTTTGTTGCTTAGAGGCTTAAATGCAAAATATGACAATTGATTGACCAGTGTAGAAATGTATTAGAAGAAATTAAGAGATTCAAAGTCTTGGAAGAAATGGAAAGGAAGCATTTTTGAATCAAAGGTTTAGGTTGATATGTTCTACCTAAAAAAACCCGCCCTGATTCATTTCCCCCTCTTTTATAAAGAAAAAAGATACTTTAATGAAACTGTATTGCCAAAATACTTGGAAGATTTCTCCCTCCATTCCACCCCTCTGTCCAAATTGTGAATGGAAATGGAGATCAAGCTGTAAAAAAGCTTTAAAGACAACTTAAAAGATCTCTTTTCTCTGGCCAGTTCTTAAAATAAATAATATCCCATTTTTAACATCACTGTCTAATAGTTTATCCAACATGTGCAGAAATAATGTCATATTAGCAATTAACAATTGTACAGATGCCATTTATCAGCCAACACTATTTGCAAATAACTAAGTACAATGGATTTTTAAAATCCAAGCTGCTTAAATTAAAAACATATTTCTTTTATGTAGCTAATGTTATGTTTGGAAATTTGTTTTCTGTGTGCATGAACTCTTGGGAACACAAACTATCCAAGTCAGGGTTGTTCAAAGCTGTCCTGCTTGGTGACAGGGTTCTTGGGTGTTGCTGTAGTGCAAAGAATAATGGCGTACTAGAAATAGTTTTACAAAAAAGAAATAGAGGGGTAAATTGTCTTTAAAGACATAAGTTCCAATGTAAAAATGTCTGTGTGGCCATTGGGAGGCACAGAGATTAGGAATTTGCTTTATTCAAATGTCCTCGACTAGTTTGAAGTTGCAAAGCTGCATATACATTCTGAATCTGTAGTTTCACAGTTGTAACTGGGCTTGAACTCAAATGATTTAATTGATTTAATTGTTTTATGCCAACTAGCTCTCAGAAATGTCTCTCCTTGAGTGCAAGGTTAATTGGGTTACTGTTCAGCTACCTGAGGATCTTTGTCAGTAAATTCTCAGACTTGTATCCCAAATGTATTTTTGAATTATATGTTGTGCTTAATGAAAAGCAGAGAGTTGATTGGAACAAGCAGTATAGGAAATTTAGTTTTCTACTTACATGAGGGAGAGATTTATAGTTCCTGTAGTATATTTTGTGTCTTTGTAAACTGGAAGGCATCACCTTGCAGCATTAGAAAGCAGGCATGAAAGAACCTTTTAGGTGATGAAGGAAAAAGCAAAGAACGTTCTTGTTCCAAACTTTGTGGTTTTGGATCCTGGCACAGTTGTATTTCATGGAATTAGTGGGAAATAGTTTAAAACAGACAGTCGTTTTCATCATGACTCATTATGCATAGCAATATATTATATAAACACATTGTTTGGAAGCAATTCCGTGAATTTTATTTTGTGGTTCAATTAATACTATACTGAATATTATCTTCCAAAACCAGAATACCCTGATTCTGATTCTGCCAATTACATACTAATGAACCATCTCTGTACCTCCTTTATTTACAGCTGACATGTTGCATTTATTTAGACAGAAAGCTTCATAGAGTAAGGTTCCCCCTAGCTACATAAAAGCAACATACAGTGCAACAGCAAAAAGTTGACATACCAGAATATAAATACCTCATTATCACTATTATAGATTAATCCATTTATATTCCAACATGGAAACTTTTTCTTTTCATTTTTATCTGAATTTTGGCCCCTAAGAATTATGAGAGCTATGAACTGAATAGCGTTAGCTTAAAAGCCTCTGTTTCCAGAAACCTGCAGCACCACTAAGACTACTCCGGCAGTTTCAGTCCGCAAGCTGCAATCTTTACTGGTTCCTGTAATGTAGCAGTAACATAAAAGTAGGCAAATTGACAAGTAGGCGCAGCTCTTCAGAGGTGTGAAAAATCCAGCAGGCTTATTTTGTATCTTTTTTTCTGAGTTTCCAAGGAGAAAAAAAATCAATAATGGATTCAACGATATGGATTCTAAAATGCAACAGTCTTGATAGAATTGCGTCTATGTACACTCAATAACTACCTATACAAAGGTTGAAGGCTGAGGGTAAATCCAATAAATGCAAGTTAAGTGCTACTGTCTGACCCTTATTTGAACTGCAGGGACACATCCATCACAACATAATTGGTTTATCCTCTTGTGTCTAAGATGCTCTGTAGTAAACAGTATTTCTATGTCTTGGAGAGCTTAGATTACAAGTGAAAACTTTTCTGAGTCTTGATTAATACAGGCTAAACAATCTGTGTGGCTAAAGACGCTCTGTTAGCATTTCGGAAAGTCATGCTAGTTCCATATGTAAAACAAACCGTTGTTTGAACTACCGGGTCAGAGCGATCACAGTGTAATTGGTTTATCCTCTTATGTCTAAGATGCTGTGTAGTAAACAGAGTATTCCTACGTCATGGAAAGCTTAGGCCTGGCCACTGCTTTTTTTGGTTGCTGTTCAGTAATTCTTGTAAGGAGAAACCTTACAGTTAGTGAATATTCTTTCCATGTTAACATTGAATGTGCTAGTAATATTGTATACCTTTATGAAAATTTTCTCAGTTTGGATAGGAGAGCCTGAGTATATGCAATGAACAACAAAGTTGTTCTGTGTCATTGGTCATCCAGGGGGCCCTCCTCTGTACTTTTGTTAGCTCTACTAGGTCTGTTCTGGAAAGGAAGAGTTAAAAGTTATGTTTTTATGGTGTAATTGCAAAAAGCAATCACTGTAGTGTTATGATAATGCAATAGAAAGTAAGATATCTAAGTTGAATCTATTCATTTTTCTTATTAGGATGCAGGTTTTTTTTAAAACAAACAAACAAACAAAACATTTCAGTAGTTCAGACTACTAAATTTAAGTTTCAGTGAAACCCCTTGCTTGACATTTCAGCATAAAGCATGGATCCTGCATTTGAACGTATTTTGTGGAGTGAGGTGCAGACAAAAGGGTAAACTCTAAAGTAATTTATGTCTCAAATGAACTCTTCTGCTCCTGCTTCCCCAGCTTCCAGAAATAGTTCAAGCACAACACAACTATTTTCCTAGGATGCCTGCACACCTGAGGTTAGGCTTGGGAACCTGTCTAAATATTTATACAATATGTTCTGGGAATCCAGTCTTGTTGACATATTTAATACATAAGAAAAACTCAAACTTTGGGGGACCTTTCCTTTCCCCACCTGCAAAAAAGTCTTTCTTAGTGTGTGTGTGTGTGTGTTCTATTTTTTTTAAATTAAGAACAAGACTCTACAGAATCTGCATATAAATGGGAAATATATCATTAGGCCTTCAATCAGTAAATGCTGCTTAATACACAGGAAAATGAGAAAGTTGTGTATTTCTTATCTAGATATAGGCAACACTTGGGGCAGCATGACAGAGTTACCATTTTGTCTTTAGCTAAGCAGTTTTTTATGTAAGATCTCAGTTATGTTGTCCCCTTTCAAATTAGCTTTGATTATTCATTACTCTTCCTGCCTATGCACAACACTGGGGGAGAATAGCCTAATAATTTTTCATATGAATACTGTAGGTGATCATACAGGAGTTGGTCTTTCTACAACTGCTTTAGAAGTCGAGTACCATGGTAGAGACAACTATGAAGTCAGTAGAACAGTCTGTGACTGCAGGGTTCTCTTGCATTCAACTTACACTTTCTAGCTTTCCTTTACAGTTATCTTACACTGTGCTCATTGTAAAATTGCACTATTTGTCTGATCTTTAAAGACTACTGAGTGTTGGAAAAGTGAACAGTGAGGATTTTATTCAAGTCTATAGTGTGTATAGACAGCAGGATGTAACTGCATGATGCTTTCACAGTCCTTTATGCTGTTGCCATTGATTGTACAAACTTTCTTCCATGCAGTAGCATTGAGTAGTTTTATATCTCAAATTCGGAAAAGAACTGTATTCTCTGAAATCAGTCTGAGTTACAATTAGAAGGTGACACACTACCTTTGTGTTAGGCAGCAGTGTGTTGAGGGGGCAATTGTGTTTCTGTTGAAGCTGATAGGTATTCAGTTAACTTTACAAATAAGGGGGACTGAATATAACTTCGTAGTTAGACTTTAAATATGATGAGTATTCCTAATAGAGCTTCAGAAGTTTTTCTCCTGAAAAATCAACTAATGTGTCCTCTTCTCCTTATTCTAAGACAATGAATATCTCATATTGTTACGGTTGGATTCTCAGAGGGACACATAATATCCCTCATGCTCCTCTTAACACAAATAATGTGCATGTATTGTGATAGAGATGGTGGAGAGCTAAGCAGCACTTTTTTCTGTTCTGCAATTCTCTGTAGCCCTTATAATGCTGTCTTTGCAAAGTTTCATTCATTCCAAAAGGAGTATTGGACTTAATTTAGCTTTCTAGAAAGCTATTGGGTGTATCTGAAGTTGGTTAACTGGGCTTTCCCTTTAATTGTTTTAAGGGCAGGCAACTCTAGAAAACAGTTCATGCCATAAAATGATGATCAAGACAAGAAAAGCTCTCATCTTTGAGAGGTAATTACTTATTATTAGCCAGATTTAATAATTCTGTTTTGAGTGCTCATATCCAGATCTGTTGGTAGAAATGAGCTATTAAGAAATTATGTAATGCAGAGTATACGTAAATCATACTGCTATCACATATCCATGCTCCTGTTTGATGATAGGAAACATGACAGTACTTGCTTCTGGGAAATCTGTATATAAGATTTGTATAATTTATCTAAAATCTTTGCCCTCAGAGAGATGTAATAGGTGCAGAAAATTCCTGCAGTGTTATCGTGTATGCTCTGTGACTACAATGTACATGTACGATTACAATGCATTTTAAGAAACTTACCTCCTGGAAACTTTTCAAAGTGATTCCAAATAGATTCCTTGTAAGCCAAGCTCAAAGAGATTAAAATCAATTTTCATATATAGTTTGTAACCTCTTCTTTTGACCATGAGACTTTCTTTTGACCAAGGTTTCTATTACCTAAATTTGGAAAATAGGTAAGCATATTGGATTGTATCCATAAAGAAATGACACATGTACTGCAAGCTCACAGTAAGATGCTGTGATTTTTTTATATTTGCAGATATCCTGTTTTCTTCATGGTTTACAAAGAAAACTCAGTATCGAGGGAACTGAAGACTGGGATGTGCTGGGCTAATGCAAATTTAACTGAAGCCAAGAATGCCCCTGGTTTGGCTCTGAAAAGGGTACTAAGCAGCCAAGGACATTTGGAAGGCCAAACCAGTACGGTGAGCTTCCTATATTGTACTGCATACAGCAATGATTATATATGTGAATTTTATTCTGTCTATCCTGTCTTTATACCTTGTTTTAATAGAGGATAGTCTGCTTTTGAAGTGCTGGAGCAGGTTGACAGTAGCTTCATCAGTGATACTAACTATATATTCTGCTTTTCTAGGAACAGCTTTAATTTCTTGTCATTAGCTCCCTGCTTTTTAGCCAGAATTGTCTATATGGCTCTAGCTTGCCCTGGTCAGGATGTGGGAAAAGCTAAATCCAACATACAAACTGAGCTAAAACATTATATTGTCACTGAGAGTCAATAAGTAATTTATTTTGCAACGTAAGTAGAAACCAGTGTGGTGTTAAAAAAAATAAAAAATAAATTGCAATGTTGTTTATCTGCTTTTGTAATAACACAGCAGACCTGGATTTCTTCAGAGGATTATTATTTAATCCTGATACTGTGCTTCAGTAGTAGCTCTCTCTTGCTCTGAAACTGTTTTCACAGAAAATGTCTAGCTAAGTATTTCTGTTAAAACAGCTTTTGACTTCTTAAAGTTATATTATGTAAGATGCTAGAGACTCTCTGTCTCTTTGGGAATTCTTTAAATATCTAGAGTGGAATAGCTTGCTTTAGTCTGAATGTAATACAAGATCCACCAAGTGGTGTGATTCTTTCATTTAGTTGACGTTGCCTGTGCTCATGAATGTACAAACATTCATGTGGAAATGAGCGTTCAGCTTATTCATAGATATCCCTATTTTATTTTTTCAGCACACTACTTTATCCCATTTAATTTAAATTATGTTGGTCTCCTTTTCTAGAAGATCCATCTGCTCTTACTGATTTAAATCTTTCTGTGATTTTCTTCATTTTTCTCTCTTGCTTGTTGTTATGCCTGAATTAAAAGCATCTGGAATAAAAATGTTGAGGTTTTGATAACAAATTTGTCTCTCATTTATTTTTCTTGTAAAATGCCATAGCATCCTTTCTATACTTAGCATCCAAGAAAAGTTGAGATATGTTGAATGTTTTCACTAGAAACTATTTTTTAATAGAAAATCATTGTTTTGATCAAGATTATTTTCTTTGTTTCATATAAGTTTTTTTACTTCCTTTGGAGAGTTGCCTTGTCATTACACCTCTGAAAGGAAAGGAAAATTGAATTTTGCAGAGTTTCAACATATGAGATTGGAAAAAAATTAAAAAATTGAAAATTTGCATGTATCTTTAATAATTACAGTTGTAATTACCATGCTGCTCTGGCATGTGTTCTGCCAGCAAAATCCTGAAGGGCATGCATGAAAAAAAGATGAGGGGTGTGCACAATAGAGGAAAAAAACTATGTAATGATAATGTGCTTTAGCAAACCATTCATGCAGGAAAAAACTATGCAGAAATTTTGCATGTTATTATGTCCTAGGAAGAAAATTCCATGCTACACAAAACAAGGTATGACTGAAGGAAAATGAATGCTAATAGAGCAGTCTAGCCAAGAACATCCCCGTTTGTTTTCCATTTGTTGCCCAATCTAACTATGTTGCAACCCGCCCAGAAATGAGGACAAAGAGTGTAGACTAGGGAATGAGGTGATTGTTATAGGTCCACTGTTACCACTTGAAAATGGATTATGCAGATGAGTAAGCTCAAACTCCTGACACAATTTGCAACAGTAAGGTTGGAAATTCAAGTTAGTGCAAATGCTCTTCAAGCTGGAACAGTTACTATTGCAAAAATGAAATGTGTGAAACCATGTACGAATGGTGGACCTGGGGAGTTTGCAATTTGAAAAACAATTTCCCTTTGATTTGAGCATGAGATATTCAGTAAACAAAAGTTGCTTAATTACTGATTTAGGCAGAACCATTTAAGAATAATGCTTATTGATTCTGAAAATCTGATTATCGACACAGGGTTCTGTGTCTTCACAAGTTTCCTCTAATTCTGCTGTTGAACTGGAGTGCAACTGCAGAACTGGTTTTCCTGCACATTTGAGACTATTTGACTGTAATCTGAACTTTACAGATCAGACGTGGTGTGTAATTAGAGTTCTGAGCACTGTTGGTGATTCATGAACGATAACATAACGTACCTGTGATCAGGAGGAGTATCAGTTCATATCACATCCATTCCTTTGAGTTCATACTGAACTCCTGTGGAACTGCAAAACCAAAAACTGTCTCTGGCTCTGCCAAGGAGTGACTGCCTGAATTTCCACTGGAAATTCCAGGAAGCGTTAGCACTTTGTTACCGTACTGTACCTTAAAGGCAGGAATCAAGTGATGTGCAGCATAGCTGTGCCATCTACTGCTTCGTATCTGTCTTAAAGTGTTGTGCTACAACTGAAGTCAGGAGTAGAGCTCCTTTGCTGGTAATCTGTGCCTGGCAGAATCTACAGGTACATAATAAATGACTGCCAATTATATGACATGAATTGCCCCTGTTTTGTCAAGAGGATAATTACATATTAATATGAGCACATTAATAATTTCCTTTCCTTGTTTATAAAGCTAGACTTAACTATTTTCGAACATATTCTAAATACACAGAATCTTATTCTGCCTTACATTTCTTAAACAACATTGTAATACTCATAGACAAAAGACATAGAAGTGTCTGTCTTGGTTAAAACTTCAATCTAGTTCTTGAGCTCTGACCTCATAGGAATAGAGGGTCAACTCAGGATTTTGGCACTCAGTGTGGTGCTGTGTAGTGAGCATTTGGGTCCTCGGCAAGATCATCTCTGGATTAGGTTTTCCTCACGTTAAAGTCACCGAGGCAAATAGTTTCTGCCATTTGACTTCTCACAGGTGGGGTTGTACTGCTTTCAATTAGCTCTCTCCCCTTCTTGTCTGCCCACCCAAGCCTCCTGGAGACTGGGAATGGTGTAGTGAGTAACAGAAATTTTCAAGTAGAGCGGTATCAAATTGATTCCAGGCTCTGCAACCATGTTGCAAACTGATTTTTGCTATGACCTTTTATTTTAAAGTACTTGGTATATTTATTTTCTGTATCTTTGCTATTTCTATCCTTTAAAATAAAAGCTTGTTAGCAACTCACTGGTCCTGTAGAAGGGTGGGGAAAGAAGATTTTTAACACTGGAAAATTGCTTGCTTTCATATTGTAATAGGAAGTAAGCTTGAGATGACAAATTTTGAGGTACTTGTTTCCAGATCTCAAGCTACATGGTTTAAAGGGTTGTCTATGTAGACGGCTCATGTAATTGCTTTGAACAGGAACTGTACAGGCTATCATCCTGTAATACTCAGTGATAAGAAATTCAGGTTACTTAATTTGCAGTGTGTGCTTATGTTTGTGTGTGTATAATACATACGCATGTGAAGTAAGCGCTAGAGAACTGAAGTAATAGGCCCCCACTGTGGGATTTTATGCAATGTACACTTAATACGTGTAAACGCTTTGTCTGGCAATCATGCCAATCACTATGCAATGAGTAGAAAATAATTTTCTGGTAACTGCAGCCCACAGTGTTTTGATGAAAAGTCCTAGTAAGAAACTGCTTTCATGTCAGAAAATTCTGTATTGTCAGAAATTCCTGAAACGTCAGCAAGGGTGTAGCCGTTCTAAAAATCCTTGAATACTCCAGGGTCATTTTTTCCCCTTGTTTTCCTTCGTATCTTCTTTTATCTCTTTTCATTGGGTATATGAGCATCTGAGTATATAAATATTGTGCAGACTTGTGTACTCATGGGGAATGAGTCTTACTCATTGCTTTTGTTTTCAGAGGTAAAGTTTTCAGTGTAGAACTAGCACTGCAAGAATCCTCTCAAAGGGCTATCTTGCACAGAACATTATCAGACCTTTGTATTAAGCAAACATGGTGTGTTCGGTTTTCTGATTTTTTAGAAGAGCTTCAGGGAACTGCATGCTTAGCTTCTGTGTAAAAAACCTGGAAAATATATGCAGAGAAGAGATAGGAAGTCTTTGGGTTTTTATAATTCTTTTTTCCAGAGTTGTGGCTAGAAAAGGTAAAAGGTCCATCTTGTTTTTTCTGACTGAAAGCAATAAGAATGTACAAAAATACATAATGGTCATCTCAAAATATTTAGAGGGGGCTTCTGCCTTTCAGGGAACTGCGTGTGCTACAGGGTATCAGCAGGCTTTGAAGCCAAGGGTCGGAGTTGGCCAAATGACCCTGCAGAGGCTGCGGAGCTGGGAAGGGATTGGGGACAGTGGGATGGGGAAGAGCTGGGCGCTGAGCTCTGCAGTGTGCCCAGCCCATGTTTCTCTTCTGGGCTGCCTGGGGGCTTGACTTGGGAGGGGAGGAGGACCCGAAGGGGAAAAGGAAGAAGAACTTTATCTTTGCTTTTGTCTTTCCATGTGGTTCTGCACTCAGGCAAAGATGTCTTCCCCTGAATACTTGTCTATTTCAGTGGTCAAGCACGTACTATTTTAAAATATAAAGCCAAAAGCATATAAACGACCTTTATAATGGTATTTTAGCTTTCAAGTAATTGAGTATAAATCAAGTTCAACCATCTTTTTTGCTGTAGTCTTGTCAAACTATTAGACTTCCTTTGTTGCTCTTTCCTATGATGGGTCTAATCAAACTAATCAAACTGAAGAACAAAACCAGCTCTGTTTTGATGGTGTAAGTCAACATCATAGGAGTGTATGTTTTTGTGAATTTTTTTTTTTAATTACGAGAGAAGCTCTCTGATGTCCTTTCAGACATTAAGTGACACACAGCACTTTTTTTTTTCTTCTTACAGTGCTATGATTTAAAATGAATATATTTTACTTTTGTGCTAACTGGAAATTAAAAACGGACACACCCTTATTCTGAGTATGCTTTTACTGTCAATTGCAACCACTTAAAGCAGTAGTCTAGAAAATAATGCTGTCTGTCAAGGAGTTGGCTTAGGTGGAGTTTTCTGAACCACTCCCCAGCGCTCTGAAGAACTCCTTAAACTTCTGGTATCTGTTGCTGATAGTTAAAAAAAAGAAGAGTTTGCTGCCCTCACATTCTCACTGTGTAGCTCTTGAGATTGCAATACTAAACCTTTTAGAGGTCTAATTTGGCAAGCCTGAGCTTGGAGGCATCATTTCAGATACTGGTCTTCTTACTCGGCTGTGGAGGGAGAAAATGAGCATTATGCCTGTATTCTAATATGTTTACTTATGTGTGTCTATAACAATATATATTACATATATGTCTCTATTGTATAAGCTTTCACAGGTATTGTCTCCTCTAATCCAGGACTAGTGTTTATATGGCTCTTGTTTTTATGTGTGTTTTTATTAATGACACGTCAAAAACGTTATTCCAAATATAGAGCTAAAATCAATAACTGGTTATTTTGAAAGTGATAGTTTTCTGAAATTCCTGTACTGTGTTGGATGTAGTTGTTGTAGAGAGAGATCAGTGCGCAGTAAGACATTGAAAAATGTTCGATATGTGAAATTTATTGTAGTGCTTAAGAAATCATATAGCTTCATAATGGTATGTGCATTATGTGTACATAGAGAACAAGCCTCAAATAGAGGACAGCTGTAACTACCACAAGATACTGCAAAGGTTCAATGTCCACGCAAACCTCAAACTGAAATAAATCATTGAAACTACAAATGAGTATTAATCACCTATGCCACTTCTGACTAGCCACTTATGGTAAAATTTGGCAACTACAACCAAATTGCGTAGAACATTAATATAATTTTATTATAGGAGGCGAATATAAAAAGCTTTCTTCCCCTAAAATTCCTGAATAATAAGATGGCCTCTGAAATACTCTGCAAATTTGAACCAGTTGCTACAAGATTGTAGAAGCTGTAAGGCAGAGACTGAATTTTAAGTGAGCACTTTATTACTCTTGTGCGAATCCAGCTTGATTCACTCAAACCCTCTATTTAACTGCTAACTTCCTTGTCTGGAGAAGGGTATCGGATTCTGTGTATCCTGTGATAGCTCATCCATCATCAGCATAAAGAGATTTAAAAAGACAGGGGTAAAAAATCCTCATATTTGACTAGTTTGTACTATGCAAGGGAGGGAAGGAGGAACTTTTGATCAAGATTCTCTTTCCATTAAACATATAAAGACATTGCTGCCCCTATAAAAAGGGTTAAAATTTTGTAAATTTCTGCATTGCATGTATTGCATAGTAACCAATAGAACCTACTATTTTCCATAGTGTTTACAACACAATTATATGAAATGCCTTGAAGATTTTAAGTGACTTTAAAGTTGTGATTTTAAGTTGTTTAGAGCCTTTCTTCAGGAAGAGTGTTTGGTCTGAATGACAGGCAATGGTGCAGATGGCTGATGAAATATTATTTGTTGTAATCTTTTGTTGACCTGTTACTAATCCTAATTCATGAAAGAGAATGCAGTGGCTGATAGCTAGAAAATATGAACTGCTGCAAATATGAGCTGAATTGCAAAGACAAGACAAAGGCATAATTCTCTAAACTATGTAAAAATCTAATAGGGGAGAAAACATGTTTGCCTAACTGAGGCTATCCCATTTCACCTGGTAGGTTTATATCAGCTAAAATGTCACACATCCATTCCAAAGTTAGAAAGGTCAAGCATCTTCCTTCTGCCTTTCCCAAGATTACTATGACTGATGTATATTATTGCTCCAAAGTCTTAAATCATGTCTTATGACTGAATTGCATGATAAAGAATATTCCCATTGATTAATAAGTACTCTGATTGTCTAACCTGTAGTCACGTTGGTAGTCCCTCAAAGGAAATGGCTTCAGCAGAATGAGTCAAATGGGAAATGAGTGTTCCAAGGTTGAAACTTGCTTTTCCAAATGTAATGTCTGCTGCAGCCTGTGGGAATTTAAAACATTGAATAAACCTGAATCTCCTGAAGGTTTCATAGTGACATTATATCCTAGGAAGGGACAAAAGAGTTCTTTGGGTTTCACTAACTAATCCAGTTTTACACACTGCTGCAAATCAGTGTGTGGTATGAAGATGACTTGACTCTACAAGCTAGAAAGAACTAGTCTGTACTGAAATAATTTCCTTAACTAATCTGAAATTGTAAAACAGAATTAAAAATAATTATGATATAGCACAACTCAAGCCTTTTGGGGAGATATTCCAAGTTCTGTAGGGGCATCTGATTTCCTTTAGCTAGTTCTTATATTGTTTATTGTTTATGCATGTTGATGTTTGATTTGCAAAGCCGCAGATAAATATGGCTGGAGTCACTGGGTTTTGTTTGTCTTTTTGAGGTGTGAGTTCCATTCCAGAGGAGGTGACGTGCTTCTTATGCGCCTGAAGAATGATATGCTGTTTGGGATCTGCCCCTCAAAGAAAATGAATGATAGTTTAGGGTGAGGGTAAATAAGACAGAAATATATCAACGCAGAGATAAGGAAAAGCAGATGTAGAAAGAGCAGTGCTCAAGGCTGAATTTACAGGCTGTTTATTACTGATGTACAGACAACTGTCATTGTGAAAGTACTCTAGTGGTTGAGCAGCATGGGCACAGAAATTTGAATTAGTCTGGGAGCACGTGGAATGATGCTATTTCCATGTCTCTTTGGCACCCATGACTGTGGGACCCCTTACAACTGGAGGATCAGTGGTGCTGCAGGTATCTCCACAAACAGAGCATATTTACTAATCACTGAGAAGCAGTAGGCACTGATAGGGAATTACCTGCCTGCTATTTCTGTATAGTGCATGCTCAAAAGTGTTTTGTTTAAACACAGTAAGATAACACTTTCTTTGCCTCCTCTGGTTATATGCTTGTATTATTTTGACATGCTATGCTGTCCTGTGTGCTCATTAAATTAACAAAACTCAACATATGTAGAAGTTACAGAAAGACAAAGCTAGAAGTGTTGTTGAATCCAGTTGTTTGCTCTCAGAAATGTAATTTGTTGTATAGAAACTGATATAGCTCCACCTTGAAAAGTGGTAAACTTGTCCAGTTTTTGGAAAGTTGTCTTAAGACAAATTCTTCTTCTTGTTAGAAACTGATTTCTAATTTCTAGTCTGACATTTGTTCTTATGTCATTGTTTTCCTCTATCTTAGACAACTTCCTGTGTTGTCCCTTTCCCTACAGTTAATGTATAGGTAATAATCCTACCCCTTCTATACCTCTTGTATGAAATTCTGTTGTTTCCTGGAAGATCGTGAAATCTTTTTCTAAAATATTCCACTTCTGAAGCAATTTCTTGAATATGACAGGCCATTATTGTGTGTATTCAGCTATCTACATGAGTCTCATGAATGTCTTGTAAACTGACAAT
>JAOTQQ010000023.1:26343326-26382778 GCA_026546715.1 Gallinago undulata
TGGAGGTGTTCAAGGCCAGGCTGGATGGGGCTTTGAGCAACCTGCTCTAGTGGGAGGTGTCCCTGCCCATGGCAGGTCGGTTGGAACTACAGGATCTCTAAGGTCCCTTCCAATCCAAACCATTCTGTAATTCTGTGTCCTTTTCTTCCAGGCAGCTTTCCAGCCACTGTTCCCCAAGCCTGTAGCGCTGCGTGGGGTGGTTGTGACCCAAGTGCAGGACTTTAGTTCTAAGTGCCTGCGTAATGGAAAAAATATCTTGTGGTTTTATAGAATGCCTAGGAGGATTTTTGTTGCATGCCATGAGTGTCTCATAAAGCGTTTGAAAGGGACAAGGCTACCTGGGAACTTTTGAAAGACTGACCCAGGTATGGGGCTGAAAGATGGCACAGAGTAGTTCCAAACCTTGCTTTGAGTAGAGTGAACCATCTTATCAGGTCCTAGATATGAGGAATCTTGAGTGAACCATGTTATCGCATTCCAGGTTTTCTTCTTTATGTTTGCTCTAGGAGGAAGCTTAGAGACTGCTGGTATTACATGCAGTGTGAACAAACAGGGGCTTGGGAGACAATGAGGGAGCTAAATTATTTGACAGTGTAGATATAGTCTTGCAGAGGTCAAAGGAACCTGAATTAACCCTTGGATATTCAGATTTGGTCTCCTTTAAAGAAGTCATAATGAAAAGTGTATGCGTGTGTGTGTGTTCATATTTATGTACAGGAAGGAAGGGTAGAAACTGAAACTTGATCTTTGAAAAACTTTTGTGCCACAGTCCCAAGTGTAGGCTGGTTGAACTGTAAATAGGGAGAACCAAGTAAGTGAATATTATGGTGTTAATACTGAGTTGGGGCTGTCTGTGCTTTTTTAGGATTGAGACGTGTTAGTGACATGAGAATGAGCAAATTAAAATTACTGGCTTGAGTTCCTTCTGCATTTATTTTTGAGTTAGGTTGTTTAATTATTCTGTAGTAGGGGATAATTTAACTTGTCTAAAAAGGAAAAAGTCAATTTACTGCCAAATTCGCATATTTATAATACTCTAGGATAGACTGAACTAAAGCTGTACTTTGAAAAGGAAAAAGTAAAGTGATATTTTGCACTGAAAATAGGTAACTTTGAGGGTAGGTAAAAGGGCAGTTGGGTAACTTCAGTTAGAATGAATGAAGGACTTATGTTTTAATGTTTTATAAGGTACATATTCATATTTAGATAGTACACAGTTTGTGTATCATCCCTTTGAAGGCATAACTTAAATACTATATATTACGTTATTACAACATTTATTTGTCCTTTTCAAGGAAGACTGCCTGCTTCTACCCTTTGTTCTGATACCTTTACTTTAAATTTATGCAGTTGTCCTGTTTTATGATAGCAGGAGGTTGCTTCATGCAAACAGTGGGGTGGGAAAAGTTTTCATGAAAAGCAGGAAAGTGCTTGTTCTGATTTAGAAAAAAAAAAAGCATATTCCATGTATTTTCATGTAAAGACCTAATATTTATTATGAATGGCTGAATGATTTATATTTTTAAAATAACCTGTTGTAATGAGAACTGTGGAAAAAATATACAACATCCTGTTTGTAATATATACTTCTCTGATGTTCCGCGTTAAGTAGAATCATTTTTCATATCCAAGTGTTACTCCATCCAACATTTATTGTCTGTTGTTTTACCACTCTAACTCATCACAGTTTGCTGGTATCAAAACTTAAAAATGTCAAGAACATATTTTAATGAAAGCAATGCATAACCTATAGCTCATCCAAGAGAAAAGTAAAATCTTGTTGAATACATAGTTTTGGAAAGAGTTAGTTTTAATCTTTAGCAGGGGAAAAATAGTATTTCTCTCTTTACAAGATCTGCAAAAGCTTTCCCCATGAGTGGCCTTGATGACTTGCCTGAACAGTAGACTTTTGCAGGATGTTGGGTATTTGCCGGAGTGGGCAGTTCTCTAAACAGAAATGACATAAATTCTTTAAAGAAGAATTATCAGAAAATGGAGACCTCACGTGTTTTAAGTATATGTTACAAAAATACAGGAACAGGAGAATGACTTCAGATTTACACCATGTTGTAATCTATGTAACACATGATTAGACTGTTAAATTATTATTGGTCCTCTCCTCCTAACTCTGATTTTCCTTATTCTTTCCTCTCCAGCAGTTTTCTCTAGTTATTCAACAGCAGCAAGCAAAACAGACTTGCAGTTGTACATTAATTAAAAACCCATCTGGTTAAGGTTGAGTATAGGTTTTGCTGAAGTTGAGAGACTTGCAATCCATGAAAAGGGCTTGAGAGAGTATTTCGGTTGATATATTCACTTAACTAAACAAAAAGGTACGATAGATCTGATTCTAAAAATAGGTGAAAATATGCTTATTTCCAGATCAGCTAGAATATCTTTAAAGTATAACTCCATTGTTATCAGCTTACATTAACACTTGTTATTTGAACTGGCAATCCTTTTGTCTATCAGCAAAGCACCTGGCGAGCTAAGATCTGCATCAATAACTGATACTCTCAGGCTTTGTCACAGTACAGTCACACAGCTAGTGACAGGGAAGGTCCTAATATTGACTGTCCAAGATTAAACTCCCAATAAATTTCAGAAGCATTACTGGCCTCAGTATCAAACCACAGGAGTTACAATATTTTATTTTCCCAAATTTTTCTATAAATGAATTGGTAGGATGATGGCCACCATTGCTGGTAAAGACTAGTCAATATGTAGGGGAAATATATTGTAACTCTTGCAAAGTGTCACTTTAGAGATAGCTTCAAATATCTCACTTATATCTGTTAAGCAATAGTGCCAAGTACAAACCTGTACACAGCCAGTAAACACTATAAAGGAAAAGAACAAACATTTGACAGGGCACCTATAGTTCATCACTGTTGTGTAACATTCCAAATCATGCTGAGAGAATAATATAAATTAGAATATTAGAATAGCTTGTTCAAAATGTGGATGCACATGTAATTTCAACCAGATACATCTTTACAGTATTTATAATGAAAAATGTATACCTGTTGCTTAAATCCAGCTAAGTTAGGTTTTTGTGCCTTTTTATCCTTAAAAAGAGGTAGCAACATCCGTATCTTCTAGGCTTGTTTGTTAACTTATTTCATTCTAATTAAACTTGTTAGAACAACTTCATGTCAAAGTACATTCATAGGCTCAGGAATTCAGTACAAACCTTGCTTGAAAAGTTTGCTTTGTCTTGAAAGTAGAATTAAGCTGAAGTTTGTAATAGAAATCTTAGATGTAGCTTTGGTCTGTGTGTTGCTAGCCAATACTGCTGTAACATGTCCGCTTTTATTTTTTTTCAGACATGCCAAATTTTACTTTTACAATGAAAAATGATAATGCAGTTAATTCTGTCTTCACCATGCAGCTTTTCTCTGCGGTCTTGAATGGTGAGGACAGAATTAAGTCCAAAGTACATATCACAACAACAACTTTCTGTCATAAGTTCCTGGTCGTTGTCTTGTGTTGTAACTCAGCTCGGTGGTACTTGAAATGATGAGACCAGAATAATTTGGCCCTGTCTTTTTTCTGTAAGAAATACTGGCAGTGGAGGTTAGTGGTGTGTTGCAATCTGTTTTATGATATGTTGGGTTTGGGGGAGGAGGGAGCCCTACCTATCACGTCTGCCTTGGGAATCTCCCCAAGTTCAACAGGAGGAGAATGGCATGTATGAGGGAGGAAAACCCCAGTGTTGATGAGTAACCAAAACAGTCAATAAATTCACATCAAGGATGCCATCCATGACAGGAATATGTACTTAAATCTGCTATCTGGATATACTGCAGTACACTTAAAAAAAAAAATGATCCTTGAATAAATGACAGTATCTAACTGAAATGCCAAGCAAAGGGCCAACAGATTAGAGAGGAAGGGAGGAATTAATGATAAAAATGAAGCAAGGATGGGCAAAAAAGAGAGAGGGGAAAAAGAAACTTTTGTATGTAAGATTGTCAGAAAATATTGCTCGGCATACATTATGAAACAGATCCTGTCGAATAATTTCCTGCTTCCTTTATATATTGTTTAGTAGCTATCTCTTGGTAATTATAATTTGTGGCAACTGCCACAAAACAAGTAATTAAAGTTCATTGTGGATATTTTGGTGGAATTCAATTAATCTTGGATTTAACAGGGAAGAAGTATACTATTTTTACTAATGCAAATTTGGGCTGAAAAAGGGACTGCAACTTTCATGAGAAATAAGTCTTTCTATTAGTTCATTTGATGTAAAAGGTCCCTAATTTACAACACCATTATTGTTCTGAGTTACTATGCTGGAAGTTACTATGCTGGAGAATTTGCTTTTGCTGTGCCTCCTCTCCACCTCCTCACCCCAGAAAAGAAAAAGGAGCAGTTGTTGAGTCAGAATAGAAATGACAGCATGTGATTTACCTTTTTATATGCACAATGTGAAAGAAAAAACAACAAATACCTGCAACTAAGAATTCATAAACATTGCATTAGTTGAAGATTCATTAATTTTTTAGTGATTACTTAAGAAAAAATTACCAAAAAGAGAAATCAGTCTCGGGAGGCAGTCTGATTTTATTTTCTTCTATGGTTAAAAATTGTGATGAAAAGATGTGCTTTCCTAATGTTTTTATATTCCTTTCTTGTGAAAATATTACCTTTAAAAATGCTGGCAGTTTGAAATAATTGACAGCTGTATTGTTTCATCAGGCATCTTGTTGTTACCCACAGAAACATCTGAGAATTCTGAAACATTCTTGAAAACTTGCAGTGAATCTGAGACTTGCTATTTTGTGTGGATCCATTATTTGCAGGTACTGGCTTAGCTCATCTCAAGCTGATGGCTGATACATATCCTTGTATGCCCTGTGTTAATCAAGATAAGAAATACTACTTAAAATACATAATACTGAACAATGTAAGCTGATTTAGGTCCCAAGAGAGAAAGTGGACATGACATGAAGTTCTATGCAACAATATCAGGACTGTTGATAAAGTCATACAGTGGGGAAATACTCAGTTATTTGCTTTAGATGTATTTGGAGCATGAGAGGATGGATAATTAGAACACCTAGTCATGCATTTTGCAAGACTTGATGAGATTGAGCAATCTGGTTATAAATTCAGCTCATATTAACATTACAGCCACGGCTCCTAACATTCTAAAAGGGTCTTATTTAAGAGACTTCTGGAAGATCCTAAGAGTTAGCAGATCTTGCTAGAAGCATCATATTTGGGGGGAGTGCTTTAGAGGAAATACCATATTAATTTGATTGTCAAATCTGATTTATGCATTATTAAACCAATACAGTACAATTGGTTATGGCATTCCAAGTAAACCAGAACAAGGAAGAGATCGTGGTTAAAAATAATAATAAAAAAAAAATTCTTGTGAAACTGCATCAAATACAGAGTAAAAACCCTCATTCAAAGAATCTAAAATGGTTCTATATATGTTTGCTGAGGAAAATTTATCTTAGATTTCAAAAGTGATTTAACTTGTAAATGTCTAAAATTTGGAATACCCAGTATTAGGTGGACATTCAGTTTTTATTGTATAGATACTCAGCACCTTGTAAAAATCAGGTTCGCTGTTTTTCTGAGGCGTCTCAGACAAGGCAAATAAAAACTGATGCACTTGAAATTACCGATTTGCCTTCTGAAAATTTAAACCTAGAACTTTATAGAGAAGGAATTTATTGGCCTGGGTCTGAACTGAAACTATTTGGTGCTACAGGAAGGAATTTAGGTGAATAGGTAAGATATTGACTGAAGTTTCTGGACTTTAATGAGCTGAATGATTCAGATGTTGGAACAGTGATCTTGCTCTTATTCCTACATGTTGATCACTTTGTCACATATATTTCTCCCCCTCTCCTACCCATAAAAGCACAATAGCACTAGGTTTTATCTATCTTTAAAATTATTTCAAAGGAATTGAAGTGGTTTAGGTATTGACTTTCATTGAATGCTTTTAGAAATATGTATCATCATCATGTGATTGGATCAGTCAAATAGCTCTTTAAATTATGAAGCATGCTACTGACCTATTAAGTCTATACTGAGAACTACAGAAATCTGAAAATTTTGTCTTTTTGAAATTAGATCCATTGTTTCTGTTTAAGCAAGGACCAAACAGGTACAAATAGTCCTAAAACAATAAGGCAAATAAATTATTCTGATCTGTCATGAGTCAGCTAAGAAATATATAGAATAATGAAAAGAAAACAAATTACTCCTCTGATCTTTGATATTTTCTTTTCATGCTGTCTTATTTTGAGTTAGTTAAACTTGCTTAAATGGTGTATTATTCAAGAATACTTTAATTCAAAATTACTTTTACTGTACTTCATAGCTCATGTAATTACAATAGGTGTTCAGAGTATGCAGATGACTTGCAGTTTGTGAGATCATGTCTTTAGGAGATAATGCTTAAAGTAGATTACCAGCTGCCTTTGAGGCATTTCAAATTGGTTGAATTTGGGATAGAAATAACCACATGCTTTTGACAGAATCCAATTTCATTGATGTTCCTGTTTGCCTTCAGAACTGTCTTGTAGCTATCTCTCAGTGTTCTAACCAGGATCTAATAATACTGTTTTATTTTGTAATTTCATGTTTTGTTTTCTTATCAACCACATGCCGAGTGCTCAAATAAAAGTGAAAACAAATAGGCCCACAACCAAAATCTGACTTAAAAGTTTGGAGAGGTAGTTAGAAAGACAACTTTATATATATGTAAAAAAAAAAAAAAAAAGCTTAAAATCTGTTCGTCTAAAACAAAATGACATTAAAAGGATGCAAGATAATTCTTGGTTAAGTACATAGTTAAAGATCTGAGCTGCAACAAGCTTTATAAATGCTTGTTGTACATTGCAACATGGAATGATGAATTATAAGCCTATGCTGAATGATACATAATTTATTATAGTTTATCCTATATGCAGCTTTAAGGGGTTTCAGTTTGGTGGTTGGTTGTTGCTGCTGGGTTTAGCCCTTCCTAGTGCAGATACAAAAAGCCTGTCCCTGATTTTTAAAAGATTCATAGCTTAGCAATGCAGAAATAAATACACTTGGAGCATACAAACCAAAAACACAGCTGAAACATTTCAGATGGCTGTGAATACTTCTCTTTTAGATAGAAGACCACTGCAGATGTCAGAATTTGAAGTCTTTTCTCTGGCTTTTTTTTTTTCTAAGTGTATGTCCTTCTGACTCTGTTTATTGTTGAGGTTTTTTTGTTTGTTTTTAAACCAGAAAAATATTTTAAAATCAGAATGTTTACTTAGTAGTTAAATAAAAAATAAATAAAAAAAATACCCGTGGGTTTTTTTTCCTCCTCCTGTGCTGCTTTACGATTTTTTCTAATATATACATATATATAAAAATATAACTTAACCATAATATTATTCACTTACAACCTTTTAATTATTCATTTCAATGCTTTGGAAAATAATAAAAAAGTTCTAGAACATTAACTAATGATATATGTGGCTTATGGCTTATAACTTGAAGGAGCTGAACAGTGTAAGTGTTGCCTATTGCTTTCAGCGATGATATTCAGAAACTGGTTAAATAAGCCAAAATACTGGGAATGCTGATTCAAACTCTGGCACTGTCCTTGCTTAAATAACTTGGAAATTCATGTTATTTAAATAATCAAGTAAATTTTGGATCCGTTATTTGAGTTTGTACCTGTCTGAATTTTCAAACCAGTTTTAAGGAGGGTCTGGAAACTGTCAGTTAATTCTTAAATATGGTATAAGTCATGGTTCAGGTCACCACTTCTGAAGTATGGAAAAAGTTGTATTTCAAATAATATTTCCCTCTAAAGTCAATGTTGCCTCTGAAATAGAAATCAAAGCTCAGGTTAGTGAGCATCTCAGGCTGGGCTGCCTTTGAAAAGGTTTACCTGTCCCAGGCTCCTCATGTGTCAAATAACAATCCTGCCTGACTCTGCAGGACTGTTCGTGTGCTTCAGTGCATCCTGCACTGCAAGATTCTTGACCAGCACACTTTCTATGAGTGTGTAGCTGTGATGTTCCACTCGGATTTTTTTACTTCTGCCATTGTCACAGTGACTCTGGGTATTCTCTTGTTTGTATGCTTTGGTTAAGTATGGCCTTCCTTCATGGAAATAGCTTTATGATCCCTGTTGTGCAACAAAACATGAAACTGCAAACACCTGGAAAGATTTTCCATGATGCAAGTGTTAGCGCATCAGTGGCCAAACATCTGGAACTCATCAGGAGATTCCCAATGGTCCCTTCAAGTGTGAGTGAGATTTCTTTCTTTTGTAAGATGCACATCTCTCTTGAAGTTGATTCTGAAAAGTGAGAGGAAGTAGGGGGAGGGAAAGTCTCTGACTGGCAAACGAAATTATCTATCACCAGAAACATTTTCTGTTAAAAATTTATAATGTCACCGTGTGTGCACATAATTTTTGAAATAAAATACTTAAAATAAAACTTCATTTGTTGTAGTTACCAAATAACAGGATTTGGGATATCAGAACGTCTGTAAATATTTTGGCTTTGAAATACATAGTATGACCTAAAGTGAGATGCTTTTCAAAGAAGTGGTAAAACTGACCCAGCTCTCAACACTTTAAGTGAAATTCCCTGACTTTAGCTGGTTCTCATAGTGTACCTTCTTGCCCTATATTGTATGGCTTTTCTTTTTGTGTGTAGTGGTATGGATAACATAGAGGTGAAAAGCAGAGAGAGATGAAGCAGCTCCAGTTATGTCTGCTATTTCCAATTTGTCAAATTTCCTCCTTCTTGATCCTTATTGTGAGTCCTTATTGTGACCTGTTGCTAATAGCTGTTGATATTGTTGCTTGCTACAATACCCTTCTGGGGACATCTGGCATGTTGTGACTTCACTACATCTGCAAAATGATACAAATTAATCTCTGCCTAAAGTCAGGTCATTTTTGAATGGCCACAGTGGCATAATTTCCAAGACTGTATCATGAAATGTGGAAACTGCCTATACACTTTTTTATTTTTTTAAACTATCTTCCTCTAATTTTGAAGTTTCCTGTAAAAAATAAGGCTTAATTCTGGGATGTCCTGGTGCTGCTCGCCGGGAGGCAAATTGTACAAGCAGTATTTTGATGACTGTAGCTGCTCAAAAATGCCTCTTAGAGAGAGACACCTCATAGGTCTAGCAACTTCCCCATGTCCTGCTGGAAAACCAGAAGCCAGCTGTAGCCAGCCATGGGATTTAGCCTTCACTGTAAAAATAACCTTTAAAGGTTTCCATCTACATATTTTGATCACTTCTAATATTATTTTTAAGTTTCAGGAAGATACTGATTGTTGGGGTTTTTATTATAATACAAACAAATTTTTGAACTGATGAGCATTTACAGTTTATTTTAAGTCCCTCTAATGAATTTATTATTTCTCATGCTTGATTCAGAAAATGAAAGCTGAATAGTCATTCGTGTAACTCATCTGTAATATGGCTTTCTGAAGATGATCAACATTGTCAGATTTTACTGAGAACAAATAGGAAGTATACTTATGTAAACTCATATTTATATGGAAAAAATACACATCTGCCTTTTCTTCTAACTTTGTAATTATTATTATTATCCCAAAGGTTTTATTAGTAGTTCTTCAGAAGCATCAAAGTGAAAGATTTGAAGAAAGGGTTATGAATTGGAAAAAAGAGTTTATTGAAAAGGTAGAGGAATAGGTGGAAAATGTTTCCCTTCCTTCTCCTCCCCCCTCCACAATAATCATGCTGATTTAATTGTATATGCAGCTGTTCAAAACAGAGGGGAAAAAATAACCAAGTCATAAACTAATGTCTGTATTGACTTCATTAGGAGCAAAGCCCCAAAGTCACTTTGCTAGTGTCCAGAAATATTGAGGGCCAATAGAAATTGAAGTGTAGAACAAAATAGAGGATACAATGTGTACATTTTCAGTTGCTTTACGTCAGACCAGCTGCGTGTGGTCCCACAGGCTCCATACCCATGTGGCTGGAGTGCGTCTTTGGTTTAACTTCAGCTGAGATAGATCTGGTTCACATGCTCCAAATCAGTAGTCAGTGTGCAGAGACAGTTGGGAAATTTGCTTCAGAAATGTACTGGTGATTTTAACTAAGCCATTAGATTAGACTCAGCCATTTGCTAACTTCAGTAAGCAATGACCTCTTTTCCCATAGAATTTGTGATTCCATTTTCAAAAGCATGAAAGATTAGATTATCCTCATTTTCAGGTGTCTTTTTTAATGTAAAGTTTTTTTATGATGATCTTAATTTCAAATAAGTAAAAACTAGAGCATGAGAAGCATTTCTCAGAATCTTATGGTTTGTAATCAACTTATTGGACTGCAAAATGTCCCAAACTACTCATATCCAGAAGTTTGGTTTATACAAAAATGTAATTCTAATATGTTTGACAAAATAGATACATAAAGACGTAGCAGTGACTTTGGGGAATTTGGATCATAGAACTGCTAAGTTTTGTTGGGTGCCTACTGACTTATTAACAACAGAGAAAGTGTCCAGTGTAATTCTGGGTAGAAAACAAAGCTTGATTATTATTAATACTTCTATACCTATATATAAAAAAGAAAAATCGCCTCTATTGTCTTTTCTGAAGTAAAAGAAAGCTTCATTCTAGTGGCTAGAGTAACAGGAAAAATTCCAGTGTATTTAGGATGTTAAATACGATTCAAACCTTGCCAGACATTGAAATCAGTGGGATGTGCCGAGTATGTTACTGGCCTAGGATCTAAGAGACTTTTCCAAACTCACACAAAATGTCTGTGGCAAATATGGAAGCTCAATACACATCTTCTGACTACTAGTCCAGTCTTCAAATCACAGGAACATCTACCCTCCCTCTCTATCTTTCTGTACAAAATTGTCTTGTGTGTGAAGCAAGAATAACAAATTTGTAGGTCAAAGAGATGAGCCACTGGTAGTTTTGGGCATTACATCCCATACTCCATAACCTCTCCTTCTATAATCAGTGTAAGTAGTTCGTAGAGATAATTGTTACACATAAAATTGATAGTACCGGGTTCTTCTCTAATGTGTACCTTTCCTGGTCACCTCGCAGATTTGTTAATTCTGTCAATATGTATACTGCATCAAGCCTTGTGGAGAAATGTAAACTTTTAGTGCACTGAGCCACACCAACTGTAGCGCAATTTAATGATAAAAGAGCCATTGAAATATTTTGCTGGAAAGCCAGACTACATTTTTCAAGCATGTGTTTATAAACTCCTGGTTCTAAGCACAATGGCTGCATTATAAACGAGAGCCCGGGAATAGGCAGCTCTCCAAGCGGAGTCAGGAGTGGAAAAAGAGTAACAGCTGACTTCTGTTTATCAGACCAGCTTGAGCAGGATGTGCTTTCACAAATCTAAATATTTATGTAAACAGATGCACATTAAACCACTTAGAAATAAATAAAGCTTTCTGAAAATAGAACTCCACAATGACATCAGGAGCTGTTTATCTTCAAGAACTGTGGGAATGGGCTTGAATATCCAAATATTTCATTGAAAAAAAGGCAAAGAAATGAGCTTCAGATGTAATTTCTTAAGTTTATATGACACAGGCCATATGACAGTGCTAAGTGTACAGATTTACTGGTAGTATTTTTCTACAATTAGCCAAATTTACCTTCTTTCCCAGCCTCACACAATGGTTGATTGTACTTGTTCCTAGTATAGCCTTTAAGTGAGATAGCTCTTGTCTACCCTTCTGCATATTATGGCAAAGAAAGCCTTGATGGAGTGAGGCACTTTGCTAGGCAAAGGGGCAACTATGTCAAGTCTGCACAGCTCTTCTCCTGGGATATTGTTTGTCAGTATAGAATCATATCTCAACAGACAAGAGATGGTTCTAGTATGGTGTATGTATTGTATATAAGTGCTGAATTAAAAGACTCTACAAGTGATTTTTGTAGAGTGTGGTACTGTTTCAGTTCCACAATTGAGAGATGGTATACTGCGGTCACGGTTTAATGGTTATTTTCTCTCTGTGCTTTTGTATGTCCTTGTTTGCTGTGGTCAACTTGTGTGGTGGTGTGTTTTGGGTTTTTTAATTTTACTTTTGGCAACTCCGTGAAATAATTTTTTATAACTTGCTGCCCTAAATGGCCCTCCCTTTTTTTTGGGTCTGGTTTACAAGCTCAGATAAGTTGTTGCTTTTTTAATGAAGTTTACCAAACTCCTAAATTTCAAACATTACTGTGGACTTCTCTGTGAGCTCTTGTCTACCTATGTCCTCTGAAAATGTGACACCTGTCTTTAGATTTACTTTCCTTTGGGCATGCATCCAAGTTTTCAGATAAGTGATTAGGAAGTAGTATAAATATGTTGTCCCAGACTGCATAAGTGAAACAGCTTCAATTCAGCCCAAATTTATACAAGAGGACAAGGGTCTGATTTCCATGGATCTTATTTATATTCACTATGTGTGGTTTCTACTACTTGACAATGTTAGTTAAGATTTTTGATAGGTTTCTATTCTATAACCATGATTGCTCTGTTAGGCTTCTACTGCTTCCTGACCAGTAATGCCTCTAAAAGCTTCATGCAGCAGAAGCTAGTAAAAGGAGTGTTCAGATAAACTGTTTGTTGTAAATTGGGGGCAATTTAATTTTAGGGGATAAAATAACCGTCAAGATGTATTAACAGACTTTTACTATCATTTTATGTCAATAAATGCCAGTCCTGTTTCCATGTGCTTTTACTGCAAGAACAATGCAACTGGTTTAATGGTTAGAGAGTTTGTAGTTAGAAAAGGAAATTAGTCCTGCTCTGTCCTAAACTGATGTAGACAAAAACCCCCACAAAACCAAAATCATTTTTACCCACTGAATTTGTTCGCAGCTCAAAAATACCTGTTTTTCCACCCCAGTATGTATGAACAAAATGAACAGCTAGCAATTTTGACCAGTTAGACATAGTAGCTCCAAACAGTCAAAACAGATACCAACCCAAAGTGTTGTCCACCTTTAATTTCTTTAATCCTGAAACAATACTCTTAATTGAGGTTAGAATTTATTTCCTAGATTTTTCTCCCATATATTTGAAACCTTTTTTGTGTTTTGCTACCTTATCTGTGTTGAAGATTGTTAGAAAGAAAGAAGTTGCAGATAAGAAATTTGAGTTATTTTTTCTGAAAATCTGGGTTTCACCAAGTTCAGCCAATTCATTTGGACAGCATAATTACTTGCAGAACACAGCAATGCTTGAGCATTGCTTCAGAATGCCCTGGGCTGCATAGGAATTATTTTAGAACTTACTTGGAGTAAATAAATTTTGTTCAATATTAATGCAACTCCAAGTGTATGATAACTCTATGCTGACTAAAGTGATGTTGTGCTGCTGTTCTAAACTTTTTCTGATGTTCTTATGCAGATAAAGACTTAGTAAATAGTAATGCAATTCTTGGTGAATTCTGAAATTGCATCTTGCAGGAAAGTCAGGAAGTTTTAGTTTAGCAATGGAATATCTTGAAATGTAGACAAGTTAAAATAAAGAAAAATATGTTCCTCATATGACTAAAAGCCTGATAGTCAAATTTAGGTTATTCATAGTATCCTCCAGGCTACTTACAAGTTGGTTGGCTTCAAATTTGTATTTCTATTCTCATGAAACAATAGATAAAAGATCTGGAAATTATATTTTTCTTTTTACAGGTGATACTGATATTTACTTAAAATATTGATTCAGACTTTCCTCTAAGTATGTTATGTGTGAGTGGTAAAGAAATTTTGCATCCTTTTCCACCTGCTGTCTTCTGAACAGCAAACTGCAAACTTTCTTACTTTGGTTTTGTTTTTTGCACCTCTAAGAGGTCTTGAATTTGTAAGGAATTTATTTGTTCTGTTTTGGTGAAATCTGAAAAGGGGGAAAAATGAAAACTCTTTAAAATCCTGTTTCAATTTTTGTGTAGTCACTCAAACAACTGCAAAAGGAGTGATATGGACAGGTCTGAAGATATTTGCATTTGTTATGCTTAGAGGAAACTGTGCAAGACATTGAGGGCAGATATTCTGTAAGTGTTTTTCCAGTGTATTTTTTCTCTCTCCTCATTAAGTCAGGGTATAATATGATTTGGATAGATACATTTTGCCTTTTCTTGAAGCTATATAATTCTAATGGAGTTAGTACCCCTTGGAGGACAGATGTATTCCTGGCATTGTTTCAGTTTTCTTTGCACCTTAATCAGTGTCATCAAAGTTGAATGAGTTTTCTGTGAGCGCTCTTTTCACAAACACACACGCAAAAAAAAGGGCGCTCTTGTGGAATCTCATGTGATACGTTGAATAGGAAAGAGAGAATGAATTAAAACTTCTTTGAAAGATTTCCCAAAAATTGTCTGAGCACAGTTTCTGTCCCCCATTGTTACCAAAATGTCTTATGTCCACACAAGTGCACATTAATAATCAGTAGCAGAAAATTAACTTCATAAATTTTAAATATTTGGGAGGGGGTATTTTGTAGGTTTGCTGTCTTACACAAGTGATACATTTCACAAAAATCCAGAAAATTGATCTTCTGTGTACTTGATTTCCCATTACGTTTAAACATCTGCTTAAAACGTTCCATATTGTTAGTGTGCACATACTTCTTGCTTCATGACAATTTTTTTCTTACTTTTATTAGGTTTTCATTACAGATGATGTGTAAACAGAGGATATGTTTCACTGAGGATGACATGTTCATTATTGATCATATTGGGCCTTGTAGAGATGCACACACTTTAGCATTGATTTTTTCTAAGGAATATGAATTTCAAATGATACCCTGTTCTCATGAGTTGATTTGCTGTTACAGAGGTATATTCCAGTTTTTCCAAGATGCCCAGTATTCAGTAGTAGTGTGCTTAGCATTGTTATTGCTGTTCTTTGCATAATGATGACTATCCTGCCTGCTGCATGTTCTCTAATCACATGTTGAGAGAGAAATTAGTTGTCATAGTCATATGTCAAGTGTTGGTTGCCTGGATACTTTCAATGTCATACAGTCCAGCTTCCTTCTCAAAGCATGTACATCAGATCGGTCATGGCTTTTATTAGCTTTACTCTTGAAAATCTCCACAGATGATGACCACAGGGTCTCCCTGGGCAACCTATTTCAGGGCTAAACTACCACCTGGTGATTTTTTTTCATTAATGTCCAGTCTGAATCTTCTAAATTATTGGCTTCAGGGTGTGGCCATTATAGCTTGTTATGCTGTTTGATGCTATGGAGTGTAATTTGACTCTGTCAACTTTGTAAATGTTCTTCATGTCTCATAAGATCTTACCTTAGCTACCTCTTTTTAACTTTGATCTTCTTGTAGGCCACATGCTGTAAGTCCCTGACCCTGTTAGAAAGCTTTTACTGGAATCTCTCAAAAATCTCCATATTCTTCATGGAGCAGGGGTCTAAAGCTGGATGAAGTTTTCCAGCTGCAGCCTCACCAGTGCTGCACAGAAGAAGATGGTGTCTTCCCCATTTCTGCTGCTGTTCTTCCTGATGTAGCCCAGTTATGCGGTTTGCTTTGCTTGTGATGGAAGTACATGGTACACGGTTGCCTTGCATGTAGGTTGACATCTGCTGTAACTGCCAAGATGTTTTCAGCAGGTGCTGATACAGCCTAGGCTTCTGTCCCAAGAGCTTGAACTTTTCACTTCTTGTTGAACTTCATAAGTTTTCTGCTGGGCCAGAAGAAAGCCAAGGTCCCTCTGATTTGAAGCTCCACCCTCTAATTTCTGTTAAAGTGTTTGAATTCCTGACAAAAATCCCGAGTTTGGCATAGGCTGAATATTTGTGGCTTGACAGAGTAGAACAGTCACCGCCTCATGTGATGTTTCTGGTCTAGACGACAAGAAAGTAACAAATGTCAGAGACAGTCTTTCATGTTATTATCCAAATGACATTTTTCATTCATTAAACTCTAAAGACATTTTGGTTGATAACAAAGGCATTTTGAAGACAGATTTCCACATTGATATAGTCATTTCCCAGATGATAATGATTAAACTTGATATGCACAACGTGGAGGCCTTGAGAAAGAAGTGTGCCTTCTTTCTCAATGAAGTTTGTTTCTGTTGCAAGCAGCTTATAGGTATTTCGTAAAGTTATGCTCCTAGATTGTGTTCATTAACAGTCATGAATGGTCATGTTGTACTACTAACTTACAATGAGATTGAAATCCTTAGCTGTTACCTATTTTCTCTGAAAGCTTCCTATTAGGATGGCCAAATCTTTCTGACATCCTTTATGGTAGTCTCACAAGGACCTTGTGTGGCAAGAGTCTGAACTACCAAATCGAGAGTTTTACTATGCAGTATTAGGAATGTAAAAGTCAAGATGGCTATTAGACTTTTCACGTTCAGGAAACCAAAACCTAAAATGTATTCTGTAATTGCGTCACCTTCCTGAAATCCATCTCTCCCAGTGTCGACATCTTTGTTTATCTTCTGCTTAGTGTCTTCCAGAACCGTTTGTGTCTGCCAATGAATCTGGCAGTTACAGGAATTTATCATGTGGGGCTCTTGCCTGCCAAAAGGCATACAAACACGGGGGGGAAAAATTGTGAGTTTTTGCTGGATGTCTTCAGTTGTGGATAAAGAAACACCTGAGGGGAACTTGTAGGTTTTTTTCTAAAGTGATAAAGCTTTTGCTGATTTTTTGTGTGCAATTTTAACAGCAACCATCTTGATTTGTCTGCCTGTCAGTGATTTAGTTCTAAGATGTCCATAACAACAAGACTATTGATCTGTTTGTTTTAATTCCTTCACAGGAATTTCACCACAGATCTGATTGATATACAAGTGATGCTATAGGAAAAGATCTAAAGGTCTTTAAGAACATTCCTGTGATGACATCACTGTCCTTTCATGTTCCCTTTCTTTAGGGAAAGTTAGTGATATGTTTCCATAAAATGTATTCCTTCTGTGCTACTCTTGATGAAGTTAATTTTGGTACTGCAGGGACAAGAGACATGGTTGTCTCCCTTTTTCTTCATGCTGCTCCCCTTCTTAATGCAAGGATCTGCCCTATCTTCAGGTGTTACTGAGGAATCGAGAAGATGTGAACAAGGAAGGGAGAAGATGGTTCTATCTTGTGGCAAGGGAGAGCAATCTTCATGTAAATTGCTAGAGTATCTGATATAACTGGCTGTTAAAATGTTTTTGAAAGGAGAAAAAAAGCAGCAAGTATTGTGTTGGACTCTAATATTCATGGAAATACCTACTGATGTTCCAAGACTGTGAACAGTGGTCTTGGAACATCATCCCTCCTGACAGCCAGATCATTTGTGTATATTTGCAGTCTTGGGATGCTTAAGAAAGGAAATGATAATATAAGAGTGAATTTATACATTCTGGAGATTTTCTTGTTTAAGTAGATTTAGAAAGTGCTATAACAATTTCTGCTAAATGTCTAACCTGGTGTACCTTAAATGAACTTCTGAACCTGCTACTGCTGGCTTCAGAATTGTGATGCTTTTTGTGGAAGCCTTTGCGTTTGAAATCAATGCATTAAGAAAACCTATCTGAAAACCATTTCAAACTTCTGAAATGGTTTCTAAGAAACAATTGGGGAAAATAATTTCTTAGCAGTTTTTCACTGTGTTCACTCACATTGCCAGGTGCTACTCATATGCTTTGGTTAAGTCCTGTTGGCTTGTGGATTTTTTTTTTTTTCACTCTCTGCCCTAATTTCTAGGGTTATATAACCCTTGGCTGTGGAGCTTTAGCCTGTTCATGTAAACCTGAAGGTGTCAGTATCATTTTTGGATACCAGAGCGTTTCATCACGAGAAATTCCTGGTAAATAATTTTAAAAAATGGGTGGAGATTTATTGCTCTATTCATTTTTAGAGTTTATTAATCTGGCTTGAGTCACTGAGAAGGAAGCCACAGATTCTTTGGTATAGAGCCTTTGAGCATTTGAGCAGCCTTTGTGTTATTGTGCTGAATCACAGCACCTGCACCAGCCTAAACAAACCATTTTTCTCAAGCCCCTGGAGATTCTAGACTTAGGAATAGAAATTTTCTAGTCCAACTAATATAATTATAATAAAAGCATCAAATATTTTGAAATTGATAAATATTCATCTGCTTATGCTTGGTCAGAGCATGGTTAAATTACACCTGATGCAATTCTTCATGGAATGAATCATAAACAAATTATGATTTTGTGGTATGAGAAATATTTTGAACGTTGAATTGGTTTGTGATACACTTCTATTATTATTTCCATATGGGGTTTTATTATCCATTTAACTTCCATAAATCATTATGAAGTACTGAAAAATTGTCGCTTAGGTCAGATTACATTTTCCATATTTTCATTAAAATATATTTTGTGGAGTTGTTTTCCTCTTTTCCGTTCTTGGTATCCTATGCATATTGTATGTATGACTTTTGTCACTATTACCTGACAATTAATAAAAGTAAACAGAGCAAGAAAAGAGAGGAGGAGAAGGGACAAGTTCTTTGTCTCAAATTGGCTCACATTTCCTGTGTGAATATGGGCAAATCGCTTCTCTGTGTCTGTTTCTACATCTGTACAGCAGGAGTAGATTTCTCATGGGCTTTATAAAAATTAATCAATCTTTGGAAAGTACCCAGAAAATCTGAAATAAAGTGCCTGTAGATTCCAACATCTTATAAATGACATCATGATGGCATTGATGAATTTAGGGCTTGGTCAAAAGAATGTGCAGATTATTTGTACATTTGCGTCAATAGCTATAAGTGGAGTTAATTTATGTTTCACAGTACTATATGGTTATCACAAGCCCTCTCCGTTGTTCTCTATGGTTATATACTGTCAGCAGTAAATGTGATAAATGCTAGCCCAAGCAGATTTACATTACTATTAAAAAGTTCAGCTACCAATAAAAAGATTGGTGTAGGACAAAAATTTTGGACATAAAATAAAAATAAAAAAAATATTATCAAGGTAAATACTCTTAAAATGCTTTGTTTGCATTGTTTTCACTGTGGCTCTTTTTTTTTGTTCATAACTTCTCTAATCTTCTATTGCTCAATGTTTGACCTTTTCCCTTTTGTGCCACAAAATAAAAAAGATTGAGTATTTGCAAAGCAATGCCACAGCCATCTGGAGAGCTGTGCATTTGGCCTTTTTCTGTATATTTTCATGCTAACTGTACTGGTTTTCCTGGTTCACCTGTGATCAATAGAAGTCCAGGCATATCAACAATGATATTTTATTTTTTATTTAGATCTTATTGGGAATAGCAATTAGAGCAACAAAACACATTTTAGATTTCTTTCAGGTGGACCTGGGAGGGATATCTAACTCCACGTTGAGGAGGAAGCATCAGAAAAGACTAAGCAGGTTCTCATCATCTAGGGTGTGACAAGGCAGTTGTCTGATGATGTCTTTGGTGTCCTCCTACATCCAGTCCACTGAAGTTGTCAATCTGACCCAGCTACTGCTGAACAAGCAAGATTTTCAGGTGCTGGAGGCTTCTCTGAGCTGTAATGTGGAACTGCAACAATTTCTGTGTTATAATTTCTGGGCATTGTTATATGAGAATTACTCAATAGCAAGAACTGTCACCCAAGGCCCTGTGAACATAAGGCAAAATACGATTCTTGATGGACAGCAGTAGTAATAAAGAGAAAGCCCACTAATAATTAGCTGCATAATTACTTTAAAGCAGACTTCTGGAAAAGCCATTTTGCCCACACCCTTTTCTTCCTCCTCCACTTTGCAAATCAGCCCTTGCCAAATCCTAACTTAAAGCATTTGGCAGACATAGCTAGTCATCTCCTACTCTGTATTAAGTACCCTCCATGTGAGGCACACATATAGAGAAAGTTTGGGTAATGGTTGGCTTGGCAAAGAGTTTTTTTTTTTTGATGGATAAAAATTCCCAAGGTCTCTGTTTATTTATATAGTTCTTGGAATAACCCTGTTTTCAAAAGGCTGCTGGCCAGCTGCTGAGACAGCGTTCCAGCTAATATATTCCCAATGCAATCACCACACTTTGCTTTTCCCATCATGATATCCCCAAGGCTGTTTTTGGTTAAATCTCATGACTGGAATATAGGAAAGTTCACATTAAGTCAAAGCTCACAATGCCAGAATATTTATTTTTTTCTTTTCTTCTTTTCTTTTAACCAGGCCTCTTTAAATGGAAAGGTGCATATTTCAGCTGCTTTAGCCTAGTGTATTTCTTTGTCTGTGGGGAGATTAAGGCATCTGTAATGCAGTATAGGGTTGCATTACAGATGCGATGCCAAGAATAAGTGGATCACTACAGTGGATCTCAAAAAGTGTATCTGAAGAGATTACTTTTAGCAAGTAGATTAAACATTCTCTTTCAGTGACTAAGATAAAAGCAGAGCAAGTGCTAAGGACCTCTGTGGTATAAATGCCCTTTTAGCATTTCATTGTTCTTAGCAACCAAACCACTAAGGCAATGAGCCAGGACAGCAAACTACACTTTTTCTGTTTGTTTTTATTTGAACTTTTTTTTAAGTCAGAAAATTATAGAGCAAGACTCATATGTCTCATGATCATAGTACAGGGAGCCCAAGGGACTTAGAAATATTTACAATTTTAATTTTTTTTTTTTTTTTGTGATTAGGTGAGCTACTACCATTGAAGAAAATTCTTGCACATTTCTATCCTTCCTACCCGTGGCAATTCTTGTATTTCTTCCACAGATGTGGAAGTAGAGGTGAATAATAACACCTAAACAGAACAGAACAATGAGCCAAATGGTTAATTTAGATCTGTGGTACCCATCTGTCCATGTGATGAGGGCAGAACTAAAGGTTCCCCAGGCAAAAACAATTCCTGTTTGCTTTCACACCCCAAGTTGACCACAAGAAAGATGCTTGCTATATGGTGATCTGTGGGATGTATAGTCTTGGACTAAGCTATATGCAAGAGAGCACATTTTTAGCAGAGGCTGGATACAGGTAGATAGTTGGGCCTAGCAAAGCTATCTTGTAATATAACTTTACTAAAGATATTTGAAGTTTCTACTGTGACTATGCCAAGCAGCCAGTAAGGCTGTTCTGGTATTTTGTTTGTTTTTCTACATAGCTACACTTCTCGACTCTTGTATCCAGGATAAAGCAAATTTTCACCACTGTAGACAAACCAGCTGGTTTCTCTACGTTCAGTGAGGAACGCTAATTTATATTTTACAGAGTTTGTATCAAATTAAATGTTTAACCCTTCCTCCACCCAAACCCATATGCTTAGGCAGAATGCAATTTGAGAACGGCTCAAATTTTAAACCCCATGTTTCATTAACCTCCTTCCTAGGGCCTGTTGTTCTTTTTGTTAACCACGGCTCATCCTCACTGTGATAAGCAGTGCCACAGATATCTCCCACTGCCAGTGATGGCAGGTCTGGCTTTTTGCTGTGGGGAATTCTGTGACAGACATTTGCTAACACAGTAATTTTAAATAAAAATAGATTAACCACCCTGAGAAGCATACTGGAAGAAAGAAGTACAGAAGGCAGGATATTTCACTTAAAGAAAGATAGCCAGCACTACAGAAGTGGTTGAGGTCATCTCTGGCTTTGTTGATTATATTACTCATTTTAGATAGCAGGTAATAAGCTCTGTGTTGGCACACACCTACATCTACATCTACAGAGCTCCATTAATTTCAGATAGACTCCAAAACCATCCACAGGTGAATTAAAAAAGTGATGAAACAATCCTGGAGAGAGATACAGGAATGGAGCCCTGGAAGACAAACACGTATTTTCAGTTTCTCTTGGGAAACTAGGGTAACTGAATGCAGTGAGTCAGAGGTCAGTCATACATGGGAATGATTGATATTTCATGTTATTCAACATTTTAAGGAACTTTGTCCCTTTCAGTGTTGCACTTTATTTGAGGAAAAATATAGACAGAACAGTTGTGCCCAGTATGACTGGACTGGTTTACTGGCTTATTCTACTGCCATATCTTGAAGCTTTTGAATGAAGAAATGATGAAATATGAAAGAGGAAAATATATCTAGAAAATATAACAAGAACTTTTCATCACCATATGTAGAGAAACTAAAATCACTATAGAGCAAGTAGTAGGAAAAATGGCTAGCAGATAACAAAGCGACATTGAGTGGAGCTCCACAATGCAATACACAGAGTGGCTTCCAAACCCTGTCACTGAGAGGTAACTGCAGAACACAGAGGGGGTGCAGTTTCCATAGAGGTCACTCTACAAAGACAAATACTTGAACTATTGTTTTCGTAGTTTGAGAAAAAAAGGGTTCCTTGCCTTTTGGAGTTTATTATGAATATTGTTCCTTCTTTTCTCACTTCATTAAAATGTATTTAGTTTAGAGCTATTTACCTCATCCTTTCTGAGGGGAGTTCAGTTTTCTGAGCATCCAGAGGGATGGATGTGATTTTTCCAAAAGGCTCAATATGAACCTAAGGACATTGCAGATTTTGTCACAAGCAGAAGGTTGCAAGGTCACTGTATATTGAAGGTCCTGGCAGCAGAACTCTAGGGAAACAACATTTTTCTTGAGAGTCCCACTGTGTTTAATCAATGGCAATATTAAAAAGCCTGAATGTTTTTCCTGATGTTCCATTAAATACACGTGGGAAAGCAATATTTTATGTGAAAAGGAGCCCAGCTCATGTGCACAGTCTAGTTTGTGTTACCATCGCTTATATCTTTTGTGCAAAGGCTTTTTATTTCCAATATCTTATTTTCAACATCATATTATATCTAGTATCTATACCACTTGGATTGGAAGACAATAAAAATGTTGCATCTTTCTTTGTAAGATGCTCTTTGGGAAGTATAAACCAAAGCTTATGTAGATTATTTTAAGAGTCTTTCAAAAATCAGAGATCATGGCAGAGTAAGGTAGATTAGGAAAAAACAAAATAGTAATCAATATGGCTATGAATAACTTTCCATTACTGGAAAAATATTACCCTACCCTCTTACTTTGATTAACTTCTGAACAGGAATGCATGTATCTGAGCTTATATACATGTGTATATATGTGTACACTTAGTGAAGCAGATATGAACACTAGCTGCCCATGTGCATTCTCTTATGGATCAAAAATTTAGTCTTTTTAACTTTGTACAGGTTATATTGATTCCTTTTTCAAAAATGCATGGGAAAATGCTAAACTCTCATAAGATGTATATAAGGATTTTACTAGCTCCTGTTTCTTTCCTCTGCATGTTTATACACATACATATACCCGGTTGGGTTTCAGTATGAATAGCTGTTGGAGGAGGGAAGGGTCAGTCAGGCATAATATAGATAGATGTGATTCTCCATTTAAAAGCTACTGGCTGGGCTACTTAAATAGCTAGATTTGGTCAGTTATATCTGGTTCCCACATGTGTTTCCTGTTTTTCTTCTAAATTCTATACTGCTCAGGGACCTGGGGAATGTGAGTCCAGGATTTTCCTGAAAGGAAGGACTGCTTTGTTCATTACTGCCATGGGAATGTGTTAAATTTAAGCATGTGTCATACAGGTCTCAACTGTGTTTCTCCAATAGCACATACAAGCTTAGCTCATTAGAAATATAAGAATAGGGAGAAAGCTATGGTGAACTACTACAATTTTTAAACTTTTTTTTAAACTTTTTTTTTTTAGCGGGGAGTGAAGAGGGGGGAATGTGTGTGTACTGTTTACTCTAGTCCTCTTTTGTTGCCTGCCAAAGTCAGTTTAAGTAAATTAAAACAGTGACTTTGAAGTATGCAAACTAAAGTAACTCTGGTTTTTAGCCTAGCATAAACAATGTAAAACACATCAGTAGTCTTGAACACTCAGGAAGAGATAAAACATCCTAAGCAGAAAACCTGGGAACATATCAAAAATGTGTTTATTTGAAATCTGTGACAAGGCACAATTGTATTTTTCTCTCCTTAGACAATACTGTTTTAATTATGAGTGGCTCTGTCTCTTATTATGATAATCCACCATAAGCCCCTAGAAATTGCTTATTAAGAATTAAGTTTCTGGCTATCCAGCTAAGAGGAATAAGATACTAAATCTGTTGCAGCCAGGTCATTATCAACATATTTTTCTAAACGTTGTGTGCACAGTGTTACTGGAATTGCCTTAATAAAACGTAGGGTTTTCCTGACTAGCTTGTCATGAGGGTGGAGTATAAAATATATTACAGTCTTAAGTACCACAATACACCCAAAAGGAAGCATTTCATCTTGCAAAAGAAATCATGCCTCTGATTTTAAATTGATAAGTCAGAGCATGGTTTCTCTAAATTCCTTTTACAGTTGATACAAAAGGTGCTCTCCTGCAGAAAGAGACACTGCAACATGCAATTGTTGCAAGAAACATCTTCTCCATCAAATCCTCAAATACTATCATGTTCAAAATTTAACCATCCCTAACATGGTAGCCTCTAGCTCTCTACAGCCAAGATGTCCTTTCAGAACATCTTGCAGTCACTTGGGACTAGGCCCAACACCACTAACATTTTTTTTTTTTTTTGTTGGTAGCCTCCAAATAGTTACCCAGGCTTGAGATAATTATTTTCACCGGCTTCTTACTGACCACCCAAGACAGCAGAAGAGGAACCAGTAGCCTCATAGTACACCCTTCTTCTACGCCAACTCTAAATTTAGTTTATCAAATTGGGTGGAAGTGTATAGGTGATCTGATTTCCTGGCTCCCCGCCCAGTTTGTGACCAACCTGTACAGTCAGCTCAGCTCCTTCCATCTGGACTGGTTCAACAATTTACCTGATATCTAGGCAGATGGAGAGACCCACTGAAACTGAAGAGATAAGTCTTTATGGGGCCCTGGGTATTGCTTTTTCCCAAGGTTTGATCTTTCATACCCAAAACCTTATAGTGAGTGCATGTGTGTGAGTAAAGGGGCGGCAACAGTTTGATCTCAGACTAAAAAAAGAGGTAATGTTGACCTGATGCTGGAGCCTCTATATGTTCTCCAGGTGGCATAAAGAGAAGAAGCAAAAGTTACAGTCATGTGTGTTAGTTGATTACGGTCTTTAGGGAGGGGAGATGGAAGCATTCTTAGTCACGTATTAAATAGACGGTATTTTTGTTTAGCTGATTGCGGAAAATGTTGCCCAATATGCTGTTATATCAGGTCTTAAGGAATCAAATTAAGAACTTAGGCAAGATGAAAACTAAAACCATATTTCAAAATGTCAAGAACTAGTTTGGGATTTCCAGTATGTATTTTTAAAAAGTATTTTGGAAAATTATTCTTATTATTTTTTAAGGAAACCACAACTTTTGAGGGGAAAAAAAAAACGACAAAAGGTTATCGGTACAAGAGTATAGTTAATCTTCCCTTCCACTCAGAAGTGGGGGGGCAAAATCTTCCTTGTAAATCCTTGTGTATGTTTCACCAAATTTCCTGAGAAGATTTTAAATAAAGAAATATGGTCAAGGTATATGACATAGAGGGTGAGAAGCAAAACTAATCACCTTGATAAATGAAGAAAAAGCTAAAGAATAGAATCATAGAATAGTTTGGGTTGGAAGGCACCTTTACAGGTCATCTAGTCCAATCCCCCTCCAATGAGCAGGATTGTATTAACAGAATCACAGATCTCTGGAGATCACTTATCCAACACCCCTGCCAGAGCAGGTTCAGCTAGAGCAGGTTGCACAGGAACGCATCCAGGTGGGTTTTGAATATCTCCAGAGACAGAGACTCCATCACCTCTCTGGGCAGCCTGTTCCAGTGCTCTGCCACCCTCAAAGTGAAGAAGTTAGATAACAAAGTTTTATAACAAAGTAACACCCTAAGTTTGTGAAGGAAATTAATGTTGTTTTCTAATGATGTGCTGGGGAGAGGTAAAACTGTACTGTTACTCAAGCAGGATCCAAGAACTCACTTAAGTTGCTACTGTTCTGTTACCCACTACGGAAGCTGTGTAGTAAATGTTAGACACACCTATATGACTAATTAGCTTACCAAATTAGAGTATAAACAAACATGAACAAAACAATGTGACAGATGCGGTATTTTGGCAGCTGTATGTTACAATCTCAGTGAGAAATTTCCCTTTTGATTCATCTACAGTGGTCTTGACCTTGCTTCAGGTAGCAGTAGAGATTTTTGTTCTATTTTAGTGGCCATGAGTTTTTGATATTTATAATAACTTTTCTTCAAAAAGAGTTAACTTGGCGCTGCTTGAAAAATAATTTAACTTTATCTCAGCCACGTTACACGCAGCTCTGCACCTGGCCACAATGCTGCTGCTGGTATGCAGTTACCCTATCTAGTTACCCTATCTAGTATTACTACCTTGACTATGTCTAACTCTGGTAGAATTGCATTTCTTTTTTTTAATTTTAAACAAGTATTGTAGCTCTTCAGGTAGTAATATGTATTAGAGTTCCTCTCCTCTGTGAAGAAATCTTGGTATAGTCCTTAGATAAAAATTCAAATGTGACAATTTTTCTTTTGAGGTCTGAAGCTCTACAGCTTAGCTCCTGTTTGTGTTGGCTGAGAAGATGTTTGGGTTTTTTGGTCTCAAACTGAGATAGTAGTGGGTACGGTTTCATGGGAAAAATTTCCTTTGATCTGAAAAATGGTAAAGATTGCTATTAAAGTTATGTAACAGCTCGTGCTGTGTGTCACTGCAGGAGATAGGAACTATCACTATTCCTGCTTTCAGACTTTCCCTATATTTCAATATCTTGGTCAAAATTGTTGTTGTCATACCAATGTGTAAGAACTGGTGCTAATTAGAGTAATAATCATACACTTAAACTACTGTGACATCCATAATGAGGACACAAATAATGTATCTGAATGCATTTCATATGAGCAGTAGGTTGTTGACTCTTATGGTGACTTAAATGAAGGGACAGAAATTGTCGTTAAGGTCTGCTGGTAACATAGAGATGGTTTTAATAAAATTTGCAAATGTTTGATAGACAAAGTTTTAAGCTAAAGTTACTAAAGGCAATCATTATTTTTCTTCTGTTACTGTGACACCACATAAACTGATAGTGGTTGTTACTTAGATGCTGGATCTGATTGCTAGTGTTATTCCCAGTTTGATGCACACAGGCATAAAAATTGTGGGATTTTTTTCTTTCTTTACTGGTTCCTGCGAAACCAATTTAAGAAATAGTTTGTCCTCAATTTGAATTTTGAAGATCATGCACAAGAAGTCCTGGCAGCATGTGATTTCACATTTTTTGTGTCACAATTTAACAGAACAAGTCTGCTTAGGACACCTGTAGTAAATATCCCAAGAAAATAGAAATATATTGTTCAATACTTTAGTTCTTCTGGAAATCCTTTGATCTTATCTGTGGGCTTACGTATACTATGAAACTTCTTGTATAGAATGTTTACTTTTCATAAGCTAAATTTAAAATTCTGAAGTTTCTTAGAAGCATAACAACAGACTGATATTGATGACTTGGGATCACTTGACCCATTTTACTGAATTTGTTTCAAAATTTCATCCAAATCAGGCTGTCGTAAATCAATGCATATTGATTTTTATTTTTTACATTTTTGTTGATACATACTGAGATATACCTACATACTGATTTATTTTTTTTAATTGAAAACAGGGCACATACCTGATGTCTAAGTCCATTCTGTCTATTGAGAGAGCCAAAATAGTAACGGAGCAATTCTGCTCTTGATGTGATTAAATGTTACTGGCTTTTTCTCTGATCTGATCCAAGGACTTGAAGGCAGAATCCAGGGAGCTTTCAGTTAGGTCACAGTATTGTCATTGTCACTATGTCAAGAAACATGTGTATTACAAGAAGAAAAAGAAATATAAAACGACAGTTCTTTTGACCTGAAGTACCATGAAGCAAGCTGACTTGAAGATAGCTCCTTTTCAGTGTTTTGCATACATACACAGTTTTGAAATAAGCTGGCATTCCTGATGGATCAGTGTAACTTTTTTGTGTTGCTATTGGTATATATGTCCCTTCCCTTAACTGGGAAAAATATTTTTTTCTCATAATTTATGAATAGATATGAAAAGATGGTTAGAATATCTTTTCTTCTGAGAGTCCCTTCATGTTAATTTCCACTGAAAATAAATGTCTTCTTTCCCTTCTAGAAGTTGGCAAAATTACAATTAGTCTTCATTAAAGTTCTTAAATCAGAAAGAAGGTAAATATTTGTCCATATTCCAGTTTTCCAGCAACTATGTCAAGATGCAGCAGTTAAAATAAGTTTCTTAAAAATTGCAAAATGTGCTGCAACTAGTTTCTCAAATAATTCTACTTGTTGAATAATCAGCTAACAGTGTTCAGAACAATTGTCTTACCAAAGGAGAGTTAATATCTTAGTGTAACTGGTAATGTGATGAATGACAATTGTCAAACTCTTTTTGAGGACAGACTTGTCTTCTATCATAGTTGAGCTTTAACAGAACCCAAGGGGAAGAGTCTGTTGAATTCTCTCTGCACCAACCGAAGATTTCTCAAAACAGTCTGGAAACTCAATGTCATACACTAAACCAAATAACTCTGGATGAAACCCAAAATCAACAATAAAATGCTAAGTATATGATTCTGAAGAACAATGCCACCAGAGGTAGATGTTTCAGATGAAAATACCGAAGATCTGGTATTATTGGAGTTCAATGACTCCTCCAAATTCTTCTAATTTTCTTTAATTTGATCATTGCATCCATAACTTGGATTCCATTACTACCTGGTTTCTTATTTTTTCTACTCTGATTTTCTTTAGGGTTTTAGTGCTTTAGGAACTCTCCTATAGCCTAACAGAAAACAACAATAAGAATGGGAAGAGAATAAGGTAAAATCTTTAGGGGATAACTCTGCCTCAAAGGATTTTTAGGTTAACCTGAAGCTTTTCCTCTAGTATGTTAAAATCCTGTCATGGTACTCTGAAGTGTGTTTCTGATTAAGCAATGTTGACACCTCATTTATTTCAGCTATATTTGCCATTAGCTTTGTTATAAAATATACTTTGTTGAGTAATTTTTTGCTTTTGATTATTGTAATGGCAGTGATCCAGATACTTTTTGGAACTCTTTAGATGTTGCATATCTCTGTATAGCTTATATTTTTATCTTGAGAATTGGACAATTCATACAATGTGTAGAGGGTTTTGTTTAGTTTTAGGGTTTTGTTTAGACTATTAAAAAAGGCCTTTCTTCCTTTTGGAATTATTTTTCCTATTTTAGTCCTGATATGCAATTGCAAAGAGCTCAAGGATGATTTGCAGTGGAACAGATTACTTATTGTCTTCTAAATTTCACCTTGAATAGAGAAAATAGTCTGGACAGAGTGCTGGGCAAAAAAGATGTTAAAAGTTGGGTTGTATAGCTGAATTGGTTACTGTTAGGAGGAAAACTTTCTTCTGCTTTCTGGCTTGCACTGGAACAGAAAGAAAAAAATGCTTATCCAGTGACTTCAGGTACAGATAGACACATCATGGATTTAGGATGGATTTAGGACAGGGATGATATGTGAAGGGGTTACACTAAGAAGAAAGTCCAATTCCTGAATGGGAAGCAAGGTTGAAAGGTTTTTGAAAAAAATGTGTGTTATTAGAAAACTTGAGAAGATTTTAAAGCATTCAGGTCTGATCTGATTGTGGAAACACAAAGGTTATTCTCATGCCAAAGTATAGACGTAGCAAAAGGAGAATCCTAAAAGACAGGGGAGAAAAAAAAGAAAAAAGAAAAAAAAAGAAAAGAAAAAAAAAAAAGAAAAAAATAGATAGTAGGCCATGCCTGCAACTGAATGGAAGATCATGATATCCTGAATTGCTGTGTCCATATAACACTTAGTTTTAGACTAAGTGTTATATCTTTTGAGATCTAAGATCTAAGATCTTTTGAGGTCTTTTGTTTTAGATCTCAAATTCAAATGAAAAAGACAACTAAAATACCTTCAAAAGTAAACCTAAAAAACACCTTTGAAATGTTTTTCTACAAGAGTTGCTGGAATTCTGGATGTTTGGCAAAGGTATACGACTGTACAGTTAAGTTTTATCTCACTTTATGTTGTCTTGTAAACGCTGAAGATACTTTATTTTTAAAAACTGTCAGCAAATACTATGGCCTGTTTGTTCCTTCTTAGTAATAATTCTATAGTAAACTTTTAGATTGATACCAATTAGACTGTTCTATAAAATTGTAAAAAGAATAAAATAAGTTCAAAATAGGTGGCAAATAATTTTCAGTGCGTTCCTTAGAGGTCAGTATTTTGTCCTAGAAACTCATTTGGGGAACTTCATTAAAACTCTTTATCTCCCATAAGTCTAAGAATAATAATTGAAAGAATGTCTGTGCTTATTATTTGTATTCTTCAGAAAGTCTTCATACTCTACAGCTGCAGACTTGAAATCCTTGGGAAGTGTAATCTGTTGCTATGTCCTTATGATAGAAGATCATTAAAAGAACTTGATAATACAGTTAAGAAAGGTAAGTTACTGAAGAAAGCTAAAATGCTAATAGTAAATTCTAAGCAGTTGCTGGTATAACTAATTCCAACATAATATTAATCACTTTGTGTTGTGTTAAAATGTCTTCCTGCCAATAACACTCAGTCATTTCAGACATAATCAGATAGCTGAGCTGGGCCAGTGGTGTTATGGTGGTTGTATTTCTGTTGCTATGCACGTCTTGCATATTGTTTGCTAGAGAGCCCTTTGGAATAAACAGAAGAATGAGATAAATCTGGATTTTATTATTTATTTATTTTAGATGGAACGTTACTTTTGCTTTCACATCAGCTTCCCTTTAGCAGGTACTAATAAAATTAGAACATCACTGAATATCTAGACATTTTAGATGGCTTTATTTTTAGACTCCTATCATCTTGACTAGAAGCTTAGAAAATTGAAAGTGTGGTAGGCGAATTAGTCAGATAAGGTTTGCAAACAAAGTTTTGTGCAAGTTTCTGTAATCTGTTGACCTGTGATGATTAAATTATATCAGTTTCTGTAGCTAATACCATGCAAGAATGTGATGTGTGTATTTCAATACCCACAAGCCCTTGCCTGTCTTCTTGGGTCAGCAGTAGGAAGGGTTAAGCAAAAGTCCTGAGCAAGTATTAAACTAATGCCTTTAGATCCATAACAAGCTACTTAAATCTTTTTGAGTCCAGGGTTAGTAAAAGGCAATATCCTGCCAGAATCCTCTAGCTTAATTTTTGCTTGAATCCCCTTTCTCCTCAGGTTATGGATATATGGAGTTCCTACCTTGCTGAGGTTCTTGCCCCATTTCTGTTCATTGTGTAGCCATTCTGCAGTGCCCATGGAGGGTAGCATACTCCGCACTCTTCAGACCTTCCTGTTTCAGACTGAGTCTGAACTGCAGCCTGCTTCATGTAGTAGCCTTGCATGCAAGAACTGTTCTAGGAGAACTAAGCATGGCCCTTAATGTAGCACCAGGCTCACATTGGAGTTGCAAATTATTCTTGTTTGTAACTCACCCAAAGAGTACCTTTTAGGACAAATGATGGGAGAAAATACAGGAGAACCAGAGGAAGAGGTGCCATTAACGTGGTCAAGCTATATTACTCTTGTTCACAGTTAAACAGACTTTAATTAATTTGACCACAGCATCAAGACCATTCTTGAAAGTCTTTTGTGTTACTGAAAACATCTTTCTTTGGAAAGGAAGGCTGAGAGGGAAAAGAAAGAGATGCTGGTGGCAGTTGGGTAGGCTTTTGAACAGTTCTTGAGGTGAACTATTGGACAGCTAAAGTGTGCCTGCCAACTCTGGACTCCTATTGGGTAGAAGCACCCTGTGGGCTGTGCTGACAGGTATCCTGGACCCAGGGCCTGTGGCAAATGTGCATCCTGACCTCCCTGGGATGATCAATCTAAGTGGCCCTTGAGCCTAATTGTATTTTAGCTCATTCCCATCCCACAATGAAATGGAAGAATTATGGGGGCAGCATTGTTGTTTCTGGCTCTTCTGGAGCTCCCTATCCGCTGATTTCTTTGTGGTACAAAGTATGGTTTATATAAAGTTCTTGGGTTTATGATGTGGCATGTAGGATTAATAAGGCTGGACATTCCTAACCTAGGGCATTTTTAGGTATTTGAGAGTTTCTCTTTACTAATTCATACTTTTTTTTTTTTTTTATTGAAAGAGTTATCAGATCAGAAGCTTGGTTTCTTCTTTGTTTATTGATCCAGAAATAGACTGCAAAGACATAACTCTGGATTATGAAGGAAATCTAAAATTAATGACAATGTTATAAATGCAATTTACTTGACCTGTCTCGTATTACTGTTGCACATTTTACTGAGTGATGTCCAGACCAAAAAAACACTGAAGGATTGTTGTTCATGATTATTTCTAAACCAGCAAAAAGAAACAATTGTTTGACATTTAAATCCATCAGCTTTGACTTCCTCAAAACTGTTACATACTAAAAGATCCTTTAACTTATCAATAGAATTCTGTACTCCGGATTCATTTTTTTAATTGTTTCCTGCTTCCACTCCCCCTCCCACTGCCTTCATCTAAACCTGAATGCTATGGGTTTGTTTTTTTTGTGTGCCATGTAATAGTTAGAACTTAGATAAAGATTTTGGAAAGTCTGAAGTTTTATTATGATCAGATCAGAAAAATAAATTTCTGTGTTTTTTTCCCCTCTCCTAACCAGACAAAAAGGTCTCATATAAGATGATGTCTTTGGCAGCACTGTGCAGTATTTGAAATTATCAGTGGTGTCATAAAATTATTGTGTAAGCTTATAAACTTCAATTACTTTGTACAATTTTTGGTTCTTTAGGAAAGTCTACAAGCTGGTATTAATGTTTAGTTTAACCTGCCATCATGTACGTCAACTTGCAATAGCTTCATGCTGGTGCACTAAGTGTGGCAGCCATGTCCCATCATTAGGTTCAGAATAAATTCTTGCTTTTCTGATACTTCCATGCGTCATCCAACTATTATACGATAACTCTGTAAACTAAGACTTCTGGCAAGCATTCAGAGTCTCAGAAGGTATGAAACATTTTAGTCCTGTTCAGTGACAGCTCTGTCTTTTACTGTGGGCTTTTCCAGGAGAGTTGGCCGATATGTAGGAATATGGAGCCACTAAGTTTCAAATATTTCCCTCACAACCTTGTTAGTAGTTAATGCTTAAGATATTTACAGCAATTGCTATTCTAGTGATAGGTTAGCACTTTCAGTGTTGTCCTAGTCCAACCATCAACAGAGATAAAGCTTGATTTGTTCTCTTTTTTTTTTTTTTTAAGTATTTTTTAAGAAGTATGATGGAGTTTATAAACACGGAAGTGTCAGGAAAGACAGACACGCTTTCTGTGAAATCATGCCAATTAATTATTTCTGACAGCTCACCTGTCACTTTAATAGGCTTCTGTTTAAGGGAAAACATTTTTTTCCCCTTTGGCTGCCATGAGAGACGTCAGGAATAGAATAATTGATGTTTTATGATGCAACGTTTTTAAAGGGTTTGTTGTAACAAAGGCAAAAAAACATCTGTAGCTCTAGAACAAAGTATAAAAAGTCACTTCTTGTATAAACTCTGATGATCTACCCACAGTTGGTCTATTGCAGGGACTAGAAAGCAGAAAATAATACTAACAATAAAATCACTACTCGAAAAAGAAAAGTTCTTGGCAGCTAGTTTTCTTAGGCAGCTTGCCAGGATCCTGATTCAGTGTTTATGGGAACATCTTGAAATGACTCCCAAATTAATGACTCTATCTTCCATCACCCCAGTCTGATGTCTGAACATGAGGAGAAATAAACAATAGTTAATGATCTGGAAGCTGCTGGCAGTTACTGTATTAGTTCTGGTTCTTATTTTCACTTACTAACAGCAAACTGTTCTGATCAGATGTTTATCTTTGAAAAACATATGCAATGGAAAATTGCACCTCAGATTGCTATCCATTTCACAGTCTCTTTCACTGGGATGGTTTCACACAGAGCAAAATGATTTCATTTTGATTTCATAGCTAGCTGCTTTTAAGATTAAAAGGTCTGCTTCAAAATAGACTGGTTTTCTTTTTTTTAAAAACTTTTTTTTTTTTTGTAAGAGACTCTAGGCACCTGAACATACTGTACTGTGGGGTTCCCCTGCAAACTCAGCAGGGATACATGCACAATTGTGCCAAAACCATTTTTTTTTATCCTGCCCAATACCATTGTCCAGGCCAAGCTGCTGGGGAGAGGTGAATAGTTTTTTACACAAAGCAGTCGGATGATAAATTGCTACAAGATTCAAGATCTCTCATTTTACATTGAGTGTGTAAATATGATGTAAACGGCTTCTGTGACATAAACTGTAAATGCAAAACTGGCTTTTTATTTTTGGTCCTTCCAATTATTTGAGAATGAATTTATTGTTTTGTTGTCATAATTTTTTTTCTTTTTACAAGCTCTGCAGTCTGGTACAGGATGTAATTGTATGCAGAGGTAACATCCATGTGATAGATTTCACAATCATGTGATAAATGTTTTCAAAGTCTATTCTGAATTACCTAATTCTAATGTTGGAACCAAGCCTCTCCAGGTCCCTTAGCAACTTCATAGGCTCATGTGTTTCTGTGCAATGATTTTTATTTTTGCAAAGGAATATTCTGTAGCAAGTGGGTACATAGGACTGGAAGGGTGCCTTCATTTATCAAGCCCAGGCACCTGGGGTTACAGGCACCATGTTAAATAACTCCTTCCTTGTATTTAAAGTGCTGCATTTTAAGAGTTCTTTCTCCTTTCCTGCCTCCCTAAATGTGGAATTCTTATCCTTCCTCAGAGATCAAGAAAAATTGTTTATTCCCTTATACGTAAAGGCTGCAGCTTTTTCTAATATCCTTTTGGCCAAGCAGAGAGAGAGGGAGAGAGTGTGTGTTTTACATTGTCCTCTCTCTTCAAAATACCTATTTCTAGCCCTTGAAGAAAGATGGAGGATGATGCAAACCAGCATTATAATATTCTGCATAATTCAATTTAAAAGTTTGTTTTATCTGAAATTCTCACAATCAAATTCAACATTTCTTTTACTGAGTACACTTCGTTTTGACTTATGTTACTAAGAGTGCCTATGGTCACATTGTAGTGAGAAATGCAATACTTTTTTTTTTTTTTTAAAGTTGCTGTGGTGTATATATATCAATACGGTGTCTCAGAGAAGTTCTAGAAATCCTCATTTAGTATGATTTGTAAAATGCATTATTGCTATGCACAATTTAGACTTCTCCAGCTAAGACCAATGAAATTCATTTTTGCATTAGGATATCTTAGCGTCTTATATACTTTTGGGTCCTAAATCTATTTGCTGGTTAACTCACTAATTGCTCTCATTCCAGTTCATCTTAATAACTTCCCTTACTTCTCCTCTAAGAACTGTTACTGTTTTTCTACCTACATTGTGAGAAGCTACATCTCTGATTATATGCTTCAAACACTGCTGGAGTCATTGGAAAAATTGCTAAGTGATTTAGAGAAGTGTGAATTTTTGTTGTATCAATTATTGTGTTTGCTTCTTTGAATACTGTTTCCTGAAATGTGTATATGAGATGTCATCTCAGTTTTTTATTTCTTAGCTTGAGACCTCATACAGGGACCTTGCCTGCAAACGTTGCTAATCACATTTTCATTTCAGAACTGTGGTATGCAGTGTATCTAGTCCTACAAGAAAATACAGACTATTTATAGGAAGCTTCCAAAGTAACAAAATGTTTTTTATAATGGTGGCTGCTGAATTTCGGATGAACATGCATTATCAAACTATAGTTTAGGAAATAAAAATAGAGTTCCATGGGGGACAAAAATTTGGCCATTGTGTGTTGAGTCTGGGTAAAAATTTGCCCTGTGTGAATTTGTTGAAATCTAAGTAGTTTCTCAGTTGAATGAATGTAAATGTTGACATAAAAGAAATTAGCCTGGACCTACACATGGATGAAAGATGTTCATTTAAGAAAGATCTTTTACAACTACTTTAACAAAAAATGAAATGAAGATTTCAAGAGTCAACAATTATAATTTCAGGTATAGAGGAACACTCATGAAATGAGTGAGACTTGCCAGACCACAAAGACCTTTCCCATTCTACAGTTCTCCTCTGTATTAGACATAGGAGAAGAGGCTAGATGTAGCCAGACCTGCAGCTGAATTTAAGAGAACTCCTTTTGAGGTTTGGCAACTGCAAGTTAGCTGAAATCACATCAATCACTTTTGGCACCTCTGTGCTTTCTCCTCTCTTGAGGTTTAAATCAATAGTATAGATGCTCTGTAGATGGTCTTCATAGCAGAAATACCATATTTTATAGCCATAAATACATCCTAGTCTGCAATTCTGTTCTTTCATCTAATCAGCTTTTATTATCAGCTTTATCCATCTATGCTAGATGGGACTAGATTTGACAATAATCTCAAAAGCTAGTGGGAAACTGTGCATTTTGCTGCTTGACTCCTGTAAGCCTGCCACAGAAATGAACTTTTCTTACAAAACCACTTTCCAGGCATAGACACATACCTTTTACCCTGTACAGGAAAGGTTTATAGTAAAGGGTGTTCAAGGCATCAAAGTTTGGTGTTCTGCCCTGGAGCTGGTGTGCATTTACACTTTCACTGGCTTTTGCACCAACAGTTATTTTCAGTTGATCCAGCTGCAAATAAGTATAAGTAGGTGTTTAGTGATTGGCAGAGAGGGAACATGAGGCAAGGATGCCTGGATATGATGCTACATTGTATATTAATAGCTTGCCTTAACTGAGCTAGCCCTAGTTTCTTATCTTTGAGAAGATCCTTCACCTTTTTTTTTTTTTTTTTTATGGATGATTAGGCACAGTGCTCAAAATTAGATACCCACACTGGAAAACATGAGTTGGTATCCCATATGGAGTGATAATTTCATAATATAGCTGCAGTAGAATTGCTCTAATTATGGCCAAAGATGATTTATGGTTTATAATTTGAATTAGTGGTCTTTTTCCTTAAGCACAATGGAAGGGAACAACAGGTATTTCTAAAATCCAAAGATATTTTTTATTCCAGAGTAAAGATCACTCTGAATAAGTCTCACATGAAAGTATCTATAGGCAAAAAAAAATGTGCACTCAGTTTTAAAGTTCAACAATTAAAAATCAAAAAGGACAAACCATGGCCTATTGAAAGAGAAATTTATTTTCATTTCCTGTTAACGAGAAACCATACTTGGATGTGGGAACAGCTGACAAACGTAGGCTGATGCCATCCCACCCATTTCACAGTATGGCTCTAGAAATTGCATCTAAATTAGATACACACCAATCCCTTCTGTTCCAAAATCTATGTGTGTTTATCATCTGCTTGGATCTTGTTCCTAACACAGGTGAAACAAGCTGTCTTAGCATATGACACAAGGAGCATAGACCTCCTGTGTAAGCTGTACTACACCCATAAAATCCTAAACCTTAATTTAAAATGATGGTTGGCGAACATTCTGCTGTGTGGTTTTAGATAGGTTGTTTTGGTTTGGGGGGGTTTTTTGGTCGCTTTTTTTTTCTTTTTTTTTTTTAAGTAGTCATGTTTTCTAAAATGTGTACCTCTTTATAGGTTTTGGTTTGACCCTTGCCTCTATTAGCCCTTTCTCTACAGGCTGGAGAGCTGTGGACTATTAGAAATTTCCTCTTTGTAGATGTTAGTCTCATTACTGCTTTTTGGGTTTTGGCTTTGTGTAAGCTTTGCAATATTGACAGTGCCAGAGTGCCCCCCACCTACTAGGATACTTCACTGCTCTAAACACTCAGGAGGTGTTCACCAGTCACCTCTCAACTCTTTGCTGATGAGCAGCTTTAAGGAAATATTGTTAATACTGTTAAAAAGAAGTACCCTGAACTTTTACGAGATCTGCCTAAATTTAGCCAGAAATATAATTTTCAGTATTAGAACAACTGAAATGTTGCAAACATTGAAGAGTATTTTTTTTTAATCAAACAATTTTCCCAGTGTATAATTATGCAATTATTTAAGTAATAAAGTTTTAAGCTGGTACATGCCTGTAACTTCCTTATACTTTTCCTATTAAAAGAAGATGCCCTTAAGCATTTCACTTTGTTTTATATTCACTTCATTTCCCAGAATAATTAAAGCTTAGTCATTCTTTATAGCGTCGTACAGGTAGCAACATAGGCCTGGTTTACAATCACAAAGGTAGAGCCATGTTGTACTTGCAGTGTACTTTTGTAAGAGTAACAAATTTTCAACAAAGTTCTCAACACCACGCATTACATAATACAAGAAATTAAAAATTCAGTATCAGAGCATCTGATGTCACATTCATAGTTTTGTAAAGAAATATAACTCCCCTGATTTCAGCGCAAAATTGGGGTTGTACCAGCTAAGCATCTGGGGTCTATGCTTTTGAGATGACTTTCTATTGTGTAAGCAGTACTATACCACCTAATAGTAAGAAAGGCGGAGACAAATTAACTGGGTCACTGTTCTTTATTTACCTGTTTTATGAGACCAGAATTTTAAAACTTGGTGTTTGCAGGCAGTGCCTGAGTGCCTGCTCTAGGGTTTGCACCAATGTTTATGAGCGTAATTGCATGAATCTCAGTGCAGAGCTTTGGTTCAGGAGAAGTCTCAAAGGCAGCTTTCCAGTTTTGTTTTTGCTTTTTTCTCTAGACCGTGACAACATTCTTTCAGGGTTCACTCTTACGTTGAACAACTGTCTTGAAGCTTATCTAGTACTGATCTGTGTCATTTAGGAAATGTTTCTTTCATCTGAGAACTCATAATATTCAGTCAGTGTGTGCCATTCATAACTAACCAGCCTCTGCTCTTCATTGTTCTTTTAATTAATGTTTGCTGATTGGTTTGACTCACTGCACATTGTTGCATGATCAAAGAAAATCCAAGATTAATCTGCTAAACTAGATGTCAGATTAGTAAATTCCTCTGTGCTATTACAAAGATTTTTCTACCTCAGTAAAGGCCTGTCAGAGGATGATGGCTTGGCTATACCTCTGACAGGTCAGTCCAAAGGTCAGTCCCTGAAAACATGCACACATTAATGCAATAAAGCGTGATGACTCATTTATATCCAGTTTATAACTCCAAGCACTCTCTTCATGAATGTTAAGTCAGATAATGCTGAGAAAAAGATAATTTACTTTGCTTGCTTTTGAATGTAGCTGAAGAAAGAGTTTCCACCCTATCATGTTGTGCACACATAAGGGTTTTTCTCAGGTCAGTAGTGGAATCAATCAGCGGAAGCCAGAGAATAGAGGGTTGTGAGTGTCTTTTCATCAGTTAGTCTGTCTCCATTATTTGTGTGTAACCCCTTTACCCAGAAATTGATTGACAATAAGGAGGACCAGGCTTCAATTTAAGAGTGTAAGTAATATATAGTGGGCTGAAACCCCATCCACAAAGCTTCATAAATTTCACTTAACTTCCCTGGTATTCAGTAATCTAATTTTCTCCATATATAAAGTGTCTTTTATGAAAAGGATCTGGGGGGGGGGGGGGGGGGGGGGGGGGGGGGGGGGGGGGGGGGGGGGGGGGGGGGGGGGGG
>JAOTQQ010000023.1:26382878-26424058 GCA_026546715.1 Gallinago undulata
GTATGTGCCCTCCCGCCCCCCCCCCCCCCGCCCCCCCCCAAAAACCCAACAAAAAAACACCCCACAAAAACCAAACCCACCCACCAAACCCAAAACACCCACTAGCAAAAGGTATAAAAACAGTAACATATATGCAGGTGTTCTATAACTCTGTCTTTTGGTGCAGCCATCTTGGAGACCCTTAGTTTCTCCCTGTCTTCCACAAGAACAGCTATCAGTCTGGGACTGTCAGATCCTGCTGGACAGCAAGGCTAGATCTCAGCTGTCGATGATCCTGTGGCTCAAGCTGCTTTCATCCGCCTCTGCCTGCTACAAACCCTTCCTTTCTCTGCCTGCCACTTCATTAGCCACTGCAGTTTTAGTGTACAACTCTTAGCCAGAAAGCAAAGAGTTTGAGCTTTAACACAGTCCTTCTGCTTAATACCTAAAAGATGTTTAAATGAAACTCCTGGTTTCATTCTTTCGTTCATTGATAACATCTGTACCCCAGTGCTGGAAGCTATTGATTGAGATGAAGGATTTAAATAATTTCCACCAGTGACATAGATGTAGTGGGTTGACTGGCCTTCTTTCTTCCACTTCATGAAATGCTTCCTTATCTCCAGAAATACCTTTTTAGCAGAAGAAAATAAATAGACATGTTTCAGGCTTGCCCACTGGGCCATTTAATTTGTCTCATTTTGACCACATATCAACAGAATAATTCTCCATTTTGGCCTCTTCCCAAATACAGAATGGCTTTCATGGTGCTGGCCGCATTGAAGAGTATGGCTGCTTTTGCTGGTAGACTTCTGCCACAAAGCTTATACCTTATCTGGTTTTGCTTAAGTTTCATGTTGCTTTTTTTTTTTTTCTGAGATTTTTTTTTCCTGAGGTGTTTTTTATTCTGTTTCATACCGTTACTATCCAATAGTCCAGATGAACTATTTGAGAGATTCCAAGCTAATAATTACAGGCAGATATCAGTGTTTTAAGAATGTTTTCAGAGTTTATTTCTGACCACCGCACCTTTTGAATTGGTTTATGTTTAGATAGGGAAAGCTTTTATTGATTCTGCATATAACTGAATGTTTGAAATGCCACAGTGTTCTTCCCTCATTGCTTTTGCTGTTTATCACACATGGTCAACAGATTAAATATCATTATTTCTATTGAACAATCATAAAATGTTTACTTTTTGGTTTAAAGGTCAAGGAAGAAAAACTTTTAGTTCAGGATATGTCAAGTTGTATGCCTCAGTTGCCTTTTAAACTTCTAGACTGTTATTCACTTTTCCTCTTATGCATTGAAGAATCTCTGGATATGCTCATTTTTGCAGCCTAATTAGCTTTCTCCCATGAATAGAAGGTGTTTTCCAAAACATCAGAGTAGACAATGGATTTCTGAAATGGCAAAAAATGCGTAAAACATGTATGCCTTTTTTGTAAGGGAATGGATGGTTCAGGCTGATATTGAAGGAACATCATAGCTACAAAAGTGGAAAAGAAATTACCACTTCTTCAGTGTTTTTAATTTATGGTGAAGTTATGTAGTTAGAAATGTTGTTTCTCCAGACAATTGTTGATTCTCTGCTGACAGAGCACTGCTGCTTGGTTTTGGTTGTTTTATGCCAGTCCATAATCCACAACACAAGTATAAGATTTAGCTCATTCTAAAATTGGGATAAGAGCAGCATCATCTCCTGACATATTTTGTTACAGGTCACGGTATTTCCACAAACCATAGTGCTTAAATGCTCCAAGGATAGTATATGGTTTCCTGTAAATCTGCAAATTGAACTGAGGTCATTTTGCACCTGAACTTTTCCATGCATGTCAGCAGATCGGTGGAGTTTCCTTAAGACAAAAGAAAAAGCAGAGCAGCTGAAAATAATTAATATTGAACTTGACACATCAAAAATGTAATTTGTCACTTGTGATTAAAGCCTTTATCTTTAGTTCTATTTTTATATTCATCATGGGTCTCCCTTAGCTATCATTAGGCTCCACATGGTTAGAGTTAGTCTGACCTTTGATCCACCAACATAGACAAAGGGATCTGTTGTTGTTAAATTGGAGCCCAAGATAGTGAGCAGCAGTATAGATCAACAAATGCAAGCTTCATTAATAGTAATAATAATCATTGGCTTAGCTACTCTGATTAATTTTTAAGTCTACGTGGATAATGTAGATGCTGATCTGCAAAAGACAGATTAGAGTCATAACAAAATTTAACTTTCAGAATTCACATTGTGGTAATTTGATCTGATTTGGAAAGTAAAGGTGGTGAAAGTGATATATATTTTCAGTATACCCATACACTATTCAGCTGAGAAATTAGAGAGTGATAGTTTTACAAACTTTCTATTGTTTTTCCCTTTCTCTGAAGTCTTCCAGAGGTTTGCTGACTGCCACTTATATTGTGGTTGCTTATTTTCTAAGCACAAGGAACTGAAATGTTTGACACATCTCTGTCCTACCACCACATTACCTTCTGGTTTATCATTGTAAACCCCTTCTGTCATACTATATACAAACTGAAGCAATGCAGAAAGCATGAAAAATGAATATTTTCATTATTAGCTGTGTCTTTTTTCAGTATGGGAGCGTGTAGCTGAAAGCCAGCTGACTACAGTCACCACATGGGTGACTGTAAGTGGTGTTGTTTCAGAAGCAAACCATTATTTAATTCACTGTTTAGTCACACAGAAAGGCTCAGAACACAGTAGCGGGTCGCACTGCCTGTTGTTTAACCTAATTTCAGTAACACAGTTAAACCCAGACTATGTGTTCTATGGTGCAGTTTATTGTGGATATGATGCAAAACTCACGCTTACTGACCCTGTGCTTGCTGAGTATGTCCTGTCGCTTTCCACAATAATAAACTCCTAAGCCAAGCCCTAGCTCAGTCTCCGTTAAGTAAAGCTCCCTTGTGAATAGAGTGAAGACTATTAGATTTGTGGCCCTATTATTTTTTTGTGGTAACGACTTCATTATTTTAAGGTCATTCACACACTTCCTCTTTTACTGCGAGTGATCGTGGGTTAAATTCATTATTTTAGGCATCTACAGTTTGTTTATCAACATCTAATCAGAAATAGCTTGCAGTTTCTGGAAGATGGAACAAAAGCTAGGAGAGTTAATATCCAGAAGACCAGTTTCCTTCTTTACACTGGCTTCAGCAAACACCTCCATGTGTGTTTAGTGTGGAAGTGCTGATGACTAAACGTTTGAATCTGAGCATTTAAAGCCTGAAAGCAGTGAAGCCATTGTGTTTCCTTGATGTGCGTAAACACAGGTGCTGCTTTTTCAGCAGTTCCCTGCTTTGAGCCGCACAGGCTTGCCCTTTGCTATAAAGTGCAAGAATCTAAGGACGTTAGGCTGTCACCCTGTCCTTTAGCTCCAACAGTTAAGAAATAATTCACTCTTGGTTTAGGTTCACTTTGGTGATTTTGTAAACAGGTTTCAATGTCAAATCTATCTCATTGATGTGAGTCTCCAATTCTTCTTTTTTAAAAGTGAGCCATACAGCACTGATACATGAAAAAGTGAAAAATATTTATTCTCTGTGACCTTTAGGTTTTCATTTGCTTTATGACTTTCCTGAATGTGCATTTGTGTGGCAAGTGTATTAGCTTCTTTGGAAATATTTTTCTGAGCAAATTATTGCTTAAGTCAGTATTTCCACCCTAAATTTTTTGTATCAAGCCAAATAACTTGGAATGACTTGGTAAGGTCTAGTTAATTGACAGACATCCCAAAGAAGGCCAATGAGAATTTAGAGTGAGGGCAAGGAATGCAGGTTTCTTACACATCATAATACTGTGACAGCATTTTTAAACTACTGTTAGTAACTTTGATCAAAATCCTAAAGGATTTTTTGTCATCCACTCCAATACTCCAGGCTCTTTCCAGTGTCTTTTTTTTTTAATTTATTTTTATTTTATTTCGGGTATGGTAGAGCTCTCTTAATGGCTTGGTCCCACAGCCCTCACAAAACCATAGGATTTCTTCAGTAATTGTCCTGCACTTTCTTGCTTGCAGAAGTGCTGTTGGAGTGTTTTAGTCATTTCTGGATAATACCATGCCATATAAAAGTAATGGAAAAATCTTACAACATGAGAAGATTTCTCTTTTCTGTGTTGAAAATACTGTCCATCTGGAAGGAGAAAGATCTTAAGACTTTAATATCAGACCCTAATCCCATCAAACTTCTTTCCCATGCTGCTTCTGTCCCGGTTTTCAGTTCGTGGTTCTTTACATGTTTTATGAAAACTCAGCAGTGCTATTAGCTATTTGACAAAATGTAATTGCTACCCACTGATTAACTTAAATTTTAATTTCTTTTAAACAGATAATTCTCCATTTCCCCATTTGTTTCACATCTATTTCCATTAAAGTTAAGGAGACTTCCAGTATATTTTTTGTTACTGTAACTTAAGTTTATTGCACGTCATTGATAAACCAAATTTTTTTCTAAGGTCTTCTGCTGAGCCTGTTTCCTGTTTCTGTGAGGTCAGTGCTGACACCAGTGAGACAGTAGGAAAAATAAGGTACAATTTGATATTTTATTAATCTCTAAAAGATGATGTATTCTAAGTTTTCATAATTTTATGTTTCTAAGAAATAAGATTCAAGCAAGTTATTAATGAGAAAAGTTCCAGGTAAAAAGAGAATGGTTAGAGGATATAATTCTTATCTATTCCAGTTTTACCAATGTTAGGCCTTATATAAAGATAATATTTGCTACATTTTCAGCCGTTAAACTATGATTGCAAAAACTGTTTATGCAGAGAAGCACATAACGAACAGTAAAACCAAATAAGCATTTGATTTATAATTTGCATAATATTCCTATGATTCAGGTACAATAAGTCAAAATGAACCTAAAGTTTCCATTTAAAAAACGATTCTTGTCCCTTTTCTTCCCTCACCCTCAATGGTAACAATTTTCCTTGGGAAAAATATTAAGTCATATTTTCTAAAGTATGAAGTTTTCTCTCATAACCAGCACGATTTATTTGAAGTCACATATGGTTACACTTCACTTGTGTAAATGTGCTTAGCACTTATTCAGCTTTGGAAGTGTGGTTCCAGTTTCATACCAATAAAACTGATCATTGACCACTGGTGATTTGTAAAATGGATTTCAGTTCAATTCATTTTGTTCTTTCCTTACTGCAATGTGGATTTCTCCATTTTGCTCTCTTTACTCCTGCAAAGGGCGTTAACGTGCTGCTTTGGCAACTGGTGTTGCTAGCCAAATACAATCTCTGTTTTCACAGTGAAATTGCCAAGGTTATAAAAAAAATCAAGCAGGCGTGTCAGTCTGGAAATAGTTAAATAGGCCGTATACTGGAGTACTTTATTGTGAGAGCAAAGATAAATTGTTTTTCCAAGGCAGTCAATGGTAGTCTCACTGCTGCCTTCACTGTGGCAGGGCTGAATGCCTGGCTTTGGAGATGGCGGTGGGCTGGAGTTGGTGACCAGGGGTGGAGGTACAACTGTGCTGTGGTGCAGGCATTGGGAGATCATCTCTCTCCATGACTGGGCCTTTTGGACACCTCTTTTAAACCTGTTGGGTGCTGTGATGTTACTCCTTGGAGCTCTCTGCTAGCAGGGGTGACCGTCAGCACCCTCCCACCTCAAGCAGCTCCGCCAATAACCCTAACAAGCTTTTTGCACATCTAAAAGGTGGCTCTGACTTTCAGATTTTGAGTGTTCTTACTGACTATGGTGAGAAGGGAAGGAGAATTTAAAGAAATGTACTGGGATTTTTCATGGCCTTAGATATTTGGGCTATGTCTTATAAAAATACTGATTGTGAATGCTGGCTATCATGCTCTTTCCAGGACAGGCTGAAGATAACTCACGGCTGAATATCACCATGAATGAAAAAATGCATTAGAACACTGCTTTTTTTTTTTTTTTCTTCATCCCTCTTCTGATTTTATTCTGTTTGGTTTTCTGTGTTACAAATAGCTTTGTTTGTTTTTGTTACCAAATTACAGAACAAAACTTTAATTATACAGTTTGTACAGAAAGCAATTAAGAGACAAAATGTTTTTTCTCTTGCTAGCTGGATAGTTATGTCTTGTTTGGCAAAACAGCAGTTGCAATGCTTGTTTGTGTAGGAGGTTAAATCTGGTGTCAGCGGTTTGTCGCTGACAGTTACAATATGTTCCTATTGCAGCTACTGTGCCATTAGGAAAAAAAAAAAAAAAAAGATTTTGCTGTGAATCTCTTAGTAGGTTAGGCGTTGCATTTTAAAACTGCTCATATGCAAAATACCAGGCACTAACATTTTGTGTTTAAGTGACTGAAAGCCCCTCGGGAGAACAGTAACAATTAGTTCCCAAGGCTGTTTGTAATAAAGGGATTAAAAATGTTTAACTTACTCCCATATAAACTTGCTCCAGTCAGGAAACCTCCAAGTGGAATGGTACTGACTCAGGAGGCCAAATACTCTGGCAGCATAAGTCACAGTAAGAGCAGGGCCTTGCTTGGATGCCTGTGATCTTGCTATGGGGCCTTCACAATTTCACAGTAGTTTTTTGGTTAAGATTGACCTGGATTTCTCTGATAGGAAAAGTATCCTTTCTTACTCATATGTTTGTTCTTGTTTGTATGGAATGTTCAGCAAAAAGGTTCACAGTTGTAAATGGAGGGTACAAAAGGAGGAGAAAAAAATTTGGACTTCCGAGTTCTTCTCACATGAAAATAAAATGTATCGATGCTAGGAGGCCTCTTTATTATAGCAAGTCCTGACCTGAATGAACTGTGCTGTCATTAAAATGCATGAGGATCCAATGCTCTTCCAAACTGGGAACTGTAATTCTGTCTTTTTTATAGGTCCTTTTTATATGTAAATCTTTCCTCTGTATGAACAGTTGAAATTGAGCCTTCTTTCAGAATTCCCAGGTGGTAGTGAAGTAGTTGTTGTGGGGCTGGGTCCACAACAGTGAGCGTGCTGTATGGATTTAGTGTTGTCTTGACTTCTAATAGGGAAAATACATCTCTAAACTTCCTGGAGAAAGAATGGGGAAAATGAAGAGGCCGAAAAAAATTCATAGGAACTAAATGACCAGTTGTATAAACTAGCATTAGGAAAACTGAGAAAGATGTCAACCTTTTATCTTCTTTTTAGAGATTTGGTTCTTGCTTCTAGGCCACAGAGACACCTATGTCAGATGAGATCCATCCCATGATATATATATTTCCTTCTCTTTGAGGTCCATTTGATTTCTGTTGTAGGTAAAAATCTTAGTCATAATCTTAAGAGAACGCGGTCTGGATTAAATTTCTAATAAACACATTGTTACCATGAGCCAAATTGTCCAGTGTCTGGGAATGCGGAGTAATCATAATTACTACTGCTAAGGCTGGGAGAGACAGCTTGGAGATAGGAAAGAACACATAGAAGGCATAGCAAGTGAATTGAATTTTCTACCCTCGAACCTCGTAATAAAATACTCTTCATGCTAAATTAATCCATATTATAAAATGCTTGTTCAAGACTTTCAGGTTCCTATAATGTCAGGGCTGAACTCTCCAAAATTCATTTGTCTTTTCAAGTGAGAACAAGAACAGCTTTTCAAGGAACTAGACAACAAACTAAGTCTGTTCACATCACCTCTAGATGAGAAAAGGAACCAAGTAATATATTTTAATGGAAATGTCTTGGTATTTTTCACGTTAATGTGATTCTTTTTTTTTGGTTGCATAGACATTCCAAATTACAGTTGTTTCACACATAGAAGAAGAGCATTATTTAAGAGAGTGTAAATCATTGCCTTTTGCATAGAGGGTGGTTTTTTTTTTCAGATTTGACAGTAAATTAGGGTCAATAATGATGTTTGCCTTCAGCTCACTCTGTAAAGCAGCATTTGTCTCAACAAGTTTGTCAGGCATTGTCTGTTGATTTGTTATTTCAGACAGATAGCGGAAGCAACACCACAAGAAAAAAAACTTTTATAGTAAGTGCGTGGTAATTTTGCTCAGAATTGCAGGTAGGCAAGGTAAAATAGAAAGCGAAATTGGAAATAAAACATGGAAATCCCCAAACTGAAGCCAGGAATTCAGAAAAGAGTAAACACGTACTGTTATCATAGAATGATTTGGGTTGGAAGGGACCTTAAAGATTGTCTAGTTCCAACCCCCCTGCCCTGGGCAGGGACACCTCCCTCTAGGGCAGGTTGCTCAAAGCCCTGTTCACAGGATAATGTAATGTATCCAACCATGAGAGTGGTTAACATCTACAGTCACATGAGGAATCGATGTCGCTGTAGAGCTTCTATTTGTGGTGCTGATTTTTGTTCCATTGTGCCTTTATGGTGTTTCATGGGGAGCACAGATGAAAGGAAAATAAAGATGAGGTTTCCTCAGGAAGTGGCTTTTTTTCTTTCTCTCTTGTGGAGGTTTCCTTTCACCCCCTGTTTTGATACTGTTAACAATGAAGCTTTGCTATTTGTGATTGAGGGAGAAAAAAATTAGTGAGTCAGAAACGGTGGCAATACTGAGGGTGTTTTGGTTGGAGGCTGTATTGTCCTTTTAAAAAGAATGTGAGAAGGGAAACCCTAACTTGTTGAGTCAATGGCAAAATTACCACTGACTTCATGAGGATAAGGATAGCACCTTATAGTTGTAAACAAAGAGTTGTGGAAAAGGAATAGACAAGAGAGTCAGATCTTATGTGTCCAGAGGGGATGAAAGGCTATAAGAGATAGAAATGACCTTCACAGAGTCAGTGTTTATTTCTAATGAGATGAGTAAGTAGGAAGCATTTGAGACACCCCATGTTTTGATTGGCTTTTCAGATTGAAAATCTATCACCAGAACATATTACTGTTTTCTCCTTAAGTGAATAGCGCTAAAAAAAAAACCTGAACAACAAATCAACTGATAAGCAAGAAAGACTGAACTTTTTTAGTTCCATTTTTGTTTTTGCAACCCTTGTCCAGCAGACAGGCAGTGGTGAAGCTAGACATGCCAAGTATAAGTTTAAGACGTATTTTCTTCAGCCCTTAGCTCAAACTGATCTTCCTCAAAATAGCAAAAAAATGTTTATTTACCGAGACTTGATAAAGATGCAGAAAGAGTGACAATTATATTTCGTCTTGATATCAGTAGTTTCAAGAATCAGGCCTTCTGGGTGAGTGACAGCTGGCTAGTTTAGGATTACCTGGTAACAAATCAAAATTTCTGTTTTTACGAAACTTCTGGAGATTCCCTATTGGAAATATTCCAAAATATCTAAAAGTAAGAACAAATGATCCAGAGAGCTCCTCACCTTACTTTCTTGGGATTTTCAAGTACAGATTAGGAAGGTCTGCTGATTTATGGGAGTTTTCTCTTGGCAGTATGTCATTTGTTGCCATTGATTTTCTAAATTGATGGTCTTACAAAAGAAATTCCTTTCTAGAAGGACATTCAGAACAGTTACTGAAATTTAGTTATATTCCTTTTGCCTTTTTTACCGAATGGTAAAAATCTACTTAGGGTGTGTGCAGACTAAGAGTTTCTTCTATTTAGTCAAAGTGTGTGGCTTGTTTTTTTCTGTATTAATCAGTATTTTTAGATTATGCTACCGTGTAATAGAATCATAGAATGGTTTGGGTTGGAAGGGACTTTATAAAGATCATTGAGTTCCAACCTCCCTGCCATGAGCAGGAACATCTCCCACTAGACCAGGTAAATACTCATACATAATATTAATACTCATACAAATACTCAATGTCATACTATTGAATACTTACTCTTGAGCTTTAATATTTTCCCTAATTTTGATTTGCTCTTCATTCTTTCTGAACCTATGCAAAATAGAGGGCTTCATGGGGAATAATTAAGTTTCATTGCAACTTGGTTCTCACAAAATTTTTTATTTTGATACACAGTTTAAGACATTGCTCTTTCCAGTCAAAAAGAGTGCGTTTATGGCTTCTGCACTGCATGATATATACAACCAAACTAAAAATGATATACCATTCTTATTTACTGCAATAAAAGCCAATCTACACTGATACAGTTGCTTTCTCAGTTTTAAAGTAGCTTTTGAATCAATAGTAACAAGTTTTACTTCCCGGTGTTTATTAGAGCTATACTATTTGCCCCAAGGTAGGGACAAGGAAAAACAACTGTAACTTAAGTCCACCAGCACCCTGAGCTAATGAGCCATTTTACCTTTGTTTCTCTACACAAAAGACTATAAAGCACAAAAAAGTAATTTAAGGAATTTCTGCATTATGTGCCATTTTGAACTCTTATAATCGCTGAAAGCTGTATTAGCTGTATTAACTCTCAAATAATAAAAAAAAAGCAATATTTTCTTCTTTTTAGTAATTTTCATCATAAAAAGACAGGATCAAAAATGTATAAACTTTTACATTACATTGTCTCTAAGAACAATCAGTAAAAAGTATTAAGAAGTTTCTTCAAAATTGGACAAAGCCTTGTTTTAATAAGTAAGATTGTAACAAGTCAAACACTTGTTTCAGAAAAATGTGCTGATCAGAGAACCTATCAAGAAAGGATTTACATAATTGCCATTCTCTCAAGATGAGAGGAGTAAATGACTCCTTTGTAGGATGGCTATTTAAAAAAAATTATGACACTCCATATATAATGATAATGAGCTGTTAGAAAACCTCATGCTCACTATAAAGTTTGGATAAACATTTAGTCCTTAAGATAGTCATTCATGTTATGTTACCTGTTTTAGACAGGAATATACAGGAAGAGTTCACATTCAGTTTATAATTGTTTCTGTAAAATGTATGCTGCTGCATCTGCATTATAAGTTTAGAACTATTTTCCTCCTGTTTCTGATCTATGTAGTAATGCACGTGAGGTGGAAGAATTGCTGTGAGCTGCCCAATGGGTGCACCCAAAGCTCTGGGTCTGACCCTGTGACTTGCGTCAGGCCATTGTGTAACCACTGTCATTGTTTTATTGAACACTGCAGGACAAAAGTAGACATAGGGCTGTCATAATGTATAGGCTATGCCCATTTAAACCTGAACTTGTGTAGTTTGTGAACATATCTTTCTGGAGCAGAAAATCCAATTGGAAAAAAATATTTTTTTCTTTTTTTCCTAGACGGAATGGTTAAATTATTCTTAAACATTTTGGGGACAGAATGGGGGGGTGCGGTAAGGTGGGATCTATAAAAAAAAGTGGATACAACTGTGTCAGGATGTGGACTAAGTACCAATGATGCTGTTATATGAACATTTTTTACAAAACAAACAAATGACTTCTAGAAATATAAAGATGTAATACTAGGGGAGAATGTCTCAGTTATTGCTGTGGCAGGATTCTTCCTAGAAATCTTTATCCAAATCTATTTTAACATCACTTGGAAGTTTTTCACTCTTTTATTTACTGTTCTGTCCATTCTACTCTTTCTTGTTGTAATAATTTATAAATTAGGAGGAAAATCTTAATGTGTATGCCCACAACAATGTGGTATCTTAGCCTGTCAGTTTCCTACATGTCAAGCTCCTCTCAGGTGGGTCATTCCTGATTGCTGCTTTGGACATTTTTCTAAAATTAATTGGATTCTAAATAGGTTGTGGACTTGCCTACTATTATAGAACAAAACCTACGCTCACTGTCTAGAAACAGCTTAAGAGATGAATGTTAACTTACTTTCCTGACGTAGGCTTACATTATTGCTATACTAGTTTTGTGTTATTTTTGTGCTCAAGGAAAAATTATCTTTTAGTCAATCTTTGTGGATTGGCTGATAAGGCATGAGTTTGTGCTGCAGCCTTCTCCAGTTAGTACAAAGGTAATAGCATGGCCTTTTAATGTCTCATTGGTTTTCTGTTTTCATGGAATTTGTAGGCACAGTGCTTCTGGCAAAGTTGATTGAACTGGCTAATAAGTTCAGAAATACTTGACAGGTAAGCATTCAGTGTGACTAGATAGATCTCACTTCCACCACAAAGGGACTGAAAATCCTGAGTACAGACTTTGGACAAGCTACAGGAAACTAGGAAATATTGAGAATATATCAATTCCTCTCAATGCAGTTATTTTCTTACTGCAAAATTTTCAGAATAATAATTTTATTACACTATGCTATACAATATTACTCGGTCAGAATCCTACAAACATTGGCACAGAAGAAACTTCACATAGATATTCTCAGTTACTTTAATATAACAATGTAGGTGCACGTATGTTTGAAACTTATGAAGTTTGTCTTTTATTAATACCTTCATGTACTAGAGGTAATTTAAAACAAAAATCTGAAAAAGCTTTTGTATGTTAACAATAGTTAGGAATATATTTAGTTAATTCATGTGAAAATTAACTTTTTCTTCTTGAGCTTTTCATTAACTGGTACAATCAAGCAATTGGAAGACATCTGAATTAATGTTTTCTGTTAAGCTTGGCTCTTCAATTTCTATTAATACTGAGATGAATTGTAGTGTCCTATCTTCCCAACCTAATGGGATTTCAATACAGCAGATTGCATTGGCTGGCTATACTTTTTTTTTTTTTTTCCCCCTAGAGCACCAAATTTAGTTTATGATCCCTTTTCTGAGTTCATTTCTTGTTTATGTCTTTATTCCACTTCTGGTTGCGCTTCCATACTCTCTGTTCTAGGGAGAAGTATGACGTGTTTTAGAATTGTGAAGACTAGAATAAAGAATAGTATTGGTGCTTTAACTTCTCCTGACATTTTAGGAACCAGTTTTAAAGGGAGAAAATACTATGGAAGGCAGATAAGAAACACAGTTTTCATCCAGTGGGGAAGGATTTGCAAATTTAGCCTCCAGACCCACTGTGAGTGAGTGCAAATCTCTACTTCATGAACATATTGAGACCAGGTGTGAGTCTGATCCTTCCTCTCTTGTGGGTCATGCGAATTTCTATTCACTGTTTGAACTTGCACAATAGTTGTCATCAAACTATTACTTCTCATTATTTCAGAGACTAGTCATCATCCAGACTGAAAAACTTCAGATTTGTAGCTTACCCAGCAATATAGCTAAGCGATAACATTGCTGCCATATAACACTAGTAAAATTTATGTGGCTGTTCTCAGATAACAATAAATAGCAACCTCTTTGTAGAGGCCAGTGCTCCACTTGATGTGGAGTTTCCAATTTTGTCTTTAAAAACAACAGTAGGGCCTTCAGGTACTACTGAAGGAGTTGTGCTAGGCATCGGGTGGGTTTTAGAGACACCAATATAATAGAAAAAAAATCATTAACATAACATACTTTTTTTTTTTTTTTTCCCCCAAAGAAGGTGAAATAGCTTCTCTGACCACGTGCTTTTCATACTGTGGGGGAAATTTTGGATACCTTTTTGTGCTGTACTAGAGCAAAGCCCCAAGACTTTCCTTTCCCATCCCACTTCAGGACCTCAGTCAGGATTTAACATTTGTGGTTTTGCTAAAACTTCTTTTATTAGATGTTCTGTATAGTAATTTAACAGTATTAGATTAACATAGCCTATAGCTAGGAGGAACGATTATCCTTATGCACTGTAACATAGCATAGGTACACGATTTATTCATGATGAATTTCACTGAAATGAGAGCTTTAGAATGAAATGACATTGTAGTTTAAATACAAAGTAGAAATCAACACAGTGCATCATGCAATGTGTAAATAAAGCTTCTCAGTATTCTCAAAATTACCTTCTTTCTCGCTAGGTCTTCCCAGTGGATGTCTGAAGCTGATAAATGCAAGGAATACATGAACAATATTCTCGGTATTCCTATTTGGAATAGGCTGTTCCATAACTTGACAGTGTTTTCCCACTTTCCAAGAATACTTTTTAAAAAACAGAGTGGAGGTGGGTTGTCTTTCAGAGCAGCAGACAGATTTAAAAAAAGGAAATGTACTTTACCTTGAAAGAAAGAGCTTTTACAATGTAAGAACAAACTGTTGACTGCTCTAGTACATTTATTATAAACTCTTGATAATTTTGCTTAGTGTTTTAAACCTCTGACTTTCCAAACATTTTTATTAGCAAAATTCATTAATGAAATGTCATTAAACTCTTGCTTTTGGACAATATGTTCTTGATATTGTTCTGAAGGAAAGCTTGGGAGGTTGTTCCTCGTTATCTCTCATCAAGAAATTTTATGAAGTAACCTTATGCTTGTGAGAAGGAGTTTGCTATTGCTGCACAATCTTCCTCTGTCTAGGTTTTTGTTCTGTTTAAAACCGATGTTAGATAGACTTTCCTGTCAAAAGTACATATTAGTCTTTTGTTCTTCATAACAAGTAATTTCATGGTCTTGTATTTAGAAATAGCCACCACAATAGCTCACAGCTTCTGAGGTCTTAAAGCATTTGTTCCTTTTCAGATTGTTTACAGTTGTATCTCACGGCTATTAAAAAATGACAGTAGTTTTATTGAATGGAAATATCTTGTCATCTCAGAGAGTCTAACAGCTAAAGAGACTTAATGATATTTTTTTTAGCCTTTAGATTCTTAAAACACCACCAAGTATTTATATTTACCAAGGACACCTATTGCTTTCTCCTATCACTTGGAATAGTCACTTGGGAGCAATCAGTATGCTGAGTGGAACAGGCTGTAATGAGCCAAGGTGCTGATACGTGCTGCAGATCAGTTTTAAGGTCAGGTTCAGTGGCAACCAACACTGAGATTCAGTGCACAGCAGATTATCTTCTGATTCTGAAGAGGTCTTTCTTGTGTTTTCCTTGTCATTGTTTTGGGGTTTTGTGACTGAAAATGGCAATTTGAGAATTTTGCTATAGAGAATAGCAAAGCTTTTGCCACTTGAGCGCTAATTTCATAGGTACAGGCTGTTGTAAAATTTCAGCTATTTAAACAATGGAGAAAAAGTTAAGCATCTCTTTGGTTTTTGATTCCTGTAGAAGAGAATCTGGGACTGAACCTGACATCTCCGAATGAAATACATTTCATTGCATGTTTCTGTTTTGCAGCTTCTCTGGAGGATTCAGAATCCTGGTGTAGGAAAGCAGAGGTTGTATATTGTGTCAGCTGAGTCAATAACGGAATTATCAGGCACAGTGGATAGCACAAGGCATGGCAAATAGACATGGCCCTTACTTCAGAGTCTCTTGTCACAGTAAAGCCTGTTTCAAAATTTCCATTCCTTTTGAAAGGAAGTTTTTGTTATCCTCTGTGATAATTATCTTCAAGTATACTGAGACAGAACCATAAGGAGGAGGTAAATTCCAGATAACCTCTGGATCTCATTTACATAAGAAAGAAAATATTGTGAAGAGACAGATTGGAAAACTAACCTGCCGCAAAACCAGAAACTGAAATGCTTGAAGGGAACAAAGAAAGTACTATATTTCAAGCTAGCTAACTTTATCTCTCTCCAATGGCAATTTTCTCTGATACTGCACTCAGATTTTGTGGAGCAAACCTGTTCCTCTGTAAGTGTTATATGTTCAAGAGATTCAGTAGAGTTGTTTCATTGTCTGTGGAAATATGGTTTTTGACCTCAGCCAAGGCAAGTACAGCGTGTTCTGCGCGCAGCAGGCTCAGCACCTTGCAGTATAAGGCTCTTTAATGATATGCTTTTGTATCTTGGCATAACTTCTTACTAAATGTGACCAGTCACAGTTGTCAGCCAGTCAGCATGCTCTCACCACAAGGACTAAACACTGGAAAGTTCTGCTTTATAACCATGTGGTTCCTAATGCTTCAGCTAAGGGATAATTTCAATAGCATTTAGGGTGAGAGCTCCCTGCTATTCTGTAGTATTTTGCTTGTGAGCTGATCCAGAATATACCATATAGACAACAAACCCTGACATTTATAAACCAGCTCTTGTCCTTTCAGAAGGCTACATTTTACCATTTCAGTATGTCATATCCAGTAATTATATTTACTACGTGTAATCAAAGCCATAGTACTTGAACAAATAGAAGTACCATTATCATGTTTCTCCTTGAATTTACAGTTTCAAAATTACAGCAATATTTTTCTAATAAAAATGTTAACTCATTCTAAAGTTGACCCATAAATTAAGAATATTTAATTATTTCCTTAGATCTTCCTCTTTTAGAATAAAACCTTTTAAAAACGTTCAGATTTCTAAAATGTCAAATTTTGCAGATGGTAGTTAGTGACTAACATTTACATTTTCTCTCTGCACTATTGTCTTTGTCATTCAGAGGATCTTCTAGTACAACTAATGTGGATCAAATAGCTTTCTGGACTTTATTTGCTTTAATAGCAGCTTATGCTAACTGTCACTGGAGGAATTAAAAAAGTCATGATGATCAATTCGCTGAACTGTTAATAACACTAAACTCTTCAAAATGTTCCTGTATATTTGGAATTTACATGCAGAGCTCCACTGAGCGTTTGCTTGGAGCCATTCATGTTCCTTCACTGCAGAGCGTGCACGCTAACTGCTTGAGACAAACTTTTGCTTGTTTTGAAGCTGCCTCTGTTCCCAAATAAATATTTATACTGGCAGCAAACCCATTTGTTTACCAGCCATTCACAGATCGGACTGCGTTTGGAGAATTAATTGCATTACATAAAGATACTGTTTATTCTTTGACAGCATGTTTCTGCATTGTCCCTCTAGATGGCATTTCTAAAAACAATTCCAGATGGAAACATGCAAGATATTTCTGTATTCCTCAGTAGCTTTAAAAATAGATGCTTCTACATGATTCACAGGAATTTCTATGTGCATCTCTGAGTTGACCTGAGTTATAAATGCTTTATAAATAAAGTATGCTGAAACAGTAGATAAACTTTGTTTTTTTCCCCCTTCAATATCTAACCAGTTTGCCTTTTTTTTTTTTTTGTTATCAGAGATGTTAAAAGAAAATAATGCTTATGTAGAATTAGACGACTTATAGATAAGAATATCTTAGGGGCTTCCTAGGGTGGTTTTTTTTTCATGTTTACATGAAAGTTGTAATCGGAAGACATTCATGAATCAACCTTCAGCTGACAAACTGCAAATCTCAGTGTAATGTACCAGAATGACTCTGTGGTTTAAGGTGAAACATCCTCTTAGATACAGAAGCCTGACTTGTTCAAACCTGCAGAAGCTGGAGCATGGAAATGAAATCTTTCTCGTGGTGTGGAACAATAGAGAAATGCTCCAGCCATTACTGTAGCCCACAGGCTACAGAACATGAGGAGTCCTATTCCTGTTCCTCTCCCATGCACTCTTTACTACTAGATACAAAATACAAGTTGTCCCTCTATCGCTTATCTTGTGGTTGGATTGAGTAAAATAATTTTGAAACATTTCATGCCTAGATTCTAAACATGCTGTAAAATCTCTGGCTTTCTCAAGCAAAGGGATCATCTGTTATAACATCATCATTATGTGTTAATGATTTCCTTAAATTTCCTGTTAAAAATAAGGTAATCTGGGAATCGGCTTTAGCATCTATTCTCATATCTTGTGCCATATGGAATGCTTTTAGATTGATATGCTGTTCCTGTCAAGGTGACACCATCTACCCTGGGTTTTTGTTTTTGAAAAGCTAGATAACCTTCGGTGTTTTTCCTAAATAATTACTCAACAGAAGAGGCTGTTACTTATCAAAATGTTTCGTGCCTCTAAAATACCATAGTGTTCTAGAGAGCTTTTAATGGACAGTGTCATAAAATGGAATCTTTTCTCAATTGGAAGATAACAGTCCAAATTAAAAGATTGCCCAATAAGGCTGTAATCTGCTGGAAGTGTTCAACTTCTCTGCTGGAATAAAGGAAATATGAAAGAGCATCTGTTATAATATGAGCTGAAGTCCTCCTTGCTTTAGCAACCGTGTAGTTAATGGAGTTACAGATGTGTGAATGCTTCTCAGCTGACCCAAGCTGAGAACCACAGAGTTAAAACTCATAGTGTGGGCTTCAGTCAACCTTAAATTGTGGTATTTTATGAAACAGTGATGTAAAATACAATCTGTAGCATTCAGCAAAGCTGAATGAAGGAGAAGCAGATTAATGGGTTATGAGAAGAGCATGAGCATGCTTGGATTGCTTTTATAGTACTAATATCAGTCATCAAAGTCTTTTTTGACTCGTTTGAGGCTAAAGACCTTAGCAAGCTAGCTGAGGAAGTTGGCGGAGGGTGACTCATTCTTCCAGTAAAGCTTTCAGTGTAGGGACCTTTTGTTGTATGAGACCAGACTATGGCATAAGAAGACTTAAGATATTTCAATTTAATTGTTACCTATAGAGACTGCTGGGAGTAGGAGGGATCAGGGGTCTATGTGTCAGACCTCGCCTATTTCTGCAATAAAGGAAATACATTTCATAAGAATCGACAACTAGCAGCAAATTCCTTTATAAAATAGCAAGAGAAGAAAGGAAGATGTTATGTAATACTGGATTTTTCTGAACACAGTTGCTTTCTTAGGTGTCTTTGGATTTACCAGTGGGGGAAGAAAATTTTTGGAAAACAGACAAGGCTAATGTTAAGTTATGAATCATTTAATTAGTCTACTGTGAGGGGTGGTTTATCCTAAATAACCAAGCAATAGCTTTTGACACAGTCCTGGGACTTTTTCTCCTGATTAGTTTTTAGAGTTTACAAAGTAATTTAATTATAATCTATAAATCTTTTCCTAAAATTGAATATCTAGTAAATGACCAAATAACTTAGGCTGTGATGGGGTTTGATTTTCTTTTGATATTGTTTATTTTTGGGGGAACAGGGCATGGGGTGTTTGTTATATTTTTTTCTCCAGAAAGAGTTACTGTTGTAATTATTCACACATTTTAATGAAAACTTGGCATTTGAATCTTAAGCACTCTCCACTTTTATGAATATTCTTATTTGCAAATGCAGAATTCCAGCATTACACAGATGGTATAATTTTGTCTACTGAAGTTTGAGTATTATTTTTTTTTTGTCTGAATGGCTACTTCCTTTTGAATATGAAGTGTTCGTGAGAAAACTAGGCATTTTTCACAGTCCCAGATATCACAAAGATTTAAGAGGTGATGCTAGTTTTGTAAACATTAACCGCTTTATGTATACTTTGTTTTCCCCCATGCCCTGCCATAAAAGAAAGATACATGCAGTGTTACTTCCAAAGGAAGAAATATTTTTTCCTTATCTTTCCAAGCCTGTAAAAGTAACCCCAGAGATATTTTAAAGAAGATTATAGTGTGTCCCACTGCAAACTTCAAATGCAGTTAACAGATGGCGTGCTATCTGTTACAGTGGAATTGGCTGTACGTGCTACAGCATTTGAGTTTCACTCAAGTGAATCATTTTCATGGACAGAGTAGGTAGTAAAGGGTAGCTCTGTAAATATACTCAGATCCTTGGAATAACTTACAAGAGGTGTAAGAGGAAGAACGTAGAGCAAAATCACACCTGGTATTTTTTCACTATGGCAAATATTAGAGATTAAGAGGCAAAAATAAAATCCTTATTAGTAGTCTTCCTCTGTGTCCTCAATATTTACTGACCAAAGCTGAAGATGTTGTAATTTTTTCTTTTGATACTTAAAGAAGAAAGCGGGGAGTGTGATAAATCCAGTTTACTTCATTACTTCTAACTGCTAATGATGGGTATCAATCAGGTATTCACTTCTAGTCAGAAAGAATAGAGATGAGTGAGTAGTGCACAGTTAATAATCCTTTTTGAGAAAGTCGGTGCTTAGTATCCAGAAATTTTTATTTAAGAATTTCAGTGTTGCTCAATGGGTTTCACCCCAGACCCTGAGCAATAACCTGCCAGGAATGATGGAATAGATTATGGGATAAAAAAAAAAAAAAAAAAAGGTAAGGAAATCTAAAACAGTGAATGAACTGGATCTTTAATAAGCACAGACTTCTATTCTTGGGCTGCTTTCAGCAGGATTTAAGGGTTATTTGGAGCTAGCTGTCACTTTGTCATGTACCAAGAACAGTCAAAAGGACAGTTCTTGCTTTCTCGTCAATGCAACTTGAAATTTCAGCTATCGTTTGTATGCTTGGTTGTTTACCAACATTGTGAAAATACCCCTCACATCCTCCTCCCCCTCCTGAGCCAACATTCCTGATACGCTCTTTATAGCCCAAATGCCTCGACTGAATCCCAGGCAATCTGAAACCAACTGAAAAACTTACATTCATTGCAGGGGGATTTGGATCAGGCCCAGCAACAAGAACATTGTAAATTAGGAATGATGTGGAAAAGTGGGTGTCATGGCAAAAATATGTGCGTGGGCGCTTGCGTAAAACCTGTACACAATATGCTTGTGCTGTGCTTTTCCAACTGTTATTTCTTTTTAGCTTAGTTATTTGAAAACAATGATATTAGAACTTTTAATATGAATTTGATTCCTATTTTCATAAAAAAATAGAGACAATCTGCATGAAGGTATTTTTCCCTTATTCTGCAAAATTTGAAGGCAGAATTTGAAGGCAGAGAACAGTTTGATCGAAGTACTTGAGAAAGACAGAGGAATGTAATCTTCCTTTTGAGAGAGAGACTAACATGCAGAACTGAGCTGTACCATTTGAAAAGGATTCACACTAAATTGTTAGGTGCATGCCATATGTAATTAGTGCACACTGGCTGAGTGATTGTTTACACAATAAATGAGGCTTTGGCCAAACAAATCTCTCTTCGTGTCACCAATATACTTCGCCGGCTGCGTTTTTCCGGCTTCATCCTAAACTCCCCCTCCCCTGTACCTCTTGTTTTCTTTTTTCTGTAATGACTTCCAAACACCTCCATGTGTGCTGAGAGCAGCAGGCATTCATTACTGGGAGACTCGCTGTCGAGACAATGAAGCTATGCAGGGCAGGATGGCGTTGTCACTATCTCCCTCAGAGTCTGCCTTCAACATGGGAAAAGTTCTCTAAAGCAGCCTCTACCCTGGCTTCCCTCAGGTTGTTGTGACCTTTTGTTTTTGTGCAACTGGAGCTTCATTAGTTTGTTGCTGCATGCACAATTTCCAACGGCTGCTTTGAAGACATGTTAATTATAGTAATAATTTCCAACTCATTTACTAGTCATTGCCTATTTTCTTGCAGGGCAAAAGTGGAAATAAGATCTTGCCCAAGCCACTCCTCATTGAACAGTAATGCCTTAAGTCAGATCTCTATCCGGATTTTTTTTTTTCTCTAGTACATTTTGCCAGAAGCTGTCGTTTTTCCGAGGTCTGTGCAAGTAACTGCATAATGCAAACACTAATACTCTAGATCATTTCACACGTTAGTAATAGGGGAAGCATTTAGCCATCGGAGGAAGAAAAAAATCTATTAGAACACTTCATTTACTGAAAGCTAAATAAGCTGTTATTCTGTGCAAGTTTGCAGTTACAGTGCTTTTCCTTTAAGCTTGTGAACAAGCCTTTGGGCTGTGCTGCTTATTTGATCATCATAACCATCAGTACCTTCACTGTAGAAACTCCAACAAGAACTCCCTGTGTTGGGGCTTGTTTCTGTGAGGAACTGAGTACCACCTGGAAAGTGTTTTATGTCCACAGTTTCTGGCAAAGGCAGTTCCAACTAGCCTAGGCCTTTGGCCAGGATTTATCAAGAGAAATATAGGTATCTTTTCAAAAGGAGCCAAAGACAGCCATGTGTGAACATAGTTGGTAAATGCACACTGCTGTCCATTTGCACATGCAAATTTGCTTATGTAAATAGTCTTGCATGCGTATTTTATGGACTCAGTCTTGGTACCTGCTTGGATTTAGCACTCAGCATTATTAATTTCTCTGAATCTTGCATTTTGGCTACATGCAACCAGAAGGTCTCAGTTTTGGTGTTGTATTTCAAGAAGCACGCTCATTGAAGCTTCTTTGAATCCTACTCAGTTGTGCAATGGACAAAGGAGAAATCCCCTTCTCCCAGCTGATCTATGGGAAAGGAAAGTAAGCACATGTCATCGGCCATTCCCTCCTGCTGTTGTACATGACTGCAAATGGAAAGTCTAACTATGTATTTCCTGTGGGCTTTTTGCAGACTCTTTTTTCCTGGACTCTTTTGCAGATGATTGATATCTCAAGATGCAGAACATCTGACCTTCAATGTTAGCTGCTGGTGTGCAGTGATTTACTTGAAAGGATGAATGCAGTATGGTACCAGCTCTTGAGTCGTTTTGCTCATATTTTATGCTCGCTTTGTTTCCTGCGCTCGCTGGAATAGGAACAGTCGTGTTAACAATGTGGTGGCAAGTTAGTCACGGGGTGGGATTTAAAGCTTTACCGCCAATGCTGACCACACTGTGGGTGATTCTAATGATGGCAAGCCTGTTGCTGGGCACTGGGGAGATTTCTTCTTCTATGGTGGTGCTACAGTGCCTTTGTGTTGGATGCTTGGGTAATTTCAGTTTGAGAAAGGTCCTCATGTTTGATAAGCGCAAGCACTCTGAATGTTGGTGGAGGGAGAGGAGCAATGGCTTTGGAGTGCCTCCACTGGGAGCCCACTGCAGCCATGACTTTGACATTGTGCAGGCCCTGCACTTAGTAGAGTACAACGTTTATTTAGGCACTCTCTCAAACGAAAGGGAAATGCTCAGTGAGGCACATCGTATATTACACATTTCAGTGACAGCTCATTCATCACAGATCTAATAATTGAGCAAATGGTACAGCTTTCTTTAGAAATAGAGGTTGTTTTAGTAATTTTAAAAAGTAATTTATTTTCACTAGTGCACAAATGAATCCCCATTTTAGAGTTTCACTCCAGAGAAGCATCCAGAAGTCTGATTATCTCATTATGTGCCTGAATACTCTTTTAAAAAAAATATTAAAAGTACAACTGACAATGAATAAAGAAATCTCTCACCCTTCCTAGTTTAGCAATGCCAGAAGTTTTGCAAATACTGTAATCTTCATTGAGTTTTAGAAGTTTCTGCTTTTTGATATTGAGGAAGGGCAGCAGAGGGCTTTAGTAACAGTTATTAAAAGCTAGCATTGACTGATATCTAGTATTTTAGAAGAGGACTATAACCATTTGTTATTTTTATTTGAATGATGGGTTAGAGTAGTTGTTTCTGAACAGAGGGAAAAATACATAAAAAACAAGTTTTAAAAGGATAATATATTGTCTTGAGTAAAAATTGTTATGAATTTTCTGATTTTTATAAAGTTTGTAAGCGTTTATAAAATTGTTAACTGTACTGTAGCAAATTTCTTGTCATTTCAAGAATGATTTTTGGTTTGATTTCTTTCTCTGTTCTTTTTTTGGAACCTGAAATCTATGAGAGTATCCAAATCTTTCTTTTCCATACCTTTAAAAGTGAGCTAACATTAGCATGGAGTGAGTGATGAGACAGCTGGACCACAGTGGGTGCAAGGTGAAGATTGCTTTTGGTGAATTGCCGATCAGAGTTGCCCAGACCCCAACTTCTGTGGCTGGTGCTGGTGACATTTGCTCAGGCATAGACTGCTGCGCAACGTGGGACCTCTGTGGGCACCTCAGTGCAGAAGTGGTGGAGACATTTTTTTAAGAGTTGGAAGGAGGACGTTTGCAGGAGTGGGAAAGGATGTTGTGTTTGCACGTGGGTGGTCAAGTGCCCACTGTCTCTGTGGCTGCACAGGAGTATGAACATAAATGCACTAGCTAGTTTCTCTCAGACTAGTTTTAAAAAACCTATTATTTCAAAATTTAGTTATATATCTAGATATATATTGTAGGGAGGGAGATGAGAAAGATTGTTCTTTATCTAGCATAACTCCATGAGGATACGTTTGCGGATCTGATCCAAGGCATGTATATGAATATGCTCCTTTCTTTGTTATCAGGAAGCAGTTTTCAGTGTTTTCTTTGTCCTTCACTCTTGTTAAATCACATCATGAGTGTATAGCTATTTGGATTCTTAAGAGAATGTCAATTGTTTTAGAATGTTGTCCCTGGGAACCCCATGTGGGGTGCTTTTTCCTTCATTTCTCCAAAGAATAGAGATGCAGGCCTGGGCAGAACATTAAATTCATATTTCTTTGTGTAAAAAAGATGAGTGCTTTATTTTACCTCCATATAGAGCATTTCATTGCTGTCTTAGAACACAACAGTCTGTGTAGATGATAAAAATGTCTGTAATCACATAAATGAGTTCCCACCTGTAGTAAAATTCTGGCACAGCTCTGCCAAGCTATTCAATTTGACAAGGAACTGATTTCAGTTTGCTACATAGCTAAAAAAAGAAACCAGGTGAAACAACTGAATGTTGACATTTGAGTAGGAGTAATAAATCAAACTGGTGGGTGGGGGAAAGGAATGTTCCTGTCTTCAGAAAGAAGCCTGCTTTTTTCCATGTGAGAATGAAATGCATTTGCAAAGAGTGGCTCATTTACACTCTGTGTCATTACATATTAAAGAAAAGAATAAACGGAAAAAAAAAAAAGTAATGTCCTGTTAAATAAGCTCAGTAGTTTACCGGTATGACAAATGTAAAATTTATTAGAAGCACAAACTGGAAATATTTAACACAATAATTATCTTTTTTCTCTGTTGTGCCAGTAATCTCTACGCTTGTATTCCTGTCACAGCTATCCTTTAATATCTGTGTTTGTCAGTAAGAGCTTTAATTGAAAACTGAATTGATCAGTAGTCTCAAAAGTAATCATTAACTGGATATATTCCTAGGTCAGCATTAATTTCATCCATGTTAGTTTCTGGCATGCAAGGAAGCATGGTCAGTGTGGTGAGATGTTGTCTTTGGGGGAATCTTGCACAGGTTGGGTTAATGAGTGAGGGGCAAAAAGCTGTAATAATTTTGAAAAGGCTAGCATAGCATAAGCTTGTCATAGTGGCTAATATGGGAATTTAGGTTTTATGACACAATTTGCTGCTTTTGGAAGATTTTGTTAATCAGGTTTCTGTTTGTGTCCCACCCTACTGTTTACCTGTGAGGTCTTTGTTCAGTTCTTTATTATTGGGCTAAGGGTTACTCCTGTAAACATGTAATGATTTTTCCTTGGGGAAGTAATTCCGCCATGGTCAGAGGAAATGGGAGATACAAACACTTTTTTTCCTGAGCAGATGAATTCTTTATTGGGCCTACAGATATGCATCTGTAGTGCATACAGATGAATACCCTTTGCTGTTTTCCTCTCGTGCTCTAGGAGCTACGGGTAGAGATGAACACTTTCCGTATCTGTCATAAGTGCCATCTTAAAATTTTAGGCTCTTAGCTTGAATATTCAAAACAAAGCTTATGTGTCTACAGGAGTGAATAAGAAGCTATCTTTGAAAAGACAATCAAGGAAAAAAATTAGTCTAGCAACAATAAAAAATACTTTCTGATGCATAGAAGAATATTTGAACTGAGATATGGTCTTCCTTGAAATCACCGATAGCCTGATTGAAATTTTCTTTACATTTCAACTCGTGTTATTGAAATATCTCTACTGTGTGTTGAGCTTACCAAACTTTTGTGTTATTTTGGCACTATTACCCAAAGATCAGTTATTCAAGTGTCTTATACAATGTGTCTCATTTGCAAACTGGATTTGCATGGTTTTGTATATGAATACAAGTTGGCTGATGATACCAAACTGGGAGGGCCAGCCGACAGACCAGAGGGCTGAGCTGCCATCCAGCGTGGCCTGAACAGGCTGGAGAGCTTGGCAGAGAATAACCTTATGAGGTTCAACAAGGGCAAATCTAGGGTCCTGCTCCCGGGGAGGAAGAACTCCAGGCACCAGTATAGGTTAGGGGTGCATCTTCTGGAAAGCACTACTAAGGAGAAGGATCTGGGAGTCGTGGTGGATAGCAAACTTTCCATGAGCCAGCAATGTGCCCTTGTTGCCAAGAGGGCCAATGGAATCCTGGGCTGCATAGGGAAGAGTGTGGCCAGTAGGTTAAGGAAGGTCATTCTCCCTCTCTACTCTACACTGGTGAGGCCACAACTGGAATACTGCATCCCGTTCTGGGCTCCCCACTTCAAGAGGGACAGGAAACTACTGGAGAGAGTCCAACGTAGGACAACTAAGGTGATTAAGGGATTGGAGCACCTCCCTTACAAGGAAAGGCTCAAAGAGCTGGGGCTCTTCAGCCTGGAGAAGAGAAGGCTGAGAGAAGACCTTATCTACATTTACAAGTTCCTAGGGGTGGGTTGAAGGATGTTGGAGCCGGACTCTTTTCGGTGGTTTCCAGTGACAGGACAAGGGGGAATGGGCTCAAGCTGGAACATTGGAAGTTCCATTCAAATATGAGGAAAAACTTCTTTGCAGTGAGGGTGACAGAGCACTGGAACAGGCTGCCCAGGGAGGTCGTGGAGTCCCCTCCTCTGGAGATTTTCAAGACCCTCCTCGATGCCGTCCTGAGTAATGTGCTCTAGGCAACCCTGCTTTAGCAGGGGAGTTGGACTAGATGATCTCTAGAGGTCCCTTCCAAACCTGACAATTCCGTGATGCTGTGATAATGAAGGGTTTTAATCTATGCTGCGCAAAAATGTGTGTGAAATTTGTTGCTGTTAATTTCTTGGATTCGCCAGAGTACTCCTGTGCTAGCTGACCCAATGCGCTTCAGCTATGAGCTCACTGGAGGATTTTCAGCTTGTTGCATCTCTAATGAAAGAATTGTTGACAATGAATCTGTATGATATAAGCTAACAGAGCTGGAAATATACCTCCTAACCCCCTTGGAAAGATCCTCCCTTTCAGTTGTGACATTTCAAGGACTGAAATGAATCATGGTGATATTAAGTCGTGATTATTTTTGCTCAGAGGTGAATGTATGTAAGACTTCAGTGTGTAGTTGGACTCTATATATGTAAATTTGTGGAAGAGTCAAGTGAAAAATGGGTTTAAAGATTACTTGAAAGTATTGCTGAATATCATGAGTTAGAATTGCAGTTTGATGTTACGTCCACTTGGTGCTTCAAGGGACTCCTGAAATTAAAATTTAGGCTATTTCCCTCCATGTTTCACTGGTGTGTGCACTGTGGTTCATAGGCTGATAACAATATAAAATGTGATCTTTTAAAATGAATTTTAATGAGTTACGTGGATCTTACGTGGATAACAGTTATTATCATTACAGAAATGAAAGAAAAGGGAAAGTGTCTGTTTTACAGAAGACCATCAATCTGATCTTCCAGAAATAACATATGAATATTAGCAACATTTGCAGTATAATAACACCTCTCTGATAAGTAACAGATGAGATGGTGTTGCAACTGTAGAAAAAGCAGTCTCAATGGCACCCATCGTTTGACACCAATGAGTGTAGATCCTCTGAGTTGGACTGCTTCACCAGATTTTCACCTAAGAGAAGGCTCACAGGACTCCCCAGACCTGTTCTGGGTTCTTGTTCTGGATCTGATAGAGACCTAGAATTTGCTAATGTGCATGGAAAGCCACAACAAAAGATGGTGATTGATGTCTTCTGTTCCATAACAAGATCTTCGAGCATTTCAAAGAAACTTATTGTACTGCACCTTCTTTAAATTCTGTTGAAAGAGCACTATAATTTGGTAATGCCAAAGTTAATGTACAGGTGACATTGGTAGAAATAATTGACATTGAAGATGCTTAATATTAATAGTAGCCGATCTTCACATGTTTATAATATTGGCCATATTTTAGTAATTTCAGTTATTATTTTCTATGTGAGACATCTGCCTCAGCCAAAATCATTCTGGAAAGTGTTCAGCAAGACTGGTGCAGCCATTGCTAAGAAAGCATCAGGAGAGGAGGTTAGTGTACTTAGGTTTAAAGATGTATAGCTAATGTATTGAAAAATTCTAGTAACTTCATGCATTTACGGGGTGAGGGGCAGTCGTAAGTTGCTGGTTGTTAATACCTCTTGTCATTCTATGAGAAAGCTATTGAGTTTTGTTCAAACTATAAGCCTTTAAAAATCTCACATAGGAACATATCCTGAGATCTGATAGAATTTGGCAGCTTCATCTGAAGGGTCCATTTACATTAAGTATATTCTGGCCCCAAATTCCCCAGTCTGCTAATGAAACCTTGTGTCTGCCTCATGGCCATAATTTGTATTCTAGTCCAGGGCTGTAAGGGACAATTAGGATTTTCCACTCATTTTTCTTCTTCCCTAGACAGATTCACTGTCATGCAAATCACAAAAGATAAAAGCAGAGATTTTGCTCTGAATGGAAAAGTGTTATGCCTCAGTTAAAGACCTGTATCATAGTACCAATTGTATAGCAGATTTTACGTTGTTATGTCCTAACTTGACTGAGCATATTTATTAACATAGTTCTGCATACGCAGCTGAATTCCAGCCTGGATTACATTTGTTTACTCCTGAAATTACATATAAAACCACCTGTGCATATAGGTTTTCCACAGTTCTTTGCACGCACAAATATGTGTTGCTTGGTGGTATTTTGACTCATTGCAGCCCTTGAACAACCACGTTAAAGACGTATGACTGAAGTTTGTGGTAGTTGTATCATCTGGAATTTTCAATTAATAGGTAAGAGCATGCTGGGAGTGTTGAAGGACAAACCTTCTCTCAGAGGTTTAAACAGTTTATGTAGGGCAGTCTGGCAGTACTACGTCCTCTCTACCCAAAGTCTTCTCCAGCTCCCATCTAAGCCTGGGAATTGGGAACACATTTTACTAGTTAACTACTCCTGATTTGTGTTTTCCAACCCCTGGTGAACTTTTCATTTTAATTAAAGGAGTGAAGAGTTTCATAGCGAGATAACTTTTTCATGACGCACACATGAAGATAAGGGACAAATAGAAAGCTGCAGATATTCTACAGCTAGTAGATTGTAGTAAATCTACAAATTAATTACCCTACTTTCTATAACTACTCTGCAGTGCACTGTTTAGCAAGCTTCATGTAACAGCACTTCTCATCACAAGTTGGTTCCATCACAGCAGCAGACTTTCTTCTTTGAAAAAAGTATTAAGCAGATTCTAAATTTCAGTTGAATACACAACTCTAACAAAAAAAAAAGAAAAAAATCCTTTTGTTTTCTTTTTTAATGGCCAGCCATTAGTGATTCTGAAAATAGAATGCATTTCAAAAGTAGTTTAAGAGCTGCTTTCATCAATCTTTATTATTTATTGGTTGACTCAGATGACAGATCTGAGCTGCTTTATAGTTTGAGGTGTGGCTGATGGTTTGCATGCCCTTCTTGACCTTGTCAAGGGCAAACATAGTTTAAAGTTTTTTATAAACTATAAATTTCATGGTAAAGAATGATGTGAAAATAAATCCAGTGTACTTCTTAAATGTTTAAAAGTACATTATGTAAACAGGATACTGCAGTGAGGAAGTCTCTGAAGAGTGTGATTCTACTCCTCAGACTATTCTGAATGGACAAGCTGATCTTTAAAAAAAAGATTTCTGTCACTACTCTTGTTGAGAATGGCAATAACTTTGGGAATGTTAGCTGCAGGTAGCAATGAAACTACTCTGAGATGTTGACATTTGCAGTGTTAAAGAAATGAAGTAAAGGCATGTTCCATTAATATTTCAAGAAACCATTGATTGTAAGAGACAGCTCTGTTCCTGACCTCCTGAGATTTGAGAGGCATATGGCTTCTCTTTAGTAAGAGCAGGCTGTGATGGCTAGGACACTCAAACTCAAATTGGATGCCTATGGCTGGTAGACATTTGCCCTTTAATTATATTGATTCCAAGACATGCCTTGTCTCTGGACAAGTTTATTCTTTCTACAATATTGGACATACATGTCCACAATTTATACCTATATTATAGTATTTGAATGTAAACAACGTATAAAGAGTTACTGGTTGCTATGCTGTGCATAACTTAAGGCAGGACAGTGAATAAAGAAAAAACAGCAATAGAGTATTTGGGAAAACTGGTTGAAATGTTTTTTTCAAAGCAAAGACTAACAATTGCAAGACACAGCTCTAAGAAAAATAAGCTGTACACAATAATAAATGGACTTGCCATGGCATGTGGATGAATCTGCTAGTTTATTCATGGTTCACAAAGTATAGAAATTACTATGAAGGTATTAGAAAGCTTTCATTCTAGGGAGCATAAACTGATTGCAAAAATTATATAATACAGAATCACAGAATCACAGAATACAGTTTTGGCACTCTAAAACTACCATGATGAAGTGGTGAAAAAAATTACATATTTGGTGGTGTGATAAAATAGAAACAAAAAGGATTACCTTTCAGTTCACATCAGTTTCATTAGCTCACCTTTCATCTGAACATAATAGGGAATTTTCTTTGCTACTTCCTGAATGAGGTTTTAAGTCCTCCCCTTGCCTATGACTTTCTAAGATTGTTTTTGAATGGCATATTATAATCCTGTGTTGTTCCTCCCCTCTCCACCCTATTGCCAGATCAGCCAATAGGTTTTACTAAATGCAGAGAAAAAACAACAAAATTCTGGCAATGTAGAAACTGAGGGCAATTCAATGCCCCAGTAATTTATTCATTTAATTGCAAACATAGAAATAAATAGCAAAGGCTTGTACATAGTTCTTAGTTCACGGCTTAAATTACTTTGCATATTTAGATTGTTGCTCTGTTACACAGATTTTAATTACAAAATTAAGATGGGATTCTGCCTTTCCTCAGTAAGGAGTTTTGATCTAGACTTCAAACTAAGTCCTACCCCTATTGTTATTTTACTCTTCCCCATATGCCTTTTACTAATTTCTGGATAGGAAGTTTAGATAGGAATAATTTAATTTCACGAGTGATGTTCATGCTCCTCTGAATGAATTTATGAAGGGTACATTAAAGACAAAATTTCAGGGATTCTTAAAATATATTAGACATCCCTCTGTGCTACAGTTCGAGACTTGCTTCCCTGTAGCACGCAGGGCTAAAAACCCGAATCAAAGTTTGTGCTTCTTTTGCTCTGTGAATATAAGCTTTGAAAGGAGCCTGTGAGAGCTGATCTGACCCTCTACAGAAGATTTTTTTCAAAACTGCAGAGCAAGACCACTTCTAATTCCACATGAGCAATGCTTTTTATGCAGTGTTTTCAATCAAAGTGTAAAAGGACAGTGCTGGTATGTGAAAACGAACTAGACACTAAGTGTGTTTCAGCTCGAGAAGGGACTGCACTGGAACTCCTTTAAGCCAATTGCATAAACAGCCCTTCACTCATTTCCCGGCAGAGGTGTCAAGAGATGAGCTGTGAATTTTCCTGCTTCTCCTCTAGCAAGTGATGAATTTGTGAACCATAAGAGATAATGAACTGTGGCACATTGTACTGGATACATATGCAAGAGGTTTTGATTATATGCTAAAACTTAATTTTTAGTTGCATTTAGGAACCATGAGTAAAGGTGGCTAGAAATAGAAATATCACATAAGTGGTACACGTAATTTCTTTATAAAGAAAATCTACATCAGCTCAGGATACAGTGAAAAATACAAAGATTTCTAAGGAAAGACATTCTATCAAAAGATCAAATTTAGCATAAGTAGGTGGGTGGGGTTTGTTTTTCTAATTTGTGAGGAAAGCACCTATCCAATGTTTCATTCTGCCTTTGTAGGCAGCTGAAAAATCTTTCCCTTTGTGGATAGTCGGAGAGCTATTGATATGCTTTTTCCCAAGAAAACTGAAGTTACTAATTTCCATAGAAAAAGAATGTTAGTTTTGCTAAGGACCTTCCTTGTAAGCATAATTTTTGAGCGAAATGTCTCTGCTGGTTTTTAATCATGATTAACTTCATCTACAAAAATGGAAGCCAATAAAAGATGAGGCAAAGCACAGTGCAAATCTCACAGCTTAAATTGGATTTAACACAAAAAGAATCATGAAGAAACAGGAAGAAAAATTCCCTGTTGTCCTTTATTTAGGTCTTACCAGCTTTGCTTATGAGCCTGTCAGAATCCAAATCATCTTCAGTAAGGCAGTAATAACAATTAAGGAGACAAAAGGAGAGCGATATATGGATTCCATCATTGGAATTTAGTGCAATTCCACACAAGGGGAGTGGAAAGGAGTGACAAGGGATGGAAGAAATATATGAAATATTATAAAGAAGTCACAAAATGTTAATTTCTTTGTAGGAAGATGGGGGGAAAAAAATCTAGTTCCCTGTGCTTCATTTGAAAATCAACAACATCATTTGAGATGAAAGGCAAACCTGCAGTTGAATCAAGCTATTCTAAATGATGACTGCTCTAAATTTAGTTAAACTCTGTTCTCTTCCAGCTAGAATGTATTTAACATAATCTGGAGTGCTCTGTGTGGCAGGCTTTTTATTACTGTAGAACAGTATATCTGGAGTAGAATTCCATGAGGAATTTGAACAGCCTCTGGCACACTGATTTTTCAATAGTATTTCTGTCAGTATTGAGAAAGTGGCCCCCATTTTGGCAGATGTAGAGAAAGAGGTTGGACAAAATCCAGGGTGGGTTCTTTGTTTTGCTTTGCTGCTTTTCAATTAAAAAAATAATCAGACATAATGCACAGACATTTTCCTGAAGATGAATGCATTGTGAATAGTTTGAAAATTTCAAATTTCTAATTGTCTGGCAATTGTAGAACTGATAGTGCAATACAGTGGCACTGTATCCTCCAACAAAATGCTTAATTTTCCTATTGTAGATAATTAGAATATCTCTCACCGTTCACAAGGGTAAGCAAATAGAAAATTCATTGTTTTATCTAAACAATGTAGTATTTTATATTGGGAGCTTAGAAAGCTGCAGTGACTAGAGTGGATTAAAGTTAAATTTTTAATGAAAGCCTGAGAGTACTTTGCACAGCGCATTGCTTATTAAATAAAGGCATGTTCCATGTGTATTCAGATCAACAAATCAGACTCATATCAAGTTCAGTGGGCTGTGGCTGGAGTTGCAAATTTCCCTCAAGCTGCATTTCCAAATAGTGATGAATTCAACGATGAGTATAAAATGTGCTGTTGATTCTGTCCTGCTCTTTTTATTCTTTACCAGTCAGAAATGTATATTGTATTATTTGCTGGACTATGTAGCACTTAACAGAAGGAAACTGGAGCAAATATGGACCTCAGTCTTTACTCCATTAGCCTTACTTAGTAAATTCACTCAAACATAATCCATTTATGTTGGCTTATGACTTCTATTCTTATCATAAGGCTACTTGCAAGTTCTCCTTGTGTTTTGAACCTATGTGATGCTTGCTCCTTATTAAATAATAAGAAAGCTCAATTCAGTAGAATTCAAGTGAAAAATAAAAAGGGTCTTGGAAGAACAAGATATTTTTGTTTCAAAAATTTCAAGTTGGCATGACTCAGAAAGGGGTAAACAAAAATTACCTAGCTGGATTAATACTTCTGAGACACCCTTACATGTTTGAATAATTTTGAATAATGCTTTAATATTTTCAAGTATCAGTCTTCTTAAGTTGCTATTGGCATTCATATCATCTTGCTATAGGTAGCTATTGTGTATACTGTGTTCCTGTCTTGATTTCCTACAGTTTTGCTGAGATGTCAAACGTTTTACTGATTTGTGCAAATGAGGTATAGCTGTCACCACTGTTCACCATCAGATCCCATAGTAACTGTTTATCCAGAAGCCTAAGGGCTTCTGTCTCTTCTGCTAAACATAAGTTATTAGCAGTCAGCCCATAGATTCCCCAAGGAATCTAAGTTAATCCTGGATTTTCCCAAAAATCTTTTAGCCATAGGTGCTGCTCCAGAGTATGTTTTCCCCCATCACAGAGGGTACCCACTTTATCACAGATTTTGTGAAGACTAGTACAGCATATTCCCAATCTCTAGAAGCTTTTATGTCCTCTCATGTGGTGTTGTATACAACTATTGCAGCCTGTCACAGGATCAGAGGATAATTCAGGCTGGAAGGGACGCCAGGAGTTCTCTACTCCAATTTACCTGCTTAAACCAGCGTCAGACCAGGTTGCTCAGGGCTGTGTCTAGTCATGTCTTGAAAGCTTCCAAGGACAGAGATGGCACAGTTTCTCAGGGCAACTGGTCTGCTGCCTGATTTCACACATGGGGAAAAAGTTTCTCCCTATATTCAGCCTGACACTTTCTTGTTTCAATTTATGCCTCTTGTCTCTCATTGTCCCACCAAGTAGGACTGTGAAGAACTTGTCTCTGACCTCTTGATAACCCCTCCACAGGTGCTGGGGGACTGCTGTTGGTCTCCTGCAAGAGCTGCCCCTTCTCCAAACTGGATTCCTTCAGCCTCTCCTGGCAGGGCCAGTGCTCCAGCCCCATCCATTGCAGTGGCCTCCACTGAACTCCAGTTTATCCATATCTTTCCCACACTGGAGGGCCCACAATTGCATGTAATGACACTTACCACTTGTTCACTCCTCCCTTTGCCAGAACAATTTCAACCATCATCCCACGTGTCCTAGTCACAGCTACAAAAGTGGCATTGACCAGAACCAGGATGCTATAGTCATATGTACAGAGCCAAACGCAATCTGTATTTATGATAGGTAAAAACTGATGACTCTGATTATCAACAAGAAGTCTTCTGTTAGGAGTCATACAGTGGTACAAATTCCAAGAGTTCTTTGAAATGAGTGAGGTCTGTCCAAACATTCCAGCAAAACGTTTTTTGAGGCTTACTATACTAGATATTAAAAAAAAAAAAGTGCTGATTCTGCTTATTTTGCAGAAGAGATTTTTTTGCCTGAACTTTCTCATTAAAATTTTTTTCTCTTAAAAATAAAGAGGTAGAAGAGGATTAAAATATTCCCCCCCATCAGACCTCTGATATTTTTTGACCTCTAATGATAATATACAGTAAAAGTGTTAGTTTTAAATAAAAATGCTCAGAATATTAATGTAAAAGTATACTAAGTCCATAAGGTATTTTAAAAATAGGGGAAATTAGCCAAGGTCATGATAAAAACTAGTTGCTACCATATGTGAAATAATTCTATAATAATCTTAATAGGCATGTCTGTGTACTACCATTGTTTCAGTCTCACTGTATGGAAACATCCACTTTTGATTCTAGTTACAGGTATTTACACGTGCATGCTAAAACAGAATAGGCCCCTTTTGGGTGCTGTGAGACAGGGTGTCTTGACAACTTCAAAATCAGCCTGGTATGTGAGCAAAATTACTGAAAATTCCTGTGGTCCAGAGGCCATATAAGTAGCTGAAAGGCCATGCTGAAACTAGAATTACAATGTAGGAGAATTTCAATGAAGATTAAATTTACATGAAATTAAGTTGTATCAGTAGCAAAAATATCAAAGAACTGAAAGGGTGGAGGGATCTTGAAGAATGACTCATTAATTCTGAGCTAGGTGTTGCATAATAAAGGCTTAATTTTACAAATAAACCAGAGCAAGTTGCTAAAGACAATATAGATTATACAGAGAAGGAGAGATAATTATTCCTAATAATACTCAGTACTACTTTTAATCCCAAGTAATCAGTGAATGGATCAATTTCCAAAATTGAATTCAGACTGATAGGGTCTAAAAAACAACCCAAACAAAACCCCACTACCACTCCCAAATCCCTCAAAATGGGAGGGAGGGGAAGGTGACTTTATTTCACTCCTTTTTGAGACTTTGGAAGACATTGTTACTCTTTTATCTGGGAGCATAGAGGGTTCCTGCCTTGTGCAATTCCCATGTAGTCTCCTAGGTAAAATAGGTAATATTTAGGTAAAATAAAAATATTTGAGATACATTTTTTAAAAGTGAAGAATTAAGAGTAACAACAGAGCACCAGTTTTCTCTTACTTTTCAAGATATTATTGATTTATGGTAAACATTTTGCAAATTTTATGATCTACATCTTTGAAAAATACTATTACCAGTATTTTTGGTGTCATACTCTAATGAGGCTTGAAACTTCATGGACTTTTAAGTACTACTGTCCTTCAGTCATCATCTCTTTGTGGTAGCTACTTTATGTCAAGGGGCTATATCCTTCTGTTTCTTGTCTTAAACTGGTAGTATTGTGAAGATAAGGTCATTATCTGGTGAGATTAAATCACAAATAGTATTTTGGTAAACTAGTTTTTCTTATTTAGAGAGCAATAAGAAAAATTATGCATAACAGAAAAGGCAAAGGCAAAACTGCAATTTTACTTTTCAGTGCTAGACATATATTCCATATTTCCTATGGCATGTCAATCAAAGCATTTAGGAAAAAACTGTCTTTGGGCAGTCTTTGGGTATGTTTTGAATATTTAAGTATTCATTTATCATCTGTGTTTTGATTGGCACACTCGTTTTATTCATATTCAATATTAATAAGCTGTCTTCAATTAAATATTCAGTAGTCAGTAATATTTGTATACACTATACAGGAATATACTATTTGTTTTCAATAGCATTTGTATAGTTTTATGGCCTATGCTAAGTAAATTAAAATCTGTCATGCTTCTTTGTCAAGAACACAAGGATAATAGTATATGCTGATTGGATTAAATTAAAATGTCAAGATTCCTGAAAACAAAACATCCCAGAAAATGAAATAGTTCTCAAGGGAATAATCTCATACTTTATCCTTTGTATTAAAAAAAATAATCCAAGCAGCAGCAAAAAGAATAAGAATCAAAAAGAAAAAAAGTTTTCTGGATTTGAAAATGATTAAATATTGGCAGCCTTGGCAGGATTTTCAGTGGGGCAATGAAAAGCTTCCCATAGGACCATAAAATAATCCTGGGAAACTCTTTTCAATTTCAAAAGGCTCTGTCATCCCGGTACGTACTTTGCGTCTCCTTTCAGTCTTCACAGGGCACCCTCAGCTGAAATTGTCGCAGAGACTCTGCTGCAGGCTGGCTTCAGGAAGACTTTTCTAGTGTCGTGTGCCAGCATCTAAGGACAGTGTAAAAACATTATTCCTTCCCCCCATTACTGTGATCACAGGCCAATCAGTCACTCAAATGTCCCCACAACATGCCCCGCACGCCAGGCAAAGCTTTTGAAACCTACAGTCTAATTGCTCTCTACTTAAGTCTTCCACTGAAAATGAAATGGTGTCTCTGGATAGCATTTACAGCCCAGTGCAGTGGACACAAGGCTCGTATTAGTGGTTCAAAGCCTTTGGAAAATATATCACAAAATACATAGGAAGTTGTTATTTTCTAGAGTTACTACATATTCTTGCATTATCCTCTTGTTCCATGGACTTCTCCAAGTAAAAAAGTCAGTTTTGTTGCTGAGTGAGTAGAAACGCTTTAATTTGGAAGGTCTGAAAGTTACTCTTGTATTTCTTTAAAAAAAGATAAAATTTTTCAGATACACTAAAAAATCTCTGAGGATAAGCTGTATTAATTCAAAATAGTTTTAAGTGTGTGAAGTTCAGAATTTTTTTTAGCCCTGCTTTTAGTGTATATATATATATACACATTGGATAGTAGTAACTTTGTAAAATTTTATATACCTGCAAAGCCATATTACTTTCTTACATTGCTTTACTAAATAAGGTCTGTGGTACAAAGCCTGGAGAAGGAGAAGCTTTGTGTGGTTACCTTTTTGTGAACCTTGGGGAGCCTGCAACTCTGTTAAGAGATCCCCATTGACAGAAACTCTTTATGGAGGATAAAGCCTGCCTTCATTTACTGGGGAATAAGCAGAGATGACAGTATAGGTCAGATCCTGTTGCATTTTGATATGTAACAGCTTGGCGTTCTAGTCAGTTGCTGTTAAAATTTAAGTTTGCAGACAAAATGCAGTTGCTGCTGAGTAATGTAAGAGCAAAAAGAAGAGTCCTAAATATCCTAAGTTTCTCTCATTTCACCCTTTCTCCCCCTCCTCCAATTAATCTTTCTATCTTTCCCCAAAGGACTTTGTGCTGGAGTTAAGAGAGTTTGCCTGTTTACCTAGGAGCCCAGCATTACATGTAGTTTTTCAAGGTTTCTAGGTGGGGCTTTAAACTTCTGTTATTTAATTTATTTGGGAAAAAAAAAATATCCCTGATGAATCAGACATGACCTGTTTTGTTGCTCTGAATGGCTGAAAAGGAATTATACTAGAAAACTAATATCATTGAAAAGACCTGCTTTTTCCTATTTCAGTGCAATTAGCCAAACTTTACTATCACAGCTAGAGTGGGAGAATCTCTAAAACTGACAGATGGCAAACTGATGGGTTAGATCCTGTGTTCAGTGTTAGGCAAGCCTTGCCAATAAAATCAGAAGTGTTTTTGTCAGAGTAGATCTTCAGAATTCTACCTGGTATTTTAACAATTACAAATCTGCACTGTATGTGCATTTCATATTTTTTTAATAAATATTGGCCAAAACTAACATGATCATATATAGGATTTGGATTGAAATCAAATTTGGAATGTCAGAATACAGGCTTTTACATCGGCCCATCGCTTATTTTTACAGTTCCCAAGGTACAGTTCAGATTTTTAGAGGCTGGAGAGGGAGAAAAAAGAAAATTAGTATTAAGGATGATTAATAGCAAACAGTTATAATATTAGAACAGTTATACAGTTAGAATATTGCCACTTGTAAAAACATTTTAAAGTGGAAAACTTTTTACATCATTAGAAAAATATGTTAAATAAACTTTGAAGTATATTGCTTTAAAATAATTTCTGTAGAAATCACCAATATGACTGGTGGGGCTTAGAAAAAAGTATTAAAGGTTACTAATGCCTGGAAGATCTTTTAAATGGATGTTATACACTCTAATTCCCAAAGAATAGGACAGTAATGCTTATCATTTCAGTTATGATATCATGAGTAATACTGAAATACACTGTAATTGTATAGATAGCTAAGATTCCACAAAAACTAGTAAGCAAAAATGTGTATTTATAAATGCTAAATTATCCAACAGAGGTTAGTGCAAGGATGTTCTGGATTTTAAAGGGCTCCTATTTACTTTATGCTTTAAATCAAAACAAAATCAGGATGCAAGTTTAAGTAGCTACAAGATGCTTTTTGTTGTTTTAAGTAAATGGTGTTTGTGAAATTAAGAAGTGAAAAAGACACTGTGGCTGCAGGAAAATACTTGTAGTCATCAATATGACAGACAATTTCTTGAAGTATTTCTGTGATGTTGCCGAATATGATCCAAATAGAGAGATTTTGTAACAAAATATGTTACTGTTAGTTTATCTGCCGACTCATGCTTGCGGTTTAAAAGGAGTATGGCAAAGTAAGATAAAAGATACTATCCCTGTGAGAATGAAATCTGCCAAATAAGATGAAAGAAGAATAAAATAAGATGTTAGGTTTTTTACTTTTTTTTAAACATTTTGGCAGGTATATTCTTATAGAATCATTTCAGTTGGAAAGGACCCTTAAGATCGTTGAGTCCAACCAACGTTTAATCAGGTAGCACTTCACACAGACTAAGCCACCTGAAATAGCCACTGAGGTACTATTGTGACCTTTAATGGCTGTGAAAAGAGGAGGCAGCCTCTATTTTTTTAAATGAATAAGGAGGAATAAATACAGGAAACAAAGATAAATAGAAAAGGCTTCTAGAACCAGTTTTCTTTTTGTTTTCTTCTCCCCTCTCCCCCCCAATATCTGCTCTCGGGCACTAGTTAATATTAAAAATGTAAAAAAACACAGTTCATTCAAACACTTGTCTGGAAGTTGACTAGATTTGTTCAAGTGTGGGAGAAAAGACAGACTTGCTGTGGGTTTATTTTTCCTGATCAGTCCCTTGCCAAGATAAAACTGGGCAGCTGAGTTTAAATGACTCTGTGTTTGTTGCCTGGATGCTGGTTAGAAACGCTTAAGCAGAATAGTGCAATGCAAATAACTGCTGCTGTAGAAACAAAGCTGTGTCCTACGTTGTGTTGTGCACGGGATGGCATTTGGCTGGATCAATTAAGGTTGTGTTTTAAGTAAGGCAAAAGGTTGTAAGTAAGGCAGGCTGCAGTGGGGAAGGCTTTCAACAGAGTATGGCTGTAGGAGGGAGGGAGGAATGAAGTAATCCTTAAAAGCAAACAGAGTTGGTTAAATAATGCCATGAAACTTCCAGTTCTCGACAATGGTCAGAGATCAAGCTGTGTTTGTATATTCAGGGTTGAAGGTTAACCAGTAACTAAAGTCTTCCCTGATTGCCACAGGTTTACATTTGCTCTGTCACTGATGTTTGCCAAGTGGGATTTTGTGAGATTAGAAAGAATACAGCTGGGCAAACGGGTATATTATAGGGCTTACTCAAACAGAGTGAGAGAGGAGGACCACACTGATAGGATACACATGGAGAGTCCAGACCACTCTGAGAGGCCTGATGGATCATGTAACAAGCAAGGGCTGAATGCAGAAAATTTTAAAGGGAACTCTGTAGTTGAAAGACCACACTTCCCTCCTATTTTGTATTTCAGAGAGGTTGAAGCCATACATAAGATACTGCAACTGAAGGAAGAGACAAAGGGATTTTTGTCCAATTTTCCCCAGTGTGTTCTCTGTGACATTTACACCCGCCTTCAGAAAGCTTCACTCTTCGCAGTCTTCAGTATTCACACCACTTGCTGAAAAAATCCTGATTGCAGTGAAAATAACTTCTCTTGCTAAATGGTAGAAAATGGTAGTAATGATAATAGAAATAGGCAGCATATGATATGTAACTGCAATGTTTTTGTCTAGCAATTTTTGAAGAACTGATAGTGGAGTGAAAGATTATTTCACTTAGAGAAATACTTTCCTTTGGCGCTTTGTTCTTTCTCTTTCAGCCATGCAGAACTGGCTAATTTATCTCCATTCTTTATGCTTCTGCTGTTTCTTCAAGCTCTGATGAGAGTTTAACAAATGTTAAACAAAACATTTATTGATAAAATATGTGATCTTGTTGCCATCTCATTTGGCTGTTGAACTTCTTTGCTCGTTGTTGTTTACAAGAGAAATTATTTGTATTAATCTAAGTCTTGATGAGGTAGAAATTATTTCTGATACTAATAAATGTTCTGGCAAAAACACAAAAAACCCTATTGAGATGCTTAAGCCTATTTCCTACTCGAGCACATCCATGCATCCAGCACCTGGTTCAAGGTGACTCCAGTTGACCATTGTGCTGCAGGTTGCTCTTGTACTACAGCTGATAAGTAACAGTAAGGATTCATGCAAAGGGGTGAACTTTGGTAATCATTTCTTTTTCAGAAACATCATGCTCAACAGACACTGAAAGTAAATACAATTTCTCATGTCTAATTACAGGATTTACTAAAGGTTGCCTCGTGCTTAGCATGTGGCAAGATAGGTTTTAAGAGAGAATTCTGCTAAGAGGAATTACTTTGCATAGGTAATGCTTTTCTCAATAATATTCCACACAAATACTGACTCTCCCATTATCACAATACAAAGGTTTGTCTTGTTCTGTTATATACATCACTGGAATATGTATGATTAAGGGATTGGAGCATCTCCCTTACGAGGAAAGGCTCAAGGAGCTGGGACTCTTTAGCCTGGACAAGCGGAG